>VZZY01024887.1:0-43583 GCA_013400335.1 Eurystomus gularis | reverse complement strand
TGAGGGTGGCGGGGCCCCGCCACTGCTGCTGGGAGTCTCTGCAGCTCCTGGGCCCGGCGAACTGGCACACGTGCGGTCCTGGTGGTGCTGCGGGCAAAACAATTCCGGGTGGCTTCGCCTGGGCTGGGGAGATGGGCGGGAGGCGGAGGGAGGGCTTCGGAAACAGTTCGCATAGCGGTAGCTAAATTAGCCCTGGATATTTTGTTGTTGGGTGGTTGCTTGTTTTTCTTTTTCTTTGAAAAGCAGCATTTCTTCATGCGGGCCCGGAATTGTGCTCTTTGTGACCTCTTTATGCGTGCCTTGCAAACTAAGAAACAACAGCAAGTTGCTTTTCTTAGTTGCTTTTATCAGCAGGTGTCGATGACATATTAGTTATGCTGGGTATATTTCAGCCACACTACTTGCTGTTTTCTGAAACACAATCTAGGTATTTTTTTCTATGGAATTACCTAATTTCATCAACTTCTTGGCTGCTTACCTCACCACTACGTTTGTTTTCTTCTATTTAAATAAATACGTTCATATGTTTTTACTTTGTTATTCCTGTTTTAACATTCAATGAAACATCTGTTTGAAATATTATTTACTGTAATGTGTGTTTAAAGTAATCTTGGATAACATACTGCTCTATAAATCGTGAGGCTGCATTTTGGTTATATGGATCTTTTTGTATTTTCTTCTGTTTAGTGATTTCTCCTATACTAGTATGTGTGAAAAAAATTGTGAAGGCTGTACAAGGAGAAGTGAGCGTTTTTAGAAGTATGGCACAAACTACAGTTGTAAGAAATCACAACCACATTCGATTAAATTGGAAGGTTGGAAGGCATTTGCTTCTGCTGAACATTGAGAGGTTTATCTTTTCTAGCGAGACTTACTGTGTGTTGAATTCATTGTGTTAAGGAGGAAGTACTGGCAGGGTGGTAGCTTCATATACTAATGCCAATTCCATTTCCCAGACAAAGCTGGGAATTAGTTGGGAACAGAAGGGACCAGAGAAGAAATTTTCCTGTAAAGTAATTGTATCACAGTTATTACTGGTAGAGTATCTAAATCATTTGACTTTGACTTTTCCTGCAGTTTCTTTTGTGTAGAAAGCCCCATCCCCTACTTGTTTTGGGTTTATGAACTCTCCACATGGGCAGCCAATACTGCTGAGTATACAAAGGGCTATATTTTTTCTTAAATTTCCCTTCTAACAGTGCATAGTTTAAATAATCTTGATTATTTAAGGATAAATTGACTTAATATATTAACACTTTGTCTCCAGGGATTATTTTCTTTATTTAAATTTGGTGTGGTGTCATCAGCAGTCATGTGCTCACACAAAAGATAATCTTCCATGTTTTGTTTAAGCATGTTTTTTAGTAATGGATTCCTCTACTGATTTAACTATATAAATATGAAATATTAACCAGTGTAGTGTACTGCTATGAAAAACTACTGGTATGTCCTAGCTGTGGGACATTTGTAGTTTGACAACAAATGAAGTTGTGTGTGCTCTGTATTAGCTTGTTTACCCTAATGATACTGACAGTGGTGTAATTATACTGCTCCATAGATACCTGTACATATGGAGAGTTGATAGGTGCTTAGCCTATTCAGTAAATAATGAAGCGTATTTGTATTTCTTCAGAAAAGTTTAGGTCACCTCTTTCTCATAACATTTGTTGTAAAACAAAACTTCTCTCTTAAATACTGTGTTGCTTTATTAGATTCATCTTCTTTCCTTTTTTCTTCCACAGATAACTTTTTTAGTGCAGTTTTTCCCTTTGTCTCTATTTTTTGTCAGAGCCTGTTAGTTTGTACTTTTCTGTCCAGATCTTTTGAAGGTCATATTTCGCTGTTGTGCAGATCAAACCTCTTTGCCTCATTCCACTCTGCACTGATAACACAGATTTGCTTGTGTTAGTGGTTATTTGGCACTTCTAAACATCCTAGTTTGCCTCCCGTGTTCCTGTTTGTGTCAAAAGTTGAACAGCAGTTGTAGAAATAGTGATAATCCTATGACTTTGAACTAGCCAAAAGAAACATTTTTATTTTCAGAATAACAATCTATTAAAAACTATTAAAATATATATATGCGCTTCAGTCATAGTGTTGAAGCTTGTCAGCTGAAAAGAATATTACTTAGATTGTTTATAGTTATGCTGCTGAGTGAAGTACACACACATCCACATCTCTGAGTAAGAGCTGCAGGGAAAATGAAGCAAGGTGTAAAGCCTTTTCAGTCTGTAGAGCCTTTTTCTGTAGATTGAAGCAAAGACCTCTTCACTGACCTTAAAGAGTAGGAGAGGGGTTAGACCTTGAAAAGTGTCGGCGTGCATATGTCTTTCATCCTTGAAATACGTTAGAAAGGTAAAATGTTGCTGTAAGCAGCCAGATTCAGTACTCTTGAGGCCTGGAGTATTGCAGCTGAACTTCACTTTCAGATAGTAGATTAAGTAACAGTTACAAAAGATGGGCGGATTATAGAATCATAGAATTGTTTTGGTTGGGAAAGACCTTTAAGATCATTGAGTTCAACCATTATCAGAGCATTTTACTTAAATATATGTGTAATCACAATTTAAAGATACAAGATAAAGGCAGATTGTGGAGTCTGTAAACCCATGTGTGGTTTCTGGGATATGTTTTTGTATTGTAGAT
This sequence comes from Eurystomus gularis, assembly GCA_013400335.1. Lineage (NCBI taxonomy): Eukaryota > Metazoa > Chordata > Aves > Coraciiformes > Coraciidae > Eurystomus > Eurystomus gularis. The sequence continues at coordinate 40,937 of VZZY01024887.1, read as the reverse complement.
GTGCGTGGTCATACAGCCTGAATCTTCCAAGGCAGAGTGGAATAAAGTGTTTTCTTAGATTGTTTGAGATTGGTGATGTGGGGAAAACAAACCCCATGATTCATGTGATTGGGAGTGAAAAGAGACATTTGGAAGATAAGTGCCCAGCTTATGCACCTCACCAGCTGTAACTATGTTACTTTCTAAAAATTGCTGATCTGGCATTTCTTTGTTTGTGAAGTTCCCCGTGCACTGAAACCACTTGGACCCTGGGAAAAGCAAGTCTACCATTCCCAAGTTTCTCAAGCAAAAAAGCAAGGTATCTGTAACTATTCTGTAGGTTTAAAGAAATTTGAAAGGTGGTAACTAGCAGAAACCCCCTCAGTCTAAACATCTGGAAGAGTTTCATGAGTTTCAACTTACTGTGTTACATGCAGAATTTTAAATTCTTTCATGAGAGTTCTCAGCTACCGGAGCCATTGAGAGGTTCCTGTGAGTGAAATACAAATGATGAAGTGCAGAGGAAATAGAATAGATGGTTACTTTTTGGTATGAAGGTGGAGGGAATACTTGATAATTAGAAGGATGCATTTCCAAATTTACTTGATAGGAAAACAGACCTTAACAGCAAGGTGGGAAATGAATATAGCTTACTTGCTTGCACTTCAAGTGGGTAAGGTTTTATGAACAAACTAAAAATTGCATTTTCTCTTCAGAATATTTTTTCATAACATTAAGTACTATCAAAATATTACAAGTAAATCCCATCATTTCTGTAGTTGTCCACGCGACTACATAACTGTACTAGATGTTATTCAATGTTGTTCAGTGCTGACTGAAATAAACACAAGGTGTGTCCGATCTAAGGTAACAAAGTAATACTGTGAGGGATAAGCACTACTCCATTTGCTCTTACTGTGGCATCAGCTTACAGCCTTCCAGTATGATCTGGCTTCCTGAAATAAAGATTACCTAGTTTGCATTAATTGGTGGTATCTTGAGTCACTGCTAGAAAAATAATTCTTGGGTTTATAAACTTGAAAGCTAAGAAGTAAAATTTAGTAACACACTAGAGAAGATAGTGTTTCCTGGATTTATTTTAGTAGACCAAAAAAATACAGGGGTGTATGACTCAACTGTTGTCTGTCTTGCTTTGTGGAGGTAGAAAAATATACATGTATTTGAATGTTTGTTCTTCTGACTTTGGGATTAATTTTCATGTTTTTTGTGATGTGCTTAAATTTGAAAGTACTTGCTTTTGACTTTTTGAACTCCCAAGTCAATAGTTATTAAGCTGCATTAATTAAAAAAAAAAACAAAAACAAAAACCAAAACCAAACTAAACCAACAACCCAAACCACAACAAAGCCAAACCTTTAGTTTATGTCAGACTTCTTTTATTCTGCTTTGGATGTTCAGGATCCATATTTGATCTCCATACACTATTTTGTAGTTTGGCTACAGAAATCTTGCTCACATGAGTACTATAGTGGAAAGTGATCTCTTAAATTTCTTTGAAGCTTATTTCTCTGAGAAGGTAGAATCTGTAATTTTAACCACCTATTTTCTTTTGTAATGATATGTGGTGTTCTAGGGTGAGGGTTTGGGTGTTTTTATCTTCCTCAATAAATATGCTCTATACTTATTAATGACTCAAATCTTGAGAGTGCTGTTGAAAGTCATATTTGACTTATTTGGTGTTTTTCATGTGTGATGTTGCTACTTAGGTGAAAGCTTGTAAAGGGCAAACCATATATTGCTGTAACTAAATATAGCTGTGTATTTAAGAATGCCATCACTATTTGAAGCAATTTAAATTTAAAAACCTGTCATGTTTTGTATTTGTCTTTTTTTTCCATGCTTGTCTGGTGAAAACATGCATACTCAGTTTGCTAGTTAGCAGGTTAGTATTGTGCTGCTTGAGATTCAAGTGAAGTTCAGGTTTAAGGGGAAATCCTTACGAAATAGCTGTGGCAAGCACCAGGTCATGCATACTCCAAAGCTGAATACCAAGTGTGAACGTTTAGCTCTCTTGAGGATTGCCTGTCTGCAAAGAAGGGTCTCCTGGGTTAGGTGGAGGAACTCTTTCCTTTGACATTTGATGGGAAACCTGATAAGTTACTCTCATTCAAGACTGGGTTGTGGTGAATCTGATGCACTTGGCTGTTTCCAGTCAGCTTCTTGGGAGAATTCACAATAGGAGTTGATTTGCAACCTCTTTAGTTGCATATTGGTAGGCTGAAGAGTCGGTCTTCAATGCTAAAGTCTTTTCTTATTCACATACTTCTCTCTTCCTGTCACCTCAGCTTTTGTGTCTGCTGTCCTTCTAGCTTTACCGTGAGAAATGATCCCTCTGTGTTAAAAGTGGAATTAAGGACTTTGTGTTTTAAAAAAGGAAACATTGCACAAATGTATAAATACATTGTATACTTCTCATGATCATTGTAACATTTTTCTTCTTCCACTTCTTTGGAACTTTTCACACTCTCAAACTTCTTGGTATTGCTACTTCCCTAGTTCTTAATGCCTTGTCTCAAAGTTTAGCCTTTGTATGAAAATAAGCTTTTGAGTTTTGCTTGGAAACGTATATCAAAATTGTAACTTATAAAGGAGTTGCAAGTGTTTATATCTAAAAAGAAGGATCTCCACTGAATGATGCTTCTGTAGCGTAGTCTCTCAGCCTTGCTCTGTGGGCTTTTTCAGGTTAGAAAAGGCACACTTATTGCAGTAGGTAATGCAAAAATAAAGAAGTTAAGCCCTCTTGGGTAGCAGTTGTTCAGATGAGGGAAAGAAGTAATTGTTCTTTTTACCTGAAACACATTTTAAATTGTGTTTTGCTAATATCACTGCTGATTGGGACGTGCATTCGTGTGTGTTCACAAGGTTGTCACTCCTCTCCCATACATAATGAAAACAGTTCTTTAAATTGACTTTCACTCTAGAGGAGGGCTAATCAAAAGGTGAGGAGGAATATTCTTTTCAGTATAAATATTTATCAATCAAAAGTCTTACACAGGCACGTTTAATACAGTGCTACAAGTAGCCAAAACTGCTTTTTTTGAGGACTAATACATAGTTTTCACTGTTATGCTGGTGACAGACTGCAAATACATGTGGAAACTGGCTCTTTGGGTAGCTAAATGTAATGGGTATGTGGAAACCGGTCTGTGTTCTTGCCTCAAGCAATCTGAGGAAATGGATGAGATTTTGGTGATTAGGGGTGGGGGGAAGCATTTAGCTTTAAGGGTAGAGCTTTGGCAGAAACTTGTCTCATAGGATGTGTCATGCTGTTGCTGAGTGATGTTTTTTCTTTTGCCAGAAGTGTGATTATGTTTGGTTACTCCTTACGTAATATTCACAGTGAATTGCAGTAAAGCCTTTACTTGCTTACCTTGCTGTTGTTTGGGGTTTTTTTAAGTTACACCACAAAAACAATTTAAATCTTGTATCTGTTTAGTAATGTTTTATATTATCTTAAAATCTTAAGGCCTTTTACACTCTATTTGGATAATGAGAATTTTTTTTGTAAGAACATGGTTAGCTTGTATGTGGAAGCAGGACAAAATTCTGTCATCCACTGAATAGGTAAAAAAGACAGTAAAAAAGGTGTGATTGTTCTGATATTTTCAAGTAGAGTAAATTTAGTGTTATTCAGGTTCTGAATAACAAACTGAACTTTAGTATCTAAGGTGCTCTGGTACTTCTGCTGAACAGGCAACCATGGTAGGTTTTGCTTTTAATTATGGTTTTTAATTTTCAGGAAACTTTTTTTTTTTTAAACATGCCTCTTTTTGCTTTCTAAATCATTTTTGTTTCATTCTATTCTGTGACAACCACTATATTTTCTTATTATAACAAGTGACAACCACTGTATTTACCAACTAGTGCTTTTTTTGCTGAAAACGAGAAAGAGAAGCAGTCACAGAACTGTTGTGGTTTTAATCCCGTAGTGACTGACTTTGCTGTTAAATCTCACAAAAAGTTATGGGAGTAACTGCATTTAAAATCCGAGTCATGACAACTTCAGAACTGGTGCGATTTCTGTCTTTTTAGTTTCTTTTTTGTTGTTGTGGGGAGGGACAGGAGAAGCTGTAGCAACTTTAGGCCTAGCACTGGATAAAATAGTTGGGTTTTGTGTCCTACATATTTGCAGATCTGGTTATTTGTGATGTTATTTCTCTTAAGTGCTTGGACTATAGTTAAATCACTTTTTACATATATTTAATCACTTAAATGTGTGTATATTTAATTAGTTAAAACACAGTATTCCAGGAAAAAATATTTTTTACATTGGTTCAGATCTTTAATTACTACCTTGTTATTCTTGGGGTTAGCTGCTTTACCTGTGTGCTTAGAAACTTCTTATAGGAGACTGATAAATCTGGCCTTGATTTTGCACTTCATAGGGCACATCTGTATCATGGCTTTTCCTCTGAGTTACTCAAAGAAGGGGAAGTAGTAGTGTACTGGAGTGGGAGAAAGGTGGAGTTGAATTGGGTGTGGTGTCAGAAAGATGCTTCAGCCTCCCTTTCAGTATCTGTGTCTGCCCTGAGTAAGAAAGGGAAGACAAAAGGCTCCACAGTCTCTTCATGGTTGGTAGTAATTTAAAAGGCAAAGACAGGCTGGGGAATGATGCTTGGAGGATCTTTAAATATAGAAAAATTGCATCCTAACAGAGTTCTTGAAGAGAATTGTTGCATAAAGTCACGTAAAAATGTCACCTCCCTTTTAGTTTTCTGCACTGGGTACTGGATGAGGAGCAGGCCACTTTATTTTGACAATGTTCTGTGCTGCTTCTTTGGCTGACTTTATTATGTTGAAATTAGTGTGCTTGTTAAAAATGTGCTGATAAACTTTATGCTTCTTGAGTCCTAAATGCTTTATTTAATCTATCTAATTTTCTAAAGTGCTCTGATGACACAACTTCGCAGCATGAGGGTGAACATACACATGTCACTTTGACTTTTGCTTTCTTCGAAAAATATCAGAAGTGGTGAAGTTCTGGCATTTATTTTGGGGTTGTTGTTGTTTGTCTTTTTGCTAGTTTTGGGGTTCTGTTTGCTATAAACCTTTACCTATGATCTGTTATACAGTCCAGTTTCCAAGCATGGCATGTTGAGTATTTTAAACAAAAAAAAAGGTGTTTGTTTCTGTTACAGAAAAAAACTATTCAATGAGATCACTTAAAAACAGACATTGACATACACACAGAATTGTAAAACAAACATGTGTTATTTCCCTCCCCCTCCCCTGCATCTTCCATATGGAATGTGTGTGGAGTGTGGTTTGGAATTTTAGTACTTAAGTTTAGCTTTTTCTCTCCCCACCCATCTTTAACTGCTGATTGTTGCAAGCCTGCTGAGAACTGGCCGATTTGAGGCTTGCTGGGGCATGGTTTCAGATATCCATACTCTGAAAAAAAAAAGTATGCTATCCCTTCCTGGCCATTGGGGGGAGAGGGAGGGGATGCTGTTTTTGTGAATCTTTTGTGGATACATTTGAGTTGCAGACTAAGGCAAAGTTCTTGTGGTGATGTCTTCCTTTCTGTGATGCCTCTGGTTCCTCTGTGGCAGGGTGGTAGAACAGTTCATAGAGCTGATGCAGTGACTGATGACTTTTTTGGGTGATGAGGCTGTTCTTTGCCAGTTAGTTCCTGAACTAGCTTGCATTGGGTTCCAATGAGCATTGTAGATGCAGCAAGGACAACTAGTAGGACTGTATAGGCCTTTATAAAGGGTGGCCAGTAGGTCTGCACCTTTCAGAGACTACAGTATCATGTCAGCATGAGCCTTTCTTGTATTGCTTTTGAATTCTGATTTTGATGAAGCAATATACTGACATTAGGACCAGAATATTATCAAAAGTTCATATATGCCTAACTAAAGAGGGAGATGAGCAAATACAGTAACTTTCCCCTCTCTAACTATGTTCAGTTCAGCTAATTTACTGTAGCTAGTAACTTTTGGTGGACATCTCTTTCAGCTCATGCAAACTCTTTTGACTCGTGTAGCTGTTCAGCATTCACAGCATCCCTTTAGTAAGGAGCTCCACAGCTCAGTTGCATGCTGTGTGAAGAACTGCCTCCTGTAATGTATTTTGATCCTGCTTGCCAACCTTGTTTGGTGTCCCCCTCTGCCTTTGTCATTTCTTTACAACCTAAAGTGTCCTAGTTAGTTGTGTTGATCCTCATGTGAAACTTATTTTGCTACTTAGTACTTCATGCCTTTTTTCAAAACTTTTTTTTTTTAGGCCTTCTGTATTCTCTTTTGAGATAGGAATGAGTAGGTAGCAAACCAGCATGCAATTTTATAGATATGGGGATGTGGTATGCTTTTGAGCTTGGGGTTGGGGTTTTTTATTGGTTTTCTTTTTGTTTTTGCTATGTTTTATCTTATTACTCTCCTAATATTTGATTTGCTTTCTTGACCATTGTGATGAGCATCAAGGTGATTTTTCAGTAAAACATCTACCGTAATAACACAGTCTTGCTCTTTGGTGGGAACTGTCATTGTGAAGGCCATCATATTACATGTTTGGATTATTTTGTTCCCAGGTGCTACTGCACACTTATCTGTGCTGAATTTCATCGCTCACTGTCATAAATCCTTTCCACAGTTCTTTGCAGTTAGTGCTTTATGCTAGCTGGAAAAAAACCCATTATAATCACAAAATATTGTCTCATTGCTTTGAAATGATTTATGATCGTATCTGTACTATGCCTCTCACGTCAGAGTGTTGTGAAACACCATGGTGGGAACTGATGTTTTATTTCTCTTTGACCATTTGGAGGCTAAAAGCACTCCAACATGGACATTTGTTCTCTGTCTACTTTGTTTCTCCTATGGCTTTTGTGTTTTCCTGTAGAAGGGACCTTCTTAACAATATTTCAGAGAACTCGCAATAATGTGAGTCATTACTATTTTATAAAGTGTTTATTCTTCTTTGTAAGAGGAAGAGTATTTATCTACAACTCTGCTAATTCCCTTCCAGTTGACCTCGGTATTTGCTGCATTAAGCTAACAGATTTTCAAACAGGAATTGTTAATATAAATTTGGTGGAAAGTCAAAATCTACTTACAAAATGTAAATCCATCTCAGCTGTTGGTGAGGAGAGAAGGTTACTGGTCCAATTATCAGTAACAGTTTTGCTTTGGAGCAGCTATAACCAAACTATCAGAAATGGAACACTGACCTATTCATGTTGCAGAGCCTTAAAGTTAGGCATGCAGCTCTAAAACTACAAATGTAGGCCACTTAACCTGGCTTTTAAGCCCTTTATGTAGCTTTGTCTAATTCCTCATTAACTAAGTGGGATTCACAGGCTTCAGTCAAAACCAAATCCTAAAGAGGGGTAGATATGATTTTTGGTTTAGTCTATGCTTTGTTGGCCAGCCTGGCTCTTGAGATAGGTGGCCAGGAGTAACTAGGACTAGCACTTCATAGATTTCTTGAAGCCAGTTACTCCTCTCTTCCATGTTCTATGGAGTGCTTTACCTGTCTCTTTACAATGTGGCAGATGGCATTGTATTTCCCTGCCTGCTTCTCACGTTCTCAGTATGTAGGAGATCAGTTAGGTTTCCTCAGCTGGAGAAGAGTGCCCTAGGCCCTGAAGTGCAGCTAGTCCACTCTTCTGTTATGGTGGAAAAAATAAGGCAGGAGTAAGTGAGCAATGAGATAAGCTATATGTCAGCATGTGGAAGAAATATGGTTTCCAGTGAGTTGCATATGACTCATGTCTTAGCTGTTGACTGGAGAAGAGATGACCCAAAGCCCGTGACCTTCTACTTGCTGGGGAACTGCAACATAATGACTAGTCTGTCATGGAATTGATGGGTGCCCTTACGGACATATGCTCTGTGCTGAGCTCGGTGCTGTGGGTTTCATACATGGAGTGCTCTAAATGGACTGGGCCTTGCAGAAGACTTCAGTGTAAGGATACCTGTGTAGAAATATGAGATGGTGCTGGGTTATTGAGCGTTCGAATGTGGGCATAGGCAGTGTCAGAAATTTGCATTTATTAATACAAACAAGATTGACTAGATGACTAGGAAAGACTATTCCTTCATTCTCTCCACTAAAACACCTATTTTTAACCTTCATGTTTCTCTCTAAATAGTGATCCAGTTCTGTAACTGTAGATCAGGGCATAACTACCCATAGAATCAAAGAAAGGAAGAGACCTTTAAGATCGAGTCCAAATATAACCCTACTCTACCAAGTCTGCTGTTAAACCATGTCCCTAAGCACCACGTCTACACAGCTTTTAAACACATCCAGATATGGTGATTCAACCACTTCCCTGGGCAGCCTGTTGCAGTTCCCGACAACCCTTTCAGTGAAAACAGTTTTCCTAATGTCCAACCTAAACCTCCCCTAGTGCAACTTGAGGCCATTTTCTCTTGTCCTGTGACATGTCACTTGGTAGAAGAGACCGGCACCCCCACCTCTCCACAACCTCCTTTAAGGCATTTGTAGAGAGTGATGTCTGCCCTGAGCTTTCTTTTCTCCAGACTAAACAACCCCCAGTTTCCTCAGCTGATCCTTGTAAGACTTGTTTTCCAGACCCTTCACCAGCTTCCTTGCCCTTCTCCGGACCCACTCCAGGACCCGATGTCTTGTACTGAGATGCCCAAAACCAAACACTGTACTAGGGGTGTGGTCTCAACAGTGCTGAAAACAGGGTGATAGTCACTTCCCTACTCCTGCTGCACACACTATTTCTGATACAAGCCAGGATGCCATTGGCTGTCCTGGCCACCTAGGCTTAGTTTCATCATAATAAAGGCCACATTTACTTATCTGATCAGATGAACATGCCAGTCACCCTTTCTTGTGCCTTTTGCTGCTGACATAAAGATTAGAAGAGTGCAGGCTAGTAGTTGCCCTCTTTGAAAGTTTTAGAATGGTATGTCTGGATATTGTTACATACTCTCTAATTTGTATTCTTCTTGGAAAATAAAAAGTTGTGTTTAAATGCAGAGTTAATAACTACTGCGATACTAGGTAAGAAGAAAGAATTTCCTGCCTTACCTTCTGAAAAGAATTGCTGAAGGTCCTTTGTGGTATATCTTTTGTAATGTAGGTCATAAAGTTTCTATTTATTTTTTTGTTTTGATAACACGAAATGGTCAGGTTTTTTTGGTACAAATCCTCCTCCTGTGGGAGAAGGAGGGAATATAAAGTATTAACTACATATTTCTGACTGAAGAGAATGTTTTCTATTGTAATATATATTTCAATGTTTTTGCTGTTAGGTTGTTGAAGACTATGCTGGAAGATGGCAGGTTCCTCTGCCTCAGCTTCAGGTGCTTCAGACAGCGCTCTGTTGTTTCACATCTGCCTGTGTATCATTCCCAGCTGAATGTGAGCACGTACAATATGTATTGAGTAGCCTAGCTTTGTAAGTACATCTTTTAAAAAAATTATTATTACTTCTTTTACAATATAGACTGTCTGTGTTACTTCTATAATAGCAATAAAGTCTCAGAGATCCTCAAAACTTTAAAGAATGGTTTCACCAGGTGATGTAGCTATGTGGAGCCAAGACTTGCGAACAGAAGGTACAAAACCTAGAATTTACTTTAGTCTTTTGAGGCCCCTGTTAAATATTCAAGTCAGGTATTACAATGTTGTCTTATAAGGGCTTTCTGGCAAAATGCATAATCTAAAGAAGTAAGTGATCACCATACAGACTCCTCTTTGGAAAATCTTATTTTGGAGTATTTGAAGACCAACCTTTGAAAGCACATAATTGTAAAATTCATTTAAAGTTTTTACTGTTCTACCTCTAGTGATGTAATAAGCTAAGTATTTTTTAATTTCTTGTAATGTTTAATAAATTAGTCAATTTTTAAATGGATTTTAGAGTTTGAGTCATCAAAATGTTTATGTGAATGACTTGTTATACAGTTAACTGACCAGAAGTCATATTCAACTTAACTGTAGACTGTTAGATCATAAATCTTACTATAATCTTTATTTTCTTAATGCATTGGTGGTTCTCCCATATGAAAGCTGAAAGTGTAAGGGTAATGATCAGTAAGTAAATAAAAGTCCTATTTTTTCCTTGTTCTGAAAACCTACTTTTCAGGTTTCAAAGCCTCAATATTGAATGGAAGTAAAAAAAAATTAAAATCTTTGTGAATTAGATATACTTAGCCAAGATTCAATGTACTTCATCTTCTCTCAGCAGATGGAGACAAAAGCCTAAAAGCTAGCTTTATTTCAAGCTTGGTTTGAGTAAATTAGATGTATTTGTCCAGCTGGTTAAACTGCTTTTGTTGAGTGGAGCTTCAAAATACAGCTCAGTATCTCAGCTCAGGATCCTGTGTGGAAGTGTCTTGCTCCTGCCTCATCTAGTCATCAGAAGTGAATGCTCTCCTTGTCTTCCTTTCTTAGTTTACTTGGTTGGAAGGGCTGGGTTGCTTTTTCCTTTTCACTGTTCTTGAGCTATTAGTACCACTTACATAAAAGTAAAGGCTTTACTTTGTACACTTACAGAGTGTATGCTGCCTTCAAGTGTTGGTGAAACTTCACCAAAGAGATTTACTGTTTTGTGTGTGTGTGAAACTTTGATACAGCACTATTTTTTGGAATCAAAAGACCGTGATTTTTTAAAACTGGAATGCTCATGTACTTGAGAATGACTAGCAATTGAATAAAAATGTGGTGACCTTTTTTTTTTTTTTCCGCTGGTTTGTAGAAAAAAAACCCAAACCCTAAAAGTTCAAACCACACTTTTACATACTTTTAAATATCAAAGCTTGGAAGGAAAAAAGGTAGAAATTCAGGTATTTGTATGTGGAGCGGTCACTTCCTGATAATCTAGAAGTGAATTGGTCGTGGAGTTCCTGTCTATCTTTTTTTTTTGGAGCTGGGTTTACTCTCAGATCTTTTCTTCCATTCTAGAATGCCAGCTTATTTCTTCTTGTAACTGTGCTTGACTGGTGTAGTTTTACATATGATATCATAAAGGGCTCTTGAGGCTTAGTATGCAGTTACCTGGGAAACCTTGCTCGAATCTCCTTTGAAAATTTGGTGTATATTAAGTCTTGGTTCTTGGAGAGCAAAAATCTGCTTGACTGTATTTGTCATACTCAAGTAAGATTTCCTTGGTAACTGGACAATTCACACAAATGAATAAGAATTTGTATTGCCATTAATATCAGGGGTTTAACAATAGTGCCAGCATACTAGTGTTCTTAGGCAATCTTCTGATGCCAGGAATATCAAAGCAGTGATGTGATAAATCTGGAAGCACCATTATTATAATGGATGGAAGTAAATGTGGATGCGTGATGCTGCAAACTGGTTTAAGATAACAGGGCTAAGATGGAATTGACTGCAGTTATTTTAACTGAAGGGAGACTGGTGATGAAGAAAAATAAATATTTTTATAGCTTCCTTTATTAATCTGATAAGAGTGTGGAGGAGGTGCATTGATAGGGAAGAAAACTGTAGTTTCCATTCCTGTTAATTTCCAGATTATTTTTTTGGCATGATCCTACTCTCTTTAAACAGTCAAAGAAATAAAAATGAATGCATGCACCCTTTGCAATAGCTAGTTTTGTCTTATTTAAATTCCTATTTGGCTGCTTTCCAGATCATGACATGAATCATGCCTGACCTTTCCTGAGAGTCAAGTATGATGCAAAATTTTGCTTATCAACATGAAATAAGATAATGTTTTTCAGAACAAAGTACTTATTTGGGTACTGGTTGTTTCTTCATTCCATATTTGAGTTGAGATTCAAGGATCTAATCTGGAGGAAAAATTGTCATTGAACATAATGAATGTGTATCTTAAATTTTCTAGGTCTGTTTTTGGCATAGCTCATCACCAGTTAGAAAAAAATTACTGCAGCATAATCTAAAGGAAACCTATTTTTTTTACACTTGTGCATTATTCCCATATAAAACTTCATTTTGTTCATGTGATTATTAAGATCTTTTAAGGCACGGTATTTTTGAAAATGTTATTGAAGGAAAAAAATTTCCTTAAGCCTGCTCATTAGCTTTTGAATTAACTATGTTAAAAGTGGCACATTTTGTTTTCTAGGAGTGCTTGAGGTGTTAACTTCAGATATCTTGAATTTTTATTTTAAGTTTGGGAATAACTGCAGTGAATTTAATTGTTCTTCAAATGAGTTCCTTGTCCAGCAGTTAAGAAAATCTGCCTTTTGTTCTAAGAGCTTTCACAACAAAAGACCAAATGCTGTAGTCAGGAAGGAGATTGCCATTAATAAGATCTTGACTTAAAAAAACTTGTAGGTTGGAAGAGTGCTGGAACCTCTTTCAGGAGTCATCTTCCACCTTCTTCTGTGCCTCCTTATTCTCCCTGTTCATTTGGGGAAAAAAGTCTAGAATAATCCTGATGAAAATTATTCATATTTTCTTCTGTTACAAGACCAAAGTCTTTGCTGTTCAGTCTTGTTTCTAAAACACCTGGAAGAACAGGTTTTTTTTTCAGTACTGTCTTTCCTTCTGAGAATTGCTTGGTTATTGCCTGCTGCTTGTGATTTCCTCAAGCAGCAATTGCAGTTTATGTTAGTGCAGTACTTGGTAGTTAGCTTTTCCAAATACAAATTAAATTTCCTAGAATTCTAAGGCAAAGGCAATAGCAGGTGCAGTGGAGCTGTCTACAGATCCATGAGATCAAACTACCTATTTTTTAATTGGATTGACTGAGTTGCAAGTATTATCTGGAAGTACGCTTCTATAAGTCAAGAACTAAATTGACTTGAGCTCTGGAAAGCTAGTTTTTATCGACCTCTCTGAATCTGCTCTCAGGATTTTTTTCAGTTGCTGTGTTAAAAATAAATAAAATGCTAGACAAATATTTTTAGGTGAAGGCAAACATGGAAGCCACAGGTCAGTTTGAATCTAGGCTGCTATTGAAAGAATCAATCCTGCCTTCTCCCTTATCTGCCACCTCTTTTGAGGTAGCACTTGTGAATTGATGTTGCTGCATATAGGCCTGATTTGCTTAAAAACATGATGGTAAAATTGAAGTTTTATCAATTGGTTTGAATGCCACACAGAAGATGGAACATTGTTCTAGTTGCATACTTGCACAAAAGCTCTCCCTTTGAAAATAATCTTCGAAGGCATTTTTCGGAAATATGAAATTAATAGCAAAGGGCTTTTATTTGGAAATACAAAATTAATAGCACATTTAAACTTGCATTTTTATGAAGAGACATCAGTGGGTATTGTGGCAGGACAGGCTGAAATGGAATAAAACATGTTAGTAGAAAGTGCTTATCGTACTTGAAAATAGGAATTGTTGGGAATCTGCATTCATGTGAAGTTACTATTCCTTGAATATAACTCCTTATACACGGAGCATACTATAGTAATTTTACAGATGTCCTCTCCTCTTTTTTCCTCAAAATTGCTGCATATTTGAAAAATGCTTTGGCTTTTGAGGAAGGTTCACTTTTGTAATGGTAAATGGGGAGCAAGCAGTATGGAGAACAAAAGAGTTTTTAAGGGAGGAGATCAGGTAGGTACTGTGAGACGAAATGACCTGGAGTTATAAAAAAGATGCAGCAAAAGAGATTTTAAGTTCTGCTTAGGTATCATTGGTTTTATTACTGATTCGGTCTTGTTAGCTTATCTGTAACAGTATCGTATTTGTGACTTGATGCCTGATGAAAAATGTGTTTGGGGGGTGTGTGTGTGCGAAAGTCTAACTGCCAAAATCCAGCACAAATTATCAGAACAACATAAAACTTTTGAAACGTGAGTTGCATTTAGAGACTTTAGGTGTTAGCCAAACTTTTTAGAGTGACTTTGGCATGGGCACAGGTCTAGAACTTATGAAAGTCCTAATTTTGTTTTTAGCACTCTGAAAGCTAGTAGTCTTACAGTAGTTTGATTTTTTGGATTAACATTTTTAGTTTGGTTGACTTGTCGCTGCTTCTGTTTTTTAGGAGTTTTTTTGAATTGCTGCTGTTCTTTGGAAAGGATGAGTTCTATGAAGATCCTTTGAAAGATATTTTAGGTTCAATCCAGGTAGTGTTGCCTACTTTCATATGAACCTTTAATATTTAGTACATGTAAAGACAGTTGTTATGGATATAGAACCTGGAGGAAACATGCCATTATAATGAAAGAATGTAGCTGCTTTACTTATGTTTATACCCAAACAATTGAAAAAAAAAAAAAAGGGGTATTTGAAGGGAAAGCCATTTATTCTTACATGTATCAGTATTGCTCTTTGAATCTACTTGGAGTAATTACAAACAGATCAGTACATTTTACTACTCATCTTGTTAAAGACCTATTTTGTGTGTTTCCCATGTGGAAGAGAGAAGCTTTGCTTATTTATATCTAATTAGAACTTAGTGTCATCCAGTATTGCATACCAGTTCATGATATGAAACCTCAAGTTTCCCTCTGCGGTTTTAAACAGTAGATTTGAAATTGAAGCTCTACCTTAACGAACTCTTCAGGTCAGCATAAACTCATTTTGTTTAAAACTGCTGTACTCTTGGCTAGACTAGAACAAGGTTTTGTATGGCTACATATGACTGCATAAGATAAATGATCATGGATTAAAAACTTACCTTTTTCTGTCAGATAAGTCTTTTTGACCTGAACAGAATTTGAGAGTTGAGTTCACTGTGTGGGAATACAAGCACTTGTGCCACCATGAGAGGAAACTTTGCTGTAAGAAAAGAAAGGATGAAACTCAAGTTATGTTAATACTGATCATGGAACTGCAGTTTCAAAAATAGCTATCCCTGGATTATTTCTATGTTTATACATGTTTGTTACTGCTGCTACAAATTAGTGTCAGCACTACTTAATTATCAAACTAGCAGCAATTACCTGCTTCATTAGAATTGGTGGAAGAATGGGGTCAAGGAGTGGCTTAGCAGCTTCAGGAATGGGTAGGGTCTCTTGTAAGAGTAATGGGATGTTTTGGCAGTCCTGCAATAAGTGCTTTTCAAAAGCAGTTCATGAGCAAGAAAAAAAGTGTGATGTATAATACTTTCTTCCTCTGCTTTTGTGTTATGATTCTCAATTGCCTTGACTTTTAAACAATGAATGTATTAAAATATGTATTTACATAATTTTCTAGATAACTTCAGAATTAGTTGTGTAATCAAACTGGTACTGAAAACCGTTGTTACAGTTACTTAACCATTTTTTATGATCAAGCATGTTTATCTCAATATAAAAGAAAAAATACAGTTGAAAGTAATTTACAGCACAAAAGCATATGTGAAGAAATTAATTGTATGTACATAAAGCCATTCTTTTTCTTTCAAAATTAGATAACTTGTGATTAAAATTCTGCTACTGATTAACACTTTTACCAGGAAATAACAGGGTGAGGGGGAACTTGGTATGTGTGAAAATCATGAGTGGCTAAACCATTCTAGATTATTTTAGGTAAGCATAATTTCTGTTATGTAGAGATTTGGGAAAAAATGATTGCTTGAGGCCTGGTGACTCACATGGTGTAATTCGGTCTATCCCTCCTAGAATTCAGACACCATCACTGGATCACAAATCCAGTGTTAACATGTCTAAATCTGTGCAGACTAGCATGAGGTGAAGACTTCTCCCACAGCGTATGCCAGTAATATCTCTAATTCAAGGAAAGGTGGTTTTTGTATTGTTATGCAAATGGCAGGCTCTTACTGCCTGCTTCTAGAAGATGGTCTGGTTCCATGAGTGTTCTGGCTTCCACAGTTTTGCATTACTGATTTTAGAGAATGTAGGTTGTTGCTTTAGGACTCTGTGTAGGCCTGGTCAATAAAAGACTTTGTAGCTTGAATTGTTGACTGAGGAAATACCTAAACATGCATGAATTTTCTTGTTTCCTATCTTTTGGATGGCCTAACTTTATTTTTAGACAACACTTTGTTCTTTCTAATTGTTTGTTTGTTTTACATGTAGGAATGTCAGAACCTTCTAAATAGATACAGAAACATGAACCTGGAACTAGTGACTCGCATCATCCGAGATGGTGGCCCATGGGAGGATCCGGTATTGCAAGCAATTCTTAAAGCAAAGCCTGTATCACAGGAGTTAGGTATTTAATTTACCATATTAATTTTTTAGAGTACAGAAAAATGTGCACTTTTTTTTGATATTAGGGTCAGATGTTGTCAGCTGGCATTTCACACAATTTAATTATCGGTTGTAAAATGTACCAGTCCCGTTTTTTTTATTTGAAAGAAAACTAATTTTTTTTTGCTGGTAATTTGTTTGCTTTTATAGTGTAGAGGTCAGATTATTCAGATACAAGAGGCAACTGAGCAGTTACTTATAAAATGAATTTACCAAATCCAGGTGTTCAGCCACTGAAAGAGCATGGAGAGTGACTTGACTTCAGTTAGGCTACTGGAGGAACGTGATCAGGGGAGGACCTGATGTGTATTTCTGTCTCATGGTACTCTGACTCATTTAATTTTTCTTTTAATTTGTAAATACTCGGGCTTGTGGTTTTTCCTGGTTCCGTTTAGAATTAGGCCTGTGGCTACACCTAAGAGCTGCTTTCTGTTTGTATATATGTAATTGCTAGAGCTGGGAGTAGGAGAAAGATTTCTGTTCAGGCTGCAAAGGAAACCAGTTTTTTTAACAGTGCATGGAAACAAACATGACCAGAATGTTAATGAACGTTCATAAAGGGAAAATATCCAATCTACAGTAAAGTCATTGCTAACATCTTATGTGACATATTTGCTAGCAGTGTTCACAGAGAACCTCTTAAAAGTTGTTTCCATTTGATAGTGATAGAAAGTACTAGTTCTTCTCTAGCTACTATGGTTTAATGCATCATTCAAATTCATTGCTGTGTTTACGACCATGTGTTCATTCTTTAGAGAGAGGAAGAGGATTATAAAGTCAGAAAAGCTCAGTTAGCTGCCTCCTTAATCAGAGAAAGTATTTTGATAGCAAATTAATGTAATTGAGTAGTCTTTCCTGTCCTGTCTCCCTTGTGAAGCAAGCACTTGAGCAACATAGTTACCCATGATTTTTATCGTATATCTGATAAACTTCTAGGCAGATACCTAGAGAAACAAAATGAAAACAAAGATTATACTTGCTTTATTCTGCATCACATGATGGACTCTAGAAGTTTTGGTAGTTATGACTTGAAGTTAGGTCTCAATCTCCATCTCTCCAGCAAAGAATGAGTTTAGTTCTTTATCTTAATGATTCCCTTGATCATCATGAAGCCTCTGTATGATGGGTAACAGTGAGAATTTTTACTTAGTTTTAACCTGGCAGAGTGGGAAGGAGACTGCCTTTTGTCACTAGATGATCATTTTGTTGCCTTTAGTTGCAGGCCATTATCTCCTTCCCTCTGCTGAGGTATTCTTCCTCCATTTGACTTCTGATATCCCCACACACCCCCTTGACATATCTCATCTGGGATGACAGACATTTTCTTTCAGATAGTATCTTCTGGAAGATTTTTTTCTTCTTGTCTCACTTCCTCTAAAATCTTATTCTTGTAAAGTCTTACACAAGCAAACATTCTGTGCTGGTTTATAGGCTGGCAGTGTTTGGTGTATATTTTGAAACTTGGCCATATAGTTCCCTCAGGGATCGCTATTTTAAATGAGGAAAACTGCCTGTTGTTGCTGAATCACCAACCATTACTTGCAAAATTCAGTTTGATAAATATGTACTGTGTGAACTACATAATCCTGTCTTGGAATCATTAATTACTTGGAGAAGCCTAGACCAAGACAGACCTCGCAGTGTCTGTCTTAACATGAATTGTAGTGTACTTCGAGATGTTGCCATCTATTTTGAAATGGCTGGAAAGAAAGGCAGTATTTGGGTTTAAAGAAAAATAGCAGGGTTGAAATATAGAAACAATAATCTTCTAGTAGATTAGGGAGAATAAGGCAGCCTACTGTGAACATCTAGAAGAGTATTGTATTAGAGGTACACTCAGATGTAAGCAGGTAACTTACAAGCTGATGGCTGGCATCCATTGCTTTAAAGCAAAGCACTGCATATGCTGCCTGGGCTAGAATAGATGTTGTTTTCCTCAAGCCATTTTTAATGTATCACAGGCTTGGCTAAATGCTACTATAGTTAGCAGTTGTCTTTTGCTTGGGGGGTTAGAAGAGCTGTAAATTGGGAAAATAGGGCATTTCACTACAGGGAAGGAGCAAAATCCTGCCTGTGGTATAGCTGGAACTCAGTCTCCTTAAAACCAGTGTTGGAGTGTGTAGGAGATCCCTGTCCCTGGGAGCTTGTGCTGTCAGAAGTGGGCTTCTCATTTATGGAGCAGAGGGGCATACTGACCTAGGAGTTCCCCACACAGAAAGTGGGAGCAGTAATAACAAATTAACCTGTATTGTGGACTGCAATCTCCTCTCATTTGAGGGAAAAGGATGTTACAGCCAGTTTGTTACATGTGCAGCATTTGCTTAACATTAGCGTGTAGCAAACGCAAAGTGTATTTCTGGCCTAATTTTTCAATGTGAATATTCAGTAATCTCTTGGATAATGTTTGCATATGAAACTGATTATTGGGTTTATTATCTTAAGTAAGTTAATTGAAAAAGGAGAGGCCTTTACTTTTGCTTTAAGGATTGTTCTGTATGATAGTTTTTTCTTGCAGTTAATTACCAGTTAAGACACTGGCTTTTTTTTACAGTCTTCTTTACTGAGTTTATGTGCAGAAGTGCTAATGGATAGTGGCAATGAGATTCTTTTATGGTGGACCTTATGGTACATCTATTAACAAATCTCATCTAAACCTTATATCACCTTGAATAATATTCTTTAAATGTTCATTAGGGGATAATACCATTAGCTTGTGTAAAAATAAAGATGCTAGAGAAATCCTGTTTCTGAGCATAAGGAATGTCTTTCAAACCAGGTGTTCTTTAAAAAAAATTAAATGAAAGCTTATTACACAAGTAGTCTGTTTTGGGGAAAAATAATTCTATTAGTTGTTCAGATTGTGGTTTTCAGTAGCCACTTCTATTTTTTTTTAAAATCACTTTAAGTGTCACTTTAAGTTGCTTGTAACTTTCTAAATACAGGTTCCTTTTAAGGTATAAACTTCCTTTTAAGGTATAAACTTAGTGTGTTAGATCTACTTGAGAGAGTCCAGCAGAGGGCTACGAGGATGACTAAGGGACTGGAACACCTGCCTTATGAGGAAAGGTTGAGAGACCTAGGGCTTTTTAGTCTGGAGAAGAGAAGACCCAGAGGGGATCTAATTAATGTGTATAAATATGAGGGCTGGGTGTCAGGAAGAAAGGGGCAACCTCTTTTCACTTGTGCCCTGCAATAGGACAAGGGGCATTGGATACAAGCTAGAGCACAGGAAGTTCCACCTCAACATGAGGAGAAACTCCTTTACTGTGAGGATTACAGAGCACTGGAACGGGCTTCCCAGAGAGGTTGTGGAGTCTCCTTCTCTGGAGACTTTCGAGACCCGTCTGGATGCATTCCTGTGTAACCTGCCCTAGATGCTATGGTCCTGCTTGGCAGGGGGGTTGGACTTGATGATCTCCAGAGGTTCCTTCCAGTCCCTAACATTCTATGATTCTATGATTCACATGCTCACTTCTAGCCCTTATTGACTTTAAATTGACAGTCTTTTTTTTCTTAAATATGGAATTCTGTAGAGTACTACAGGGATGTGTTCAAAATTGTGGTGTTTTAACTCTTGTCTCTTAACGTAGCTTTTGAGAATATAAGAGGAAGATTGGGAGATAGTATCCAATACATTACATTAATGTTAACACACTATTAACACCTCAGAGTGTTCATTTACTTGACAGGATGCAAATAATTCCCAAAACAAAAGCACCATTATTGCATTTCTACTCCCAAGTAACAAGTGGTAGGACAAGAGGAAATGGCCTCAAGTTGCACCGGGGAAGGTTTAGGTTGGATATTAGGAAAACTTTTTTCACTGAAAGGATTGTCAGACATTGGAACAGGCTGCCCAGGGAAGCGGTTGAATCACCATGCCTGGAGGTCTTTAAAAAACATGTAGACTTGGTGCTTAGAGACATGGTTTAGTGCTGGACTTGGCAGTGTTAGGTTAATGGTGGGAGCTGATGATCTTAAAGGTCTTTTCCAACTGAAACTATTCTATGATTCTATGAGTTGGTACCCTTGAGTGATATTTTAGCTTTTAATCCTAAGAGACACTAGAATCCATGTGATCTTTTATAATAGAGATCTAAAGCATGTTTTTTATGCATTTTATAATTTCCTAATTACAAACATTAAGTATTTCAAGTATCTCAGTTGAAACAATTTCCTTCAAGTGTTAGCTTTAAGATTAGCTTTCAGATCTAAAAAACAGATTTCCAGAAATCAGAGCCTAGAATTTAAAGATATTTATGAACTTAGTATTGTGCCCAGTACCACTGTTAGAGGAAGAAAAAGTATATTTTCCACTTCTTCAAGCAAAATCAAGGTATTCAAAGCTACTTAAAGCAACAGCATATGAATTGTACTTAACTTTTTCACTACTCCGAGCTCTGGCATTTTAATGGATAATGAGTATTCTGAGTTGTTTAAATATTTATAATTACAGTGTTGGAAGTGATGTTGATCCTACACTTCTGACAATCATCCAGATTCCAGTGCTGAGAAAGGCGGGAATTTTCTTTCTCAAGAATGTTCGTATCAGCTTTTATGGTGTATATTGTCCTAATTCATTGCAGCACCTTATGTTGATCCTCTAGAAACAAAATACTGAATTGGATTACTGGTGCAAAAAACCCAACAATTTCTGTTTCCAAGCAGGACAGATTCTTGATGGTATTTAATTTAATATACGATAGCTTCTTTAGCAGAGCCTTTTTTATATTATTTGTTGATATTGCACTATTAAAAACAACATTACATTTAAATATATTTTTTGTTTTGACTTCATATTCTAATTGCCTTTAAATCTTTCTTTTCTGTACAGTTAACAAATACTTAAGCTCTGAAAATCCACTGTTCTTTGAACTGCGTGCCAGATACCTTATTGCCTGTGAACGCATCCCTGAGGCAATGGCTCTTATCAAATCTTGCATAAATCATCCAGATATCAGTAAAGATCTGTATTTCCATCAAGCTCTTTTCACCTGTCTTTATATGTCACCATTAGAAGATCAGCTATTCCAGGAGGTATTGTTTGTCAGTATATATATTTTTTTTTTTTTTTTAAATGAAGTGGTACGTTGTACTTACTGTATATAAGTTGTCAAGAGGAGGACACGGAGCTCTTGTTTTTGTAGAACCAAATGTCATAAAATCAGGCAACTACACCAGTGTTGCTTAACTTAGTGTTGGCTTAAGCTTTGAAAAGTTAAATGTTAAGCACCTACAAATCTCGTTGACCTAAATACAGGGTTTTTTGGTCAAGTTTACTTGTAGCTATATTCCCCAAATACCTTGAGTCATTAATATTTTGTAATTTCAGTGTATTGACTATTTTACTATTGACTATTACTTTAGCAAAAGCACTTGAGCCTAATTGATGTCAGTCCAGTACATTATATAGTTTTGGTAGCCTTAAAGGTTTTTTTTTTTCAGTACTTTCATGTAAAATGACACTCTAGCTGAATGTGGTCCTACTTTTACCACTGATAACAGTAACTAGATAACAATGGTTTTCTTAACCTTGTTTTAAGAACAAGCTACCATTGTGCAAAAAAGTGCTTTTGTGTAGTCTTTTAATTTCTTAGTTATTCTGATTGTCATTACTCTAAGAAAATGAAAGAGTTCTAAATATCTCCGAAATTTCTATTTACAGACCTACACAAAAGCTATTCCAAATAAATCCTATGTTAATATCAATTCTCGAAATTTTCAGTAGCTTCTTTAATATAGCAAGTTCTAATAGGTTTTTATTTCATGTTAGCAACCTTATCTAAATTGATTTTATTTTAATTGTATAGCACTTGTTGAGGACTGATTGCAAGAGTGGAATTGAGATCATCTGCAACACTGAAAAAGAAGGGAAGACTACCTTAGCCTTACAGCTATGTGAATCGTTCCTAGTCCCACAGCTTCAAAATGGGGACATGTATTGTATATGGTAAATACTTTCTTTGTGGTGAAGCAGCTTAGCAGATAAATGTTTATTGCCAAAATGAAACTCACCAAACTTTGAAATGTAGCTTGAGTTTAAAATACCAGATTAAAACATTCTAACATGATTTTTAAACATTCCTAGTAACATCTGTTGTGCCTGTTGCCTTTTTACACACAATCGTGTACAGCGGTAGCCTACATAGTACATTAACATGTATTAACTTTTTCATAGCGACAGAAGGGTGAGCCTTTACATACTTCAGGCTGTAAATATCTTTAAATATGACATTTATTGTTAGCAATGTGTAACAATACGCAGTCTGTAGATTCCTTGGCAATAGAAATATTTTGCTCTTAGGCTGTTCATACTGTGGTATGTCTAAAAAGAAAATATATGGTTCTGAAAATGTGCTGTGAATTATGCAAACTTGTACTTCATAAACAGAGCCATAAAAGAAATGGTGGTCCTCTAGAAAACATTTAAGTAAGAATGTCTTCATACACACTGAAGCTGGACATTTTTATGGCTAAGAAGCATTTTCTAAAGAGTCCTTAAAACAAATTTCATCATTCTGTGGACTGAAAAATGGCTAAAGAAGATAATCCTTCTCTTTAGCCTGTGTCATTTCTGTACCTAAAGTAACATCTACAGGCCTTGATAAAGTATGCGTAATTTGTTTCATCATGTAGCTGAAGCAAAAGGGCTTAGTCCTTAGCAAGGATTTGACTTTTTTCAATCACTAGAGATTAAATTATTGATCTGCGTAACTGATTTTAATATGGAGTTTAGAATCTATATAGGATTCCCTGTTCTCAGATTTCAGGGAATTGAAAAGTAAGATGTTTCTTTTTCTTATTAAGTAATGAAGGTCAGACATGATAAGGCTTGCTTTGTTAATAAATTTTTTCCTTAACTATTGGATGAGTAATTATGATTGTGACATACATACATAATTAATTGACATACATTTATAACACAATGCCTTGGCAATACTTAATGGCATTTTTCATTCAGTCTGTGCAGAAAAAGGTGGGCATGACTGTCCATTCCTGCCTAAATGCTGCATCTCCTGACTTCTTACTTATCAGAAGATTTGCAGATGTAAGCTACATGTATTAGTTACATGGTCAGTGCTTTCTGTTTTAGGGACGCAGTCTTTTAAGAAATGCATTTTAAATACAGGAATTAAACCTACTTTTTGTATCTTTTGCTGTAGCAACATGTTAATCTTGCTCTTAAGTCTTGCATGATCCATTTTGAAAATTGCTATTCAACACAACATGTCTGTCCTTATGTTCTGGCAAAGTGGATGTCAAAAATGAAGTTCCAGGAGAGACTGAAGTACCATTTGATATCCGTCTATCAAGGAAACAATTTTGGCATCTTAATTTTTTCATCTTCTGTTCAGAATATAGAACTTGATGATCTTTCAAGAATTCAGAGCAGTTATGCCTGTGCAGCTAGAATAGCTGTTTCATTCTTTACAGATGCTGAGCCTTAACAATTGCATACCCAACAAGAGAAATCTACATAATGCTTAATAGATTATGTAAACTGGAACAAAGCTTGTGAAGGCATGACTATACTGCAATTCAATTTTTTTAAGAAGTAGGAGCCAGGATAAATTAACCCACATAATATATTTTTCCTTAGAGAATATTTTAACATCCTCAGTATAGCATAAATCGTCTTGTCTGGAATTGAGGACCTCGCAGATCTAGCAGGGATCTAGCAGCAAACACTACTAGCAAAGATAAGACATCAACATAGATTTGAAAGCTGTAAATAGCAGGTATTTGCTATCACTTCTTGTGAAGCAGCTTATATGAAATCTTCATGCTGAAACCAGTAGCTGTCATATGGTCTCAGAGGAAGATGGACTTTAAGCAGCTCTCTCACAAAACTTACTGTTTTCATTGACGTTAAGAATAAAATCTAGATTCAGGTGATCTGAATTATTTTTCTGAAGTTCAAGGCCCACTTACAAATTAATTGCAAAGCCAGCTGTGCTTGCACTTCCTGAAAATGTGTGTACGAGGTATTGGTAAGAATCAGTCCATAATTATGTGATTTATGACCTTCTAGTATCAAAAAGTGATGTCTCTTCAGGAAGACAGCCAAAGTTTTGATAGAACAGGTATAGCAGAATGGTTTGCCTTCTCTGCCAGGCAATAAGTGGTTCCTATGAAGTAAATTCAGTACTTAAGCAATTTTTCCCACATGTTCAATCAGTCTTTGACCTTTAAGTAATTTTTGTGAATTTGATAACATTTTGGTGAAGTGTGCTTTCTATACCCAAGGAAAGATAAGACTCTCTACTTATCAACAGTAGAAAAGATTTTAGATCTAGCTAAGATAGGGTAGGCTTAGCCATTCTCTTATGTTGCTGATTGAAGCACGCAATGGTTTTGATATTTTGAGGGGGGTTAACAGGCTGGAATAACTGATTGCCTCTGATAAAGAGGTACAGAGTTCTGTGATCTCACAGTAACAATTTAAATTGCCCCAACACATGTCCTTAATAGTTTAAGCACAGGCCTCAGTGTGAACTAAGTTATTCTATCCAAGTAGTAAATGTCATTAAGTATTATACTACTATGGAATAATAATTTGGCAGATAGAAAACTATTCCTGCATACATTATCTCAAATTTATCATCTGTGTTGTGGTCGGTGACACAAGTTTCTCAAGTGCTGCTGAATTCAGCATTAAAGTTGGCATCCAAAGCATTTAAGTGGTTGAAATGGAGTCCAATCAGCTCTTCAAGAATGCTTAAATCCTTGATTATCAAAATCAAAAATGTGCTTGAGAAGAAGCCTCCATATATACATGGAGGAATAAGACTAAAATATTATTTCACATCAGAGTCTAGTTAAATGGTGGTTAAACTGATACAATAGCTTGCTTTTAACCAATGAAGCTGCTTCTTCTACTTTCAGTTTTCTCCATTCCTTTTCAGTGCTTTTCTTGTGCCACCATCACATTTCTCTGAACACATAGCGAGCCGCTTTACCTGCTCATCTCCCAGAGGAATAATTTGAGTTTTCTCTAATTCTCTGGAATCAGTGTTGAAATGACTTGCTGTGAAATGGTGTGCGACAAAGCAGATAATAAGTTGTGTTATTTAACTGCTGTAACATTTAACAGCAAAAATGTTCAGTTGTTTATTACTTCCGATTGAGACTTTTACTGAATGGTTTGGTATATGAAGACATGAGATAATTTCAAACCTGTACATGAAGGTTATAAAGACTTTCAAGAATTTAGATTTCTAGCCTGGTCAAGGCAGCGGTGAACAGCATGTATCTTTAGAAAATCTGTAAGACACTTTTTTTGTGGGTGGAGCTGCTTGAAGAGCTCCTTTTTTCACAGTTTCCCTGATATAAGCTTGATCTTTCTTTCAACTTCAGTTTTCCTGTGTTCTGAATGGAAAAAAAAACAAAAACAAAACAATTGGGCGCTCTTGTCTAGATCCTAAAATGTCAACCAGAACTATAGAGCTGTCCTAAATTTAAAAGTGAAGTTGGTGTTTTGTCATAGGCAGTTTTGTCACTTCCCTTCATGCAAGCACTGACATCACTAGACAAACTTTGTCTCAAAAGGTTTGTCTGATTTGTATCTGGCACAGGCTAGACACTTTGCATGATCAGCCAAATATTTTGTCAGTATCTGGCTTTGTGTTTTCTGAAGCAGGAGGCTGGTGGAATAAAAAAGTGTCTTCCTTCAGAAGATGACAGTTGATTGTTCTCCTGTTGTCATTGTAATGTTGTAGTGGCAATTCTGCCTGGTCCTAACTATATCTATGTCTGTGTAAAATCTGTGTTGGCAAATTTTCTTAAAGTTAAGCCCAGTTGCCTTTCCAAGTCTCTGAATTAAAGTGTGTAGAACTTACAGGCTGTACATTTCAGTTAGCTGTATTTTATAGATTAAACACATTACCTGTGTAGGAGCTCTGTTGCAGAGTCTAGCAATCTATTCTTCTGTTTCCTTCTATCAATCAGAAATGTTATGTGACTGAAGGTCATCAAGATGTATGCATAGCTGTAGAGCCTGATAGCTTCATGTAACAGCTATTGGCTAGAAAGACCAGTGATGACAGCAGTAAAAAAAAAAAAGAAAATTGTCTTCTAATATGCGTAACATCAATATTTCCTGTCAATAGACCATATCAGAAGCTACTTTCTACAATGCTCCCATTTTTCACATTCAGACACTTCTTTCCCTGAAGGATTCCTCACCCTTGCACTGAAAGTAACTTCATCCCAAGAGCACACAGAGCTTGCTGTTCAGCCTGATATTTGTGTGCGAAGTTAAGGGCTAGATGCCATAGCATCTGATTTTATTATGCAGTTCTTTGATACTAAGCTGCACACATTAAGATTTTGCTGAATATTTGACTCAGTAATAGGAGATATCTTGAATGCTTTAACAAAGTAATTAAGTTGCATTCTGCATGTTGTGTACACTTGTGGTGTTAATTAGATTGGTAGTATGTCCTCAAATATTATTTTAGTTACAGAATATGCGAATAGTTATTCTTAATAATGCATTGTGCATAGTGATTGAGAGTTCTAAAAAGCTAATAAAAATATTTCATTCTGTTCTTATTAGGGACCTGATCTTCATTTGGAGTAAACTGCAGCTTAAATCTAACCCCTCAAAACAAGTATTTGTTGACCAGTGCTACCAGCTTTTAAGAATTGCTACAAATATCAGAGTAATTTTCCCTTTCATGAAAGTCATTAAGGATGAAGTAAGTTTTGTTTGTTTTACCCCAGCCCCCATTCTTTTTTGTAACTAAAGTGAAGTGATGTTTATATTGTGTAATGGCCACTTTTTGTGGACAGTTGAGAGGGTGGGGAAGGACAAAATATTAACTTAAAATTGTCAAGTTCCAGAATGTGCTTCAATATTATAATTGCCTTTGGTCTGTTGTGCATTTTTAAGATTATTTTTTTACTGACTGAATTCTGACTTTTTCTTTGTCTGCAGTAAGTTTGAGGAATGTCATCCTCTATAAATAAAAGGGGAAATTAATTATAAATACATAGAGTAAATGTGAAACAGGCATTGGTTGTTTTGTTTTAACTTGGATCCTTAAAGAAATACGATTTGTGTAATGCCATTGTATCTGCCTTTTGCCCTTGTTAAGTACTGAATCCTTTAAGCACTTCAGATTTGAACTGGTGAATGTAACATAAAGGAAAAGCTAGACTAAGATAGGAGGAGACATAATTTTGCTTCAGGAAAATGTGTTCTTTCATGCTTCAGATGTTAGTCTCATACTGACCCATACAAAGACCTGTAAAAGATGTAACATGCCATGTGTTGCACACAGAAGTGCAAGTTGGTTCCAAACAAATGCTGTTTTTTATCAACCTGACTGAACAGAACTCCTTCATATTCTATGTCCTAAATTAATTGTAAATTATTTTGTCACGGGTGCTACTGTACAGTTCTAAATGCAGTGCTTTGCTACTGTTCAAGATTTTGATCTCAGTATGTATTCTAAAATTCTTGGTTACTCAAGTAACTACTATTTGTATTTGCATCTGAATGATCGTATTTTTTAATAACCCCATGTATATGGGGCATTGTATGTATTTCTTAACACATATTTAAATATAGGTAGGTATTTTTTAAAACTTCCAGGAACTCTTTTTACCGTAATCTGCTACATGTTGTGCAGTATGTTTCCAATCATTCCTCTGAATTACATGTTCAGGGCAGGGCTCCCAGCCTAAAGCGTGGAATAGGAATTCTGCTCATTGGAAAGATAGTTTGTAAATTCTGAAAAGTTAAGCCTTTTAGAATGCTTGGCCATGGGTTGTTATGGTTTCCCTGGTGGTCGTTGTTCAAAATTGACGGTGATATTTTATAGCTTGTATTTTATGCAATGCAATTTAAATGACTTAGAACAGGGACAGAATATAGAGTAACTGTCCAATTATAGCATGAAACAGCCTAGGTAAGGAAGATGCAGACAGAAGATACTGCTAGATCAGATATGATTTGCTGCAGTCTTGTTTTATATCCCCAAATAATTAATTGTCTTTAACTGTAGAACTGCATGGGGCAAAAGTATCTGAAGCTTTGCTGACAGTAGCCATATAGTGTTCATTGCAAACCAGATGCTATTTTTGAGCATTTTTGCATCTGTATTTTATAGTCTTGTTTGAGCATTATTTTTAAATGTACATGCCTTTAGATGAAGTTTACTAGCAGGATGCTTCCTGAACTCCTGTTTTGCAAGTAGGTGAAGGTAAATACATGGCATGTTGATGTTTGGACATTGTTTATACTAGTTAGATTTGGTTTGTTTTCTTTTTTCTGTGGGTCTCCTTATTTTCTTTTAGTTTCAAGCTGTAGAATTTTGTAAGTCCATAAGGAAAACATTGTCATACGTAGTGTATAATTACATATACTGTAATTTCCTTTCTGCAGGTTGGTGAAGATGGTCTTCAGATATGTGTTGAAATATGTGGATGTGCCCTACAGTTGGACCTCCGTGAAGATCCCAGCATGAAAAGTCTTATTTATAAAGCAATTGCTCACTTTCTGCCAAATGACTTAGAGATCCTCAGAATTTGTGCTCTTTCAATCTTTTTTCTTGAGCGCACCTTGGAATCTTACTACACTGTTGAACATTTATATAAATGTGCAGATGAAGAATACAATGAGTGCACTAGTTCTGTTCAAAACCGTGTACGTTTTGAATTGCTTCCAATTTTGAAAAAAGGTTTGTTTTTTGATCCTGAGTTTTGGAATTTCTTGATGATCAAGCAGAATTGTTTAGCATTATTGGGGGATAAAGCCTTTGTTGGCTTAAGTGAAAGTACACTGGAAAACTCTACTGCAAATACAGAGAAGATAACAGAGTATAGGGCTCTGGGTGAGGAACGTGTCTGTTTAACAGATGTAAACAATGGGGAGCTTGAACCTGAAGACCCCTCCGAAGCCCAGTCCAAAGATAACACCAAAAAGAACCACGAAGCTCTTGAGGCATCTCAACTGTTAGATGAAACGGTACCACGGCACCGCTGTGTGATATGCAACAAGGAATTTATTGGTGGTAACATTGTGAAACATGCACAAGCGCACCAAAAAAAGGGCAGTTTTTCCTGTGTACTTTGCACCAGAAAGTTCAGGCAAAAAGGACTTATGCTGAAGCATTTAAGGAATCATGTCAGGAAGATAGAAAGGCAACATCTTGCTGCAGTTAAGGCTCGTCAGCAGGCTCCTGCTCTTAATGAAATAGAATGTTCTGATGTTTCTCTGTCTCTTGAAAATGGGAATTCTGATGGTTCCAAAGGTAATGAACCAGAGACTGCAATAGCTCCAAGTACTGACGAAGTGGTTCAAGTGGAGGAGGAGAGTGCACAACAGGTATTTGATGCAGTGGAAAACCATCTAAGTGACCAGGATGATGCTACTGAAAATAGTAGTGACAGCTGTTCTAATAATGTTCCTGATGCTTTAAGTACAGAAAGTTTACCTGAAGATGATGAGACCTCCAGTAAAGAGTCACCTATTCTGCACAAAGTGAATGGAGCTTTTTGCCCTCAAAAAGACATTGATCCTATGGATGAGGAAGGAAGCTTTAAGTGCCCTGCTAATGGTTGTGCTAGAGTGTTCAAAAAGATAAGATTCCTCAATAAACATGCAAGAAAAGCTCATCCAACTGATTTGAAGGTGCAGCAGCATATAATGAAATGGAATAAAGGAAAATGTCGGTTCTGCCAGAGAAAATTTGCTGATTCCCAACACTTTATAGACCACCTGAAGAGACACGTGTATCCAAATGTTTATTTTTGTTTACACTTTAATTGTAATCAGAGATTTAAGCTGTCAACTGAGCTTGCAGAACATACAAAAAGTCATAGTGTTTTTAAAGCTCAATGCAATTTCGCAGAGTGCTGTGAGCTATTTGAGGAGCTCCCTTTGCTGTATGAACATGAAGCTCAACATTATTTAAATAAAACACCAGAATGTTCAGAAGATGCAAGTGAAAAAGATTCTTCAGATGATCCTTCAGAACTTTGTGGTTACCAAGATGAAGATGAATCTATTAATGAAAAAGAAACTGTAGATTTACCAATTCCAACTTGGAAGTCAAGGAAGGATTCTACAGAACCAAAGACGTATATTCAAAGTGTTGAGAAGAAAGCAAATAATGTAATTCACAATGGGAATGAAAGCTCATCTGAGAGTAGCACTACAGTTTTGATAGACCAAAAGACACCTGTGTTACAGCCAAATTCTGAGAACTGTAATGTTGTTAGCGACCAACTAGTCAATGGGCACAGTGACCTAGATCAGACATCATCAAAGTCATCAGAAATACCTTTGAACAGAGTGGCAGATGAAACAAGGACAGAAAATGGGTCAGTGTTACCAGTTTTACAGAATTGTCATGATACACCACAAAATAATGCTGCTGCCTCACAAGTACCTTCTAAACCAAATCAGACAACAGAGAATACTTCATATGGTGTCATCTTAACAAAACCATATTTTAGACCATTGCCTCCGAGTTATCTTGATGAGCGATACATTAGCATGCCAAAACGTAGAAAAATTTTGACTGATCAAGTAGATGCTCATTCTGAACAAGATACATTTTGTAGCAAATCAACAGAAAGATTTAGATGTGGCAACTGCTTGACCATCTACTGTAATTCAGAAGCACTTGAGGCTCACCTTGCACAAAAGAAGTGTCAGACGCTGTTTGGATTCGATTCAGATGATGAAAGTAAGTCTTAGAGTTGTTCTGGGTTGATTTGTTTGGAGGTAGATACCAGCCAGAAAATGACCTTGAAAACAGGGAACCTGATAGAATAGAGAAGACAGACTTGACTTCCAACCAATCATATATGCTAGAACCTAGAAAATTAAGTCACAATACTGTGCTAAATTGAATGTTCAGATTAGACATGCTTTTTAGAATAAGAAAGAGGCGGTAAGAATTGGTAGGCAGGTCTAATGGAAAAGACTTTTCATAAGACAGAAGGGGGTAATTTGTCTTTCCTTGTGTTTGAAACTAAACATGTAAAACATAAGCAGTGTTCTACATTAAAGACTGATTTGCAGTGGTTAGTCTTCATTTTGATCCCAGTGCATTCTCTTTTACAGGTGCCTGATTCAATGTTGTGGGAAAATGTATCAAACAAGGAGTGGTGTAAGAGAACACTACATGAAGAAGCATCAGTTCTTTTCCCAGTTGGCCTTAATCATAAAGCAGTCTCAAATTACTAAAGAAATACATGACCTTGATAAAGACAAAGCACATTTTCTAAACAAAACTCACAGAGGAATAATAGGAGCTCTGCAGGTCTTGAGTCCAGAAAGGTTGCTACAAAATCCCCAAAGTACCAGTTATCCAAAAAGCCACATTCATTCCAAATGGGTGATTGAAGCTTAGCGGGCACAGTCTTTCTAGCATGAAGGTTTAAGGGAAATAAGGCGTACGGTTGAGCAAGCAGAGAAAGCAGAGGTATTAATTGCCTTGTGGAAATAAAACCAGCCAATTCCGAAAGCTGCTTCAGTTGGAAAATGCGTGGTTAAAGGATATCCATCCACACAGCTGGGAAGGAATCATTCGAGAAGGTGTCAGATTATTATAATATGGATAAGAAATGCGTAGAGGAATCATGCATTCTTTTTTCAAAGTTTTGAGTATGTGATTTCATTATCTGCTAAAAAGCATGGAGCTTATTTAATAAACTTGTACTCAGAATCTAAAAAGAGGAATGTAGAAAGAAATCTAAGGTGGATGGAATGCTTGAACAGCCTAAAACTTGGGAGTACAGAGCATGCAAGGAAAAGTGAGTTGATAGGCTACTAAGTATGCACAGTGGAAACCAGATGCATGCATGAGAAGCCCTTTTCAAGACTATGGTAAACGTGTACGTTTAGTCTCTTGTAAAAACATCTATTGTAGGTGCAGAAAGACTGATACAAGCAGTACGTGCACAGATTGCCTGACTATTAACAGCAGCAGATTGAAACAAATACAGAATGAAGGGGATTAAGCTTACATTACAGGGCAGAGTTGGAAGTAGTTTTATGCAAATACAGGGGTCCTTCCACTGTTGGTATGACTGAAAAGAACTTGAAATGGCCTCCTTTTTAAGAAAAAATAAAAATAAAGGCAAACAAAATCAGAGCACATGTCACGTTGGAAAAGACGAAAAGATCAGGAAGAGCCTGTTTCACATATGTGATATTGCTTAATGGCAGTAGGTCACAACTTGGCACATTAACTACTTATTTACTGTCTTGAGAAAGGGAGAAAATACCTATCGACTCAACCTTAAGACACGTTACAACCCTATCTAGTAGCATCTCTTGAAAAGTTAGCCTTTCCCAGAAGTTAGTGAAGGAGTTAGACTTAAATGTTAAGCACTTTATCCGAAATTCACTGTTAACAGGAACAATCAGAATGTGATGATAGGAAATTTGAGTCATTGAGCTCTATACATAACATTGAAATACTGGATATTGGAAACCAAAAAGAAGCTGTTGTAGCATTTGGTCTTCCCATCCCGAACAGGGGTGTGGCAAACATGACATTGTCCAATTACTGTACTAATTTATCCTCTTAATTTATCTTGCACTGTCTTGCCACCTAAAAATGCTTTATTTGGGATCCTGTTCTATGCAGGTAGCTGAAAATTTTAATGTGATTTTAGGCACAGAAGGTATAGTGGTAAAAACTGTTGTTTACAGATAGAGTCATCACAGAAACAGAGGAAAGCAAAGACCAACTGTTCCTGCTCAGGTAGTTTCCTTACAATGTTCATCACAATGTGTGTATGACATCGTAAGATGATTGATTTGCTTAAATCAACGGATATGTACAAACTAATAAAAATCAAGAAGTACATAAAAGATCTGTTCATTGTAGCAATGGCTCACACTTGCAAACCTAAGGGTTTCATTGTATAATAGGCTGTTAAGTAGTTCTGGAACTTAAACTTAATAGTTCAGTAATGCCTCTGCTAAGAATCCTCTGTGAAATTAAACAGATATTTGCATTAATTCTGCTTCCTTTTTTCCCTCCTGGGAGGTAAAAAGAACACAAACTCAAAATCATGCTCTTTTGAATTCTAGAAAATGTTTTGCCTTAACTTTGAGTTGGTTTAACATAAAAGGTTATAAAATTATGATCACAGGTATGTGTGCATTACATTAATACTGATGACTGGCCCACTTTCAGAGATTTGTATGACATTAGAGGCACCAAAGAATTTTTTTTTGCAGTTGCAAAAAAATGGATTTAAATGCATCAATCATTATATATACATATATACACACACTATATATATATTTACATATCTAAATACATTAGAAGTTTTTAAACGTAACATTAACGGGGACCTTCTTAGCCAAATGCACTTTCACATTTCTTGCTTTCAAGTTACCAACTAATTTTTAAGGACTCCGTTATCTTGAATGTTCCCAGACTCCCCATTCTCTGCTCAACATTGTTTATCTAGTTTAAAAAGGGTTAATTTTAAAGTATTATGGTTTTAAAAATATGAAAACTCAGTCAGTAGATATGACAAAAAAATGTTTGTGTAAAGTCTTTTAAATGTACCTTTAATCTTTGGTGCTTTTTTGCCTTTTCCTGGAGCTCCATGTGTTTGAAGATGCTTTAAAAACCTGATTGAGCCTTGTATTTTATTTGGTTTTAAAGTGTGTAGATAAATGCATCTGTGTACATGCATAAACTGTGACCATAATTTTTTGTACCTGCATTAAATTCATTTTTGTTCAAAGATGCTTTTCTTGGACACCACCATTTGTTTATACCATGTGTTCAGTATATACACTTCAGAGAACTGGAAAACTAAATTCTTACGTAGGTAAACATTAGCACCACCTAATACCTATCAGAAATATGCTAAATTGACTTAAAGTAGCAAGTGAGTGGTAACATTTTTAAGTAATGATTTTTAACTTCAAAAGACATTGTGTTTTCTGTAAACTACACTGTGATACCTGCTGGTATTCTCAGATAGTTGCAGTATTAAGCAACTTTAATTAGGAGCAAAAAAATACTTGTAATCTGTGGGGGATCATTCTCCATGCTTTTAAAGGGTTGTTGAGTATTATCCTATACTAAGTCTGCAACTTCTAGGTCTGAAAAAGGTTCCAAATCTAGAATTGAAAGGTTTTTTTCCCCAGGCATTAAGCATTGTATGGTATAATTGGAAATACTTCTTCAAGATGTATCACTTTGATTCAATAAATACTGCAGTACATGTGTAATGTAAGCATGCAAATATCTTAAAGCTGCCTGAAGTTATACATGAGCTTAGGAGCTTTGTTGGATCAAAGTTTGTGCATTTCGTTGCTGATAATAGAATTCTAATAACAT
The DNA here is from genome assembly GCA_013400335.1 of Eurystomus gularis. NCBI lineage: Eukaryota > Metazoa > Chordata > Aves > Coraciiformes > Coraciidae > Eurystomus > Eurystomus gularis. The sequence continues at coordinate 6,543 of VZZY01024887.1, read as the reverse complement.
TCCTCCAGGTGGCTACAACTTGGATTTAGACTTTCCTTTTAAGACTGTCTACTCTAACCCGATCACAGTTCATGGTAAAGGTCATGTAAGTTCTGGTTTTCTAAGAGTCGCCGCTTGGTAGGCACCTTTCACAGAAAAAAAGAAATACAGAAAGTAGCTTGAAAGTGGTCATATCTGTGGGGAAAGGTCACTGGTACTTTGGTTATTTAGCCATATTCATTAAAGCTATATAAATTGTATAGTTTGGATAATTTATAACATTAAACTTTGTGATTTTAATATCACATTGAAGGTTCAGCTGTACTCATTTCTTTTACTGTTTAACACCAGTGCTATGGACAAAAGACAAAGGGGGTGGTAGTGTTACTATTTTCTTAATTTATTTGGTACTGTATAACACCTTTCTGATTAAATGCAGTGAATGCATTTTTGGGACTCTTAATTTGTAAAAGCTGTTACAGGTTCAGCAAGAAAGGAAATTTGTGCTTCCTTGTTGAATGTTAAATTATTTTACTTTGCATTTTATATAAGAGTACAAATTAAAACTGAGCCATCAAACTGCAATAAATCAACAGTAGTGTTTCATTTTAAAAACTTTTTTGTACTGTACATAGATTTGTTCAATAAAACATTGTCTTTGTTGTTGATAGAAACTGATCTTGTCTTTTGGGGAATCACTCTGAAAATATTGCTGCAGTGTTTAGACTTGGTGTGTTATGCTTGGTATATTATTGTTGCACAGCATCTGTGTAAAGCTGTCAGATCTTGATGTTCCAGCTGTGTGGATATTTGGATTTGAATAGAGTAAATCTATCAACGTATATCCAGGGATACTCAGGATTACCAAGGAAATTAAAACAACTCCTTTCTTTCTCTTTCCCCTGCCCCTTTTCTTCATTCTCGCTGATTAACTACCTGGTCTGGTAAATTTGAGACCTCTTAATTAGATCTTCAGAAAGTCATGGTATTATTACACATTCTTTACAATAGATAACTGCTGAAGAGAGAAGTGTGTCTGTGAGGGAGAGGAATAGTTTTTTTTTTTGTTTGATCATCAGTCTGAGACACATGAAGAACACATGTACTGCAGAAAGAGCCTCCATCAGCATTTGAACCTTAGACACCAGGCAGTCCGCTTCTCAGGTCTGACTGGCTTTAACCATCTTCAAAACACTAGCAACTTTAAGAACATTTATGTAAATAGCCATGTGCACTGGGAACCAGACTTTATAATTCTATACCAGACTTTATAATTCTATACCAAAGTAATTTACAAGCATCGGGTATTGTTCAGAAGATACACTTCCCCGATAGAGGGATTCAGTCAGAACACTGGGGCAATGGGAATCTGCTCCGTGATCACCCAGGATCTGTGGGCAGGACAGGCCTGTGCAGATTCTGACCTGGTGAGAAAGGGCTTGTGTAGTGGTTTTGGACATGCATACAGAGACCAGTATAAGGCTGGCAGGGCAGAGATGGAGGTGGTAGGGGTTGGGGGAATGAATAAAGCTTGCAAGGAATGGTTGTATGTGGTGTCTGAAGAAATCAGCAGGCCCGTGTTCATTTTAATGGTTTGCATGGTGTTTATCCCTGGGAGGGGGGGAAATGGCTTCAAAATGTGGAGGAGGTGGCTCTAAAGCTATTGTGTTGGGCTTGAAAGCTGAACTTGGTGCCCAAACAAGTCTGGATGTGGCAGTTTTAAGATATCTGTGCTTCTAGTTTTTTGTCTTCCTTCATCATAAAGTTAAAGTTCTTCAGTGGCTCTGCTTTACAAGTACCAGACTCTGGCCTAAACCTCCTGGGAGGATTGGTTGGCACTAACAGATAGAGCTGAGCCTCAGTTGTTGCACTTTACAAGCTTATGTTTGTTTCTGATAATGCTGCTAATATAAATAGTAACCTCTAGTGTGATACACTTGTTTTCCATTGCTTTGTTTAGTCCCCTTGATTGAATGCTGTAGTCCAGAGATAAAGATAATGTAATTGGGTTTTTCTTCTGCTTCAAAAATGTCACTTGAAAATGCTGAGTTATTTAGATTTATTATTCACAGTCCTGTAAATTCTTAATGTTCTTTGGTTGCTGATTTTTACTCTTATGCAAAATTTTGAATGACTTTTTTTTTTTTTTTCCTTTGTGTGACTTCCAACTTACCTTTATTTTCTACTTTGTATAATTTTGACAAGAACCTTGCCTAAGGAATTTACTAAGTTTAGGCACAAGGGTAAGGGTTCTTAAATCTCTGGTACTAGGGCGTATGCACGTTGCAGGCAAAATATTTATCAATCCGGCAATGTCTATATAAGCTATTTGATAAATGAATTGCAAAATATATCAACATACCAAAAGTAAACTGTTATGGCCCGTATATTGTTTTAATTCCTTTGACATGGTAACATTTCAGGAAGAAATAACTTCTCAGTAGAACTGTACCTGAAATTGGGAGCCCAAGGCAGTGTTGTAGGTTTTCACATCAGTGGCCCACTTCACAATAGGTCAGTGTAGCTTGATAAACAGGACAGGAAACATCTGGTGTCCAGTGTGAAACAGCTGGATTGTGAGGACTAAATATTGAGCTTTGAGCCCAAGGGGAGGTTGAGGTGCCTGGATGAGTGAGGCACCTAGCAATTGGAAGGAGCAGGATAGACCAAAGAGGTGCTCGGGGTGCTTGAAATAGTCTACATTAAGGTTGTCAAGTATATAGGTAACTTTGGACGTACTTGAATTTCATATGTTGAAAAGGTCATATTGGGAACTATATTTTTCTGATTTTTAGAACTGTGTAAGAAAAAAAATAACAGTATCAGTGATGGCAGGTAGGAGGAATAAAATACCAGTTCAAGGTTATGAAATGTAATTGAACAGGAGGTACGGTTAAGCTGAATGTGCTTCATACAGTAACTACCAACTGTTGTCCGTTTTCATAATACATTCGTTCAGGCTGTATATGTCATCTTTGTTAGCATAATCAACATTACTATAAGCTAACTTGTTGGAAAATGTAAAGTAGGATGCCAAAATGAATGTAGTGGTAAAATGAGTTGATGCATGAGTTGGTGTCATTTCACTGTGTCTGTAAATATCTTTAAGTTATTATAGTTTATGACTGTGACCATCTATAAAACAGCTTCTTCTACAGATGACACTAACATTTCTATCTGTGCTTGTGTTGTAGTCAGTAATTTCTCATTTATTTTGCTTAGCTTTCAAAGGAAGAAAAAAAAAAAAGCCTGTAACTGGTGTTTTAGTTAAGTTCAGTTTCTGCCAATCAAAATAGCTTTGGATATGTTTGTGCTGTCTTGTTGGTGTCAGAGCAGTGCCTATGTGACTTGGAGCAGGATCTGGCACTGCCTGAAGCTATATTCCTATGAATCAGTATCATTAAATCCAGTACTTCTATCTCAGTGCCTGACTTCTGCACTGTGCTCATAGGAATATGAGATCGGTTGACGTTTTAGTGATATAATTTGAAGTAAATAAAATTTTGAATGTAGCAGGAGGGAGGGAGAGGAGCACTTGTAGTGACTCCTTGAATTGCGACAGTAGTTTAATGTTAGAAGAGTTCTACGCACCTTTTGTTTATATAGGCTAATAATTTTCCTGTTTCTTCCCCTTTAGAAATGCCAGTTTACATTCCTGGTCAATGATCAGAGTCAACGGAAAGTTTGAATAAAAACTGTATAGGGAATTTTGAGTTATAGGAAAGACAAAAAAATAAAACCTACTTCTGAGGTTTTTTTCCCCTTTCCCCTCCACCTCCAAAGGGGAAGCATTTACAAGGTATAGGCGTACTCCTACTAAAAGGGCTGGCCTTGGTTTAAAATAAGAACGCTTAGGGGGAAGATACCAGTTCTGAATATTAAAAAGGCTCTCCAGTATCTGATGACAATGCACTTTTCTCTCAGGATTAATGGGAATGTGACAATTCTAAGGCAACCTGCCACTGCTCCCCAAAAAAATATTCACTGAAAACACAGCAAACATCTCAAAATAATCTAATTTTTTAAATGGTGTCTTGAGGTTTTTTTCTTCCCCTGAATTCTAGAATATTCAGTTAAATATTATTCCCCTGAAGGCTGCAAATCCAAATAGGTTTATTGAAACGTTAGCAAAATGAAGGAAAGGCCATTTATATTTCTCAGATGCATTTTCTATTTTTAAGTTTGTATTATTAATTTTAAGAAATACAAAATTTCAGCAGCAAAATTCAACTGATGGCTTGTAGGTAGTCCCATTTTTGATGAACCGATTGTGCTTTGTAAGCTCTAATATGAATATGCAGAATGCTGCACTGCATATTGTGGTAGGAGGTCTTTCTTTTGCATGAAGAGTGTGCAAGCAACTGCTCTTACAGAATGTGTAACAGCTCTACAGCAAGGCCATGCATATTAGACATGAGGTGCATCTTGTCAGTTGAAGCTGTTCCATGTTGCTCTAACCTCATAAAGAATATTAAATCAATGTGGACGTGAGGGGAAATTTTGCACAGCAGACAGTACGCATTATTGTGTAGAATCTTCCCAGATGCTTTAGGACTGTATTTTTATGTGAAAGTCAGACTTAAAATTCATGGGCAAAATTGGTTCAGCTGTTTCTGCTTTATTTTGAATTCATTGCTATAGCTTAAGAGAGTAGCGGTTACTTCAGCTGAATGTGTGTTGGTTTTCCTTCTGATAAACTTGGGAAATCTACATGGATTTTTTTTTATATCTCAGAGAGAAAACAATCATCTAAAATGAATGCGTAGTGTGGCACATGGAGGAATGTGTTCTCTCTTCATGTAGGTGTTCTATCATACGTTTACAAGATCTTGAGGGCAAGCATTTGTTACTACAGCTCTGAACAGAGCCTACCAGAAAGAAGCGCTCAGTTGTTTGTGCAAAAGCAGCACGAGTAATTTTACCTCCTGTCTTCAAGTGACAGTCTGTGTGTCGTTACAGAATCTAGGTCTTCCTGGTTTTGAAACCATAGGCGGCTGTAGTACCAAAAGGTGGACTCCTTACACTACCCTTTTTAAAGCACTGGCTTGACAAGAGCGCCTGCTTTTTTGGCCACAGCGAGGTCAAGCACTCATTGCACCTGTATTTTTCTCAGCACCAGCCCTCATATAGCTTATGGTCCTGAGCTTCATTGAAGCTTCTCCTATCCTCTCTTTCCTTTTTTGTTCATCTTTCCTCCTTTGTCTTTTCTCTTCCTTGACCCATAAAGTGACTGTCACTGGTTATTCTGCCCCTGACAGAGAAACTACTGCCAAGTGGAGGAGTAGCACAAGGTTCAAACCTTCCGTCTAGTAGAAAAGCATCTTTGGCTTATAGAAGTTCATTTCCTTGGGCAGGTGCTGTGCTGTCAGATTTCCCACTTTTTCTCACGTGTAACCTGATTGGTGTTAGTTCCCAAGGTGTCCAATAGCTCCCTCAATCACAAGTGGAAGACAATGCCACAGGGGCTGCATCTTGGACATCCAAATACTGGTCGGTCAGCTGAAGTGACCACCTTAGACATTGCCACGGCTTGAGGCCTATCAGTATACTTCCAAAGGCTACTTGCACCGAAGGCATCTGCCTGGACCTCAGCAGAAGCACTGAACTGTTCCTGAGGATCCAACAGTGTCTGCTGTGCACAACTGGATCCTGTAAGGCCTCCATCTCCAGGCAGACTGTGACCAGACTGGATGTGTGGGCTCTGCATCAATGATGGAATATAATAATTAACATAAACACTTGTGGGAGGTTCACTTTCAGGTCTTCTTTCCATCCTCTGCTGGGCTTGCAAGTGACAAGTAGGGTAGTCACCACATGCCCTGGGGCCAGCACCCTCAGGTAGACAGGGACAGAGCACTTCCTGGCAATATTCCAGGGGCTTAAGGGGTGGGGGGAGTAAAATTAGCATGGCAAGGGGTAATGGTTTTAAACTAAAAGATGGTAGATTTAGGCTAAATACAAGGAATAAATTTTTTACAATGAGGGTGGTGAGGCACTGGAACAGCTTGCCCAGAGATGTTGTGGATGCTCGTGCCCTGGAGTCGTTCAGCGCCAGGTTGGATGGGGTTTTGAGCAATCTGATCTAGTGGAAGGTATCTGTCCTCATGGCAGCAGGGTTAGAACTAGAGGATCTTCAAGCTCCATTCCAACGCAAACCATTCTTTGACTCATAAAATCATCAGTTCTACAGACTCTGTATCTATGAATCTATATCATAAAATGGTTTGGGGTGGAAGGAACCATCTCTCTGGGCAAGCTGTTCCAGGGTTTTCATGGTAAAAAAAAAACTATTTTAATTTAAAACCATTACCGTTTGTCCGATCACTACACTTACTGATAAATAGAGTGCCTTCCCATTTTTCCTGTAAGCCTCCTTTAGGTGTTGGTAAGGCTGCTATAACCTCTCCTTGGAGCATCTCTTCTCCAAGGTGAACAACCCCAACACCGTCAGTCTTTCTTCACAGGGGAGGTGCTCCAGCTTCCTGAGCAATTTTGTGGCCCTCCTCTTGACCTGCTTGAGTGGGTCAATGTCTTTGTTATGCTGGGGACCTCAGAGCTGGACAC
>VZZY01024886.1:37166-88497 GCA_013400335.1 Eurystomus gularis | reverse complement strand
GGAGAGGATAGGGCAAAACAAGAATTCAATTACATCAAAATATAACTTATGTGTGAATGGTGTGGTGTGGGTGCATGTGCATGTGTGTGTATGTCGATTTCTACCCTTCTCCGGCATGTGGCGATGGTCCCATGGAGGCTGGGTCGACGACGCTCGGCTGGCAGACTTGGGTGGTTCTGATGATGGCAGCGACTTGCAGCTTTTCGGCACGATCGGAGTCTCTCTCCGATGGCAATGATGATGATGGTGGCAGCTTTCTGCCTTAGTTCTTTTGGCAACGGTGCACGGCTCGCAACTTGGTGGCGGCGCTTCTTCGGCGCAGCGCTCCCGGCTTGGAGCAGCTTGGCTTAGTGGCAGGCTTCTTGCTGTGACTTCTCGGCGCAACGGGGTTTCTTTGGCTTTTTCGGCGGCTTTTTGCCACGCTTTTTTTCAGTGGTGCGGCAGCACACGCGGCTTTTCCGGCAGCGCTGCTTTTTCAGTGGCGGTGGCGACTTCTTGTCGCAATTTCTTCTGCGCAGTGCTCCCGGCTTGGAGCGGTGCCAACTTTTTGCCGCTGTTTCTTGGCGCGGCAGCTTCTTTTGGTTTCGGCGCAGTGCTCCTGGCTTGGGGTGGCACCAACCGCAGCTTCTCGGCGCGGGCTTTCTCCGCGCAGCTGCAGCACGGGCCTGCGCGGGGTTTCTCCGCGCGGCAGCATGCGCTCAGATTGTTAGAGCGGCAGGAGGCGCTCGGCTCCGGTCTCTCCTTCGCTGCTGCGGCAGCTTCCCCCTCCTCCCCGGCTTGGAACCTTTTGGCATTTCAACTTGGCGCAGTTCCAGCAGCGGCCAGAGGTGGCGCGGGGGGCTGCGCTGGCAGCTCAGTTCTGCTTCCCCCCCCTCCTCCTCACTCCTCTCCGGCAGCGGCGGGGAGGGGGGGCGGCTTGGCAGTAGCGATGTGTTTCTTTGTGCAGCGTGACAGAAAGAGAACGAGTTTGTTTATCTTCGAGTTTATATTGCCGCTTATCATGACTTCCAATTTCCGTTTTCAAACAGCAGAACCATGGCATTGTGGGGGCTGTGGTTCTTTGCTCGCTGTTTTAATAAGGCAGAAGTTCTTAATATGTGGGTCAGTTTACCACAGATGGGAATCAGAGAGTCTCAGTTGGTGTGGTACTGCCGTCGGTGCACCGTCTTGGTGGTAATTGGCACCTGCTGGTCTTCAACCCTCAACAAGCCCACCACTGCAGGATCCTCTGAGAGACTGGGTAAGGTGGACAATCATCCAGTTTCCTCCAAGGCAGCTATACCAAAGCTCCATCGGTACCCTTTGGAGTCATTGAAGTAGCCCCTCTTGAGACAGCCTATGCCCAGAATGCATGGGGCATCTGGGCCAGTCACAATGGGGTGTTTATACCAGTTCTCCAAGGCCAGAAAGGCCTATGCCCCATATCATGACCACCTCCACAGGAAAGGAAAGTTGTAGGCAGTCGTTGTAGGCAACTCTTTTCTGAGGAGAACAGAGGGTCCAATATGCTGGGCAGTTCTTCCTCTTCGAGAAGTCTGCTGCCGTCCCTGGGGACCAAGTAATGACATCACTAGGAAACTTCCTTGCTTGGTACAGACCTTGGACTATTACCTGTTACAGATCTTCAATGCAGGTGGCGATGAAGCTGCAACCTGTAGTCCAAGAGTAAACAAAAGAGTCTTCAGGGCCTTTGGACAGTTAATGAGATAATCCGGGGCACAGGTTATTTTCCCTCTTTCCTTCCAGTTGCAAGCAGTGGCATTGGAATAAATAGAAAAATCCTCTCCGTTAATACATGGCTCCATAGCTGGTGTCACTGCCACAATTTTGGGTTTTTCAACAATAGGGTAGCCTACATGGCACCAGGCTTGCTGGCAATAGATGGAACTCATTTTTCTTAAGGAAGATCTCTGCTCAGGAGCTTGTGGGGCTCATTGACAGGGCTTTAAACTAGACTTGAAGGGGGAGGAGGATAATACCAGGCTTGTCCATGATGGGGTGCTAGAGAGGGCCCTCAACCTGTTGGTCTGAGGTGTGTTGAAGACACTGTAGAATGCTTGAAGTCTTACAGAGATGAAACAGGGGCCCTTGAAGTAATAGGAGTCAGCAGGGAAATGTTGGTGAAACACCTCAAAGGAATTAAGGAGTGTTCCTTGACATGGTCAACAGCCCAGCTGAAGTGCCTCTGCACCAATGCATGCAGCATGGGCAACAAACAGGAGCTGGAAGCTACCATACTGCTAGAAAGATATGACCTGATTGCCAGTACTGAAACTTGCTGTGATAAATCTCATGACTGAAGTGTCACTGTGGGTACAGGCTGATCACAAGCAACAGACAAGGAAGGAGTGCCAGAGGCATTGCCCTCTACATCAAGAAGTGGATAGAGTGTGAAGAGATGTCCCTGAAGAAAAGCCACAAGCAGGTCAAGAACTTATAGATAAGAACAGGAAACCAAGGCAACAAAGAGATTCTTATGGCTGGTGTCTACTACAGGCTGCCTGATCAAGGGAAGCCTGTTGAAGACGCCTTCTTACTGCAGCTACAGAGGACATCATGCTCCCAGGCTCTCCTCCTGCTGGGGGACTTCAACCACCCTGACGCCTGCTGGGAAAGTAGTACAGCAAGCTGTAGGCAATCCAGGAGACTCCTGGAATGCATGAAGGATAACCTCTTAAGCCAGGTAATAGACAGCCCTACCAGAGTGAATGTGATACTGGACATGAGCTAATCAGTGATGTCAAGATTGGAGACAGCCTGGGCTGCAGTGATCATGCACTGGTGGAGTTCACAGTCCCAAGGGATATGGGTCAGGCAAGGAGTAAACTCAGGACCCTGAATTTTGGGAAAGAGAAATTCCAGCTCTCCAAGGAATTAGTCAATAGGACCCCCTGGGAAATGGCCATCAGGGACAAGGGAGCAGAACAGAACTGGCAGATATGTAAGGATGCTTTCCATAGAGCACAAGATCTCTCAATCCCCATGTGCAAGAAATCAGGCAAGCAAGGCAAGAGACTAGCATGACTGAGTTCAGACCTGATAGTCAAACTACAGGACGAGAAGGAGCTGCTCTTACTGAGATCACTTCTCTTTGAGAAGCGTTTTTTTTCAGCAATGGTTCTTCTTTCTTGATCACCAAGTCCCTGGTTTTCCTAATTTAAATAGACTATGTACAGAATCAAAATATGTGATCAACATCCTGCAGTTGTCTCCCATGTCTGCCTTCCAAGTGGAGGGTTCAGGATATGCCCGTTTTGTTTAATCCAGGTGGTATCAAAACATACAATTTAGGCAATACCAATTACAGCTAGCAACTACCAGGTTTCTGCTTGAGAGTTTAAAAGTTCAGTCTAGGGCATTTATCCACACCTAGACATACTGCCTATTATCTGCAGCTTTTTTTCACCTATGACACCTAGACTTTTTTGTCTATGACACTCTATGATCCAAAGTAATCAATTAAATGTAGATATCTACAATTCATCATCCCATCTATTAACATGTATGGTGATATTCAGAATAGAGTGAGCGCCTTCAATTTTTTCTGTAAAACAGTAAAGAAAATATTAATTACCTTAAAGTAGGGACAGTAATATACATCCTATATTGAAGATTTAGAATGCAGAGTGCATTGCAATTTCAGAAACAGTCTGGGCAGCAGAACAATGTCGGTAGCCAGATGAAAGAAATATGCAAAGAGAATCAAAAAGGAGACCTGAAGTTGGAATAGAAGTACATTAAATTTTAAGTTAATGTTGTCAAAGCAAGAAAACCAAAATAAGTAATTTATGTGGTCTCACACAATTTCTGAAGTTTATTTTGGAGTGAATAGCTACACTGGGTGATGCAGTGTGGATATTATTATATATGCTCTAAAACAATCTAATAAGCAATGCGTAAGCACAGTCAGGTAAATTATTTTAAAAAACAAGTGAAAGGTTATAAATTAATTTGATTTGATTCCCAGAAATAGTCTATGCAGACTCTTTTTTTTTAAAGAATATGACACCAGAAAAACAGCTGAGAATTTTGTACCTTGGTCTGTAATATGGTACAGTTTTCAGTAGTCAATGACTATGTTTATTACCATGTTTCATTAATGGTGGGTTTATGATAATGGTATGTGTATTCAGTGGTTACTTTCCTGAGGCATCAGCTCAAGAAACCTCTCAAGAGAGAAATACATTATACAGATACAGACTTAGACTGTTTTATAGTATATTATGCTGATAGTTAAAACCACACATGTATAGCATATGTGCATGGGTAAATGACTGAATACAGAACCATTTGTAAGACTATGCAACAGCTGTGAAAGAAAAAAAAAAATAATCCTGATAATATACAAATAGGGGCAAACACAGGAAATCACTCAAGCTTCTACACTACACAAAACTGTATTTGAACTCATATTCACTCCTTCCACAGTCAGAGGCTTTTTTCTTAAAAAAACTTACTGTATTTTTGATATCTGTGAATTAGTGTATGAGTCTTTGCTCACATTTATAAGCAGTTGCATGAAATTTCCTACTATCTCTCTAGCTTATTCAATTCTGATATGGTACTTTTTGGGCAGTGTAGTATTGGTTATTCTTTTAATATTTAATTATTTTTGTGAAGCACTAAAGAAAGCAATACTATTACCAATTTGTTACTGACTTGCAGTATTGCCTTTTTACAACTGGAAACAGATTAAGAAATCAAAAAACTAGCTCCATAAATATAGTTCAGTCCTCTAATACCAAGCACAGTGGCATTCTATAAAAAGTAGAATTCTCTTCCTTAATTTGGACTTCAGGCATTGCCTAAAATGCCTGGGAAGAATTTTGGATTCAGAAAAAAACCCAGCAAATTAATGGAAAACTATCAGGACAGAAGTGTGGAAAAAACATAGAAAGTCTGGTATCAGAAAAAACAATCTGGCCACAAAATCCACAAAACTTCAGTCATTATCTGTCCTTGTGAGTCAGGTGGCTAGGAAAATATAATATACAGAAATGTAACCTGAGGTAAAAATTAAAATGCAACCCAACTGCAAATAAGTCATGCATTTGGAAGGAAAAATAAAAGGCAGGAAATTAAATAAAACAAAGGATAAGAAAGCTAAGGGCACCAAATAGACAATAGTGAAAAAAGATAATAAAATTATATTCTGTTCTGTGGAAGATATTTATTTACTTATCAAGGAATGGAAATCCAAAAGGCCTCTGTGAGCAAATGTTTTAATAGCATGTAAGTAGTAAATCTCCACTACTATAGTTTCACTGATTTTTAAAGACTGAGAAGTATTGCCAGCAAAATATTAAACTGTCAAATGCTTTTATTTACAACTGCTCCCTAGTTATACAGGGCTTAGGACCAATCCTCTTAAATGAGATGTTTTTACCATTTTTCTGTTCCTTATAACAGTCTGATGGACTAAGATGAATACGACCATATCATGCTCAGCCTCAGGAGTCAATTATAACTCAGATTCAAGTCCTGTTACTCTACTGTTTTCTTGCTCCAGCACCAGCACATTAACCCAGGCCTACAGTAAAATACAACATCATTGCAGCTCATGGCCAGCTTTGTAATTGCTGTCTCTGCCTTCATTAGTTTACGAAGATAACATGATTAAAAGTGGATGTAACACCAACAGCTATGAAAACAGCTGGGCAGCAGTGGTTTTTGTGTAAATGGACTAATCCATTTACATGTGGCCATACCTTGAACTTTGGGCTGTATAACTGAAACTCGGAGAGAGGTCATTTACAGCTTTTTAAAAAGTAGGTCGGAATCATGTATGTTCCTCTAGTTGTTCAAATTCATGAAAATACAAAAAATTAATTTTAAAAAGTCTTTTCCTGAATGTTATTTTAAACACCCATGGAGTTCATTTAATCTGTTGTGGTTTGAACCCAGATAGCAGCCAAACACCACGCAGCCACTCACTCATCCTCCCCTGCACTGTGGATGAAGAAAATTAAAAGGGGTAAAGGTAAGGAAACTCATAGGTTGAGATAAAAAAATAACTGAAAATAAAATTAATAATAATAGAATATACAAACGAGTGATGTACAATGCAATTGCTCACCATCCACTAACCAATGCTCAGTTCATTCCCAGCTAGCAATCCCAGAGGAGAGAAAATCCCAAAACCAGAAAAGCCCAAGCTTCCCCCTCATATATATACTGAACATAACATTGTATGATATGGAATATCATATTGGCCAATTTTGGTTTGTTGCCCTGGTTATGCCCTGTCCTAGCTTCTTGAGCACCTGCACGCTAGCAAGACATGGGAAGTTGAAAAGTCTTTGATTTCCTAGCAACAACTAAAAACATCAGTATGATCAATATTAGTCTCACACCAATTCCCATCTGAATCCATACAGCACTATTCTAGCTATAAGAAGAAAAATCAGCTCTGTACCAACTGAAACCAGGACATAATAATATAACACTACACTGCTAAGTCTCTTTATGTATTTTCCTCACATTGTCTTGGCAGAACAATATGTTTTTCTCTCTTCATAATGTAGCTTTGTTACTTTAAGGCTTTCAGTGGTTAATGCTTAAATAATGAATTTCAGGAGATTTCTACCTTTCTTTAATTGATATCAGCAGACTTTTTATCGTCTCCTCAGAAAACAAATCAGACCTTCAGCCACTGCACATCACTTGTCTATGTCTGCAGGCTGGAGCTGTAATTCGGACTCAGTTTGATAAGTGTGTCAGAAAAATGTTTTATTAACACAGAGTATACTGTTAAGAACTATCACAAACTGTTATTCAGTTACTCAGGAATATCCTTGATTATAGGCTTTTGGCTTGAGAAGGGAGTAAATATTTAACATTTAATCTAAGGCAGTGGCAACCTTTTTCACAAATAAAAACCCAAAACAAACCAAAGAAACAACAGAACATTAAAATACTTTATTTGGAAAAAACCAATATATTAAAAGAATATGTCTATCTTATTTGTTTATAACAAGAATCGTAACAAATTAGTGAAGAATCAGTCCTTCAAAGAGATAATATAATGAAAAAAAAAACACACAAAAAACCAGGCAAGAATATGAAACCTTGTCGCAGTCGGGCAAGCAGGGGTCCGACCACCTCCCAAAGGGAGAAGGGTTGGGGGTAAATTGGGATATCTCCCCACCAAGCTCGCAGGTGAATATGGAAATCAAATGAGCATTTAACAAGTTTATTACTAAATATATCCTAATGAAGCTGTATCTACTCTATAGAAATGTTACAATATGAAAGAGTGCCACACCCACCCGCTCACTCCCCGTCCCGAGAAGGTTTGGAAGCAATAGAGAGGACAGGGCGAAATAAGAAGTTGATTATGTCAAAAAATAATAACACATGTGTAAGTGATGTGGGGTGTATGTGTGTAGATATCAGTTCTCTACCCCTTCCGGCGTGTGGCGATGGTCCCGTAGGGGCTGGGGCGACAACGCCCGGCCGGGAGACTGCTTGCAGCTTTTCGGTGTGATCGGAGTCTCTCTCTCTCTCTCTCTCTCTCTCTCTCTCTCTCCGACAGTGCTGTCGGCTTCTTGTTGTAGTTTCTTTCAGCTTCAGCAGGGGCCGGCGCTCGGCCGCTTGGACTCTGAAAGCAGCTGGGGGGTGGCAGCCCTGCCCGGCGGCAGTGCGCGGCCCTGCCCGGAGCAGCTCCTGCCCGGCGGCTCGTTCCCTCCTCCGCTGGCTCGGAGCGGCTCGGCGCAGTTCCACAAGCGGCCAACGGTGGCCCGGGCTGCAGCGGCTCGCAGCTGGCTCGGAGGGGCCTCAGCAGGGCTTCCCTGCTGCGGGCCCTCGATGGCAGCAGCGGCGATAGCGATGCCCTTCTCGACGCAGTGCAGGAAGCGGCGAAAAAAGAGAGATTGTTTACTTTTTCAAAATTTATAGCTGGTGTTATCACACTTCCATCTTCCTGGAGGATTTATGCAGAATAGATTTATGGGAAATCGAGTTTTTCTGCTCACTGTTTTAATAAGGCAGAAAAATAATATGGTCGGTTCACCACAAATCTGAAAGAGGAAAAAGATCTTATTTAAATATTTCCTTCATTTTCTGTTTATCTGATGTAGTTCCATACCTGGATTCAACACAATGAGACCTGACACCAGACAACCAGTCCCAAAGCAAGATAGCACAGCAGAGCACAGCAGTTTAATCATATACCAAGAAAAACAGCATTCAACTACAAATCTCAGTCCTCCCAGAGTGCTGTTACGTAGGGTATTTTTGCAGCTTTTTGTGCCATTGGCTCAGACACCTGAACAAAACAGAACATTGTCATGGTTTAAGAGGAAACATTTCATTTATTTTTTTTCTGAAGGAAGACATTACATGCTCCTGTCAGTCCAGTACTTCTAAGGTGGAGATCTTAAATGACAGTGAAAGCCATACTGGAGTTTACTCACTCATATTGATGTAGATATAGCCAGGAGCTTCAGCGGCATCATGGCAGCGCAGACTGCAGAAAGGTTTGTAACCTGCTCTGTGGTGTCCACAGCTGTGGCTACACAGCAAGCATTGATTGTATTAACATCTCCTAAAGTGAAGACAGAGCAAATGTAATCTATTAGTCTCGGCATAGTGTTGTGCCAGTTCAGCCATCATCACTTTATGCTGCCATCGGTTGTCTGATCACACAGGCCAATGCTGAACTCAGCAACCTCCCCTTGGAAGACTTCTTTCAGACAGTCCTGACACAGGTTCCTGTGGGCCCAGCTCCTCCACTGCCCACTGTCGTGCTAGCATCACCTGCTGGACACGATAGACAGAGATGGCTCCCTTGGTGCCCCTTCACATGGAAGGATACCACCCAAAAAGCTCAGCAAGGTGTGACCAGCCCCAACAGAAGTCACATCCAACAGGAAGCTCTTCTGACTAATCAGCTCCTGATTAAAACAGCCCTGGCTTTACCCACCACTCCAACCATGACCGCCTGCATGAGGGTGGAGCCACAGAGACACAGGTAGGCTGGGTTCTGCCTCTGGAACATGAAGCCAACAAGAAAACCAAAACATTCTGCTAGGTTGTGACTCATTCACAGGTCAACTCCAACTCAGGGCCCACAGCTCAGGCCCCAGCACTTCATCAGAGTTAAAGAGAATTTAGGTCTAAAAGCATAATCTTTTTTCCTGAAAAGGTACAGCTGGGTGAGTTACACAGTTTGTGCTTTAAAATGTTAGTCTACCTCTCCCATATTTTGTGTATAGTATGGGAGAAATTACTCTTCACATTTTTCAAATGAAATTCAGATTTAAAAAATAATTTAAAAGTAAATTTAAGTGATTTTTTGGTTGCATTCTAGGGGTGGAAATTACAGCTTGTTTACAAGTGTTTTACACACAGTATATGAAATCAGTCTATATATATAATTCATTATTAAAGGTCGTCAAAGTATTTACACAGAAGGATGATAAATATGGTAACAAAAACAAGCAGTTGAAGATTAGAAGTATTTAATAAAGAAAGTATTGGTTTATCTGAGATAGTTGTCCTCTGGAACGTTCTTGACTTTAAAGTATTTAGAAAAATAACTACAAGTGCAATAAAATTTGGTTTTGTCACAGATTTAAAGTTTTTTCTCTGACACAACTACACTTTCTTTTTCTCAAGGGTGGGTTTATCCAGGGACACCTGTTCTGGTACTCTATGGTGTGCTTGACACTTTGCAGTTCAGAGCTCTGTAACAGGAATCACAGGACTGCAGAGAAGAGGAAGGCAGTAAGGCGAGAGGGAAGGCAGGAAGGAATGAAGGAGGGCAGGAAGGCATGGAGGCAGGCAGGAGGGGAGGGAGGGAGGCAGGCAGGCAAGGAGGAAGGCAGAAAGGAAGGCAGGGAGGGAGGGAAGCAGGAAGGAAGGCAGGAATTGAATATTTCAGCTAACAAATTAAAAGCTGTTCTCAGAATTTTAGAATTTCCTGAAAGATCAGCTATCTCATTATCCCTAGGACTTCATCAAGTTGCAAATTTTATGAAAAATCCTTCCTTAACATAATGATTTTACTCTTTCATTTTTGCCTATCTGCCTATTCTGATCATAAATGGCTTGATACTAGTATGAATTCTTCCTACAGGTACAGTTCCTAGCTCCTAGAGAGCTATTTCCTCTTGGGAACATTGAAATTACATCTGTTTATATAAGGAGAATTTGTGTGTCTAAACTTTGACATTTAAGATTATTTTTTTCTTAAAGATTTTTAACAAGTCTCGGTAAGTATATATTCCTTGCTATGAACATATCCTTTTCACAGTTCACTGAGGTACTAAAAACCTGTATCATACTTAAATATTTTCTTCTTCTAAAAGGTAATATTCAGACAGAAAAAAGTTAACCTTTTGATTAATAAAGAAATAAAATAATTTATTTCAGGTCATGTAGTCTCTGCTAAGAATTTAATGCACACACATAAATTCTCTCATTCAGAAAACATCAAAATATAACAAAAAGTGAATCTACTGCTATGTTGAAATAAATTTTCATTAGGAAAGATGAGGCTGAACAGCAGCTGAGTTCCAAAATGAAATTATTTACCTTGAATATCCTTCAGAAGTGATTCTACAGGAACTAAAAATTTAATAAGAAGTTATTAGATTAAGCTTTCTTTTTTGAAATCAGCTACTGAATTACATAGGAATCTGATTGTAATAATCTATTAAAAAGACATGTCAAGGGATTCAGCTGCCTCCAGGAACCGTTAGATCAGAAGCAGAGCTGTTTTATGTGAAAGAGGCAGATTGTTGAGAAGAAATAATTTTTGTGGGGAAAGAAATAAGATGTCTTTTTATACTTTTTGTAAAATTGGTTACAGTTTTTCCTCACTTGGACCTACACTTTTCAGAAGGATTTTCTACTGCAAATATGTGTCTATTTTCAATGAGGCTTATTATGATGCTATTAATCATAAGGGAAACATACATATGACCCACACAATTCACCTGGAATAATTCTCCTGGAGGTGATAGCGGAACTCCTGCAAAAAGCTTACACAATGTAAGAATTACAGCAAATGGACTTAAAAAAAATTAAAAACATTGGTCATGGTATTTTGTGGGTCTTAGAATAAGAGTCAGGAAGAAAAAAAGGAAAAAAAGTTAACTTCTTTCTAGAAGTTAACATGGATGTGCCCCACAAGTTTCCAAATGGTTCCTTGAATAAAGAGTTAATTTTTTTATTAACATTGCTAGAAGTTAATAAAAATGAAGAATCGACTGAAATCAATTTAGTAGTCTGTCTCAAAGCATGTAAGTATGATGTGAGTAAGAAGCGAGGGAGGGAGATGCTTAAAACTGCCTGAGGACACACCACATAATGTCCATCCATTCTTTCTTGTCCCTAAGGACAAGATGACTGCAGTTCACATTTATTACAATCAGAGAATACTAAACTATGAAATTTGAGTTTGTATTGTTACACCTCAGTTATTTTATGAATGTGAATTAATTGAAGAAATCAGGTAAATCTATGCAATCTTATTTAAACTAAGGAGTTGCTGGAGAAATATTAGGACCACCAAGGATTATTGATACAATGTTTTCTCCCTGGTCCAGCCCCAACCCCAGATTCTTACTGGTAATCACAGAGATGAGGCTGATAACTTTTTTCCTTGATGACTACAACTACCAAACATCTTCAAGTTACAGTCATTTTCATATACTTTAAGGAGAAATATATAAACAGTAGAAGATTGTGGACAATATGGAACATTTTGCAACAGTTTTCTTTTTCTCAGCTTCTGCATACTTATGAGGGAATCTTCAGCCAATGGATGAACAAATGTAATTTTTGTACATTTCTGAATAGTTGCTACAAACTTAATAGGTCATTATACATGACATAGCTAAAAAGAAGGAAAGGTTCCTTCATACTACAATGGAAAATTCAGACACTAGAAGTTCTGTTTTAAAAATTAACTCCGTCTCATTCCTCTGAGGAATCCTATGAAGACTGACTTTTTAAAAAGAGAAGCAAAAGAAAAGAAAAAGACAAAAACTTTCTAATGTCAGAATTTGTTAGGTACTGAAATTGATTTATTGGGGATTTTAAGGTTTTCCCATTAATGAAAAAGTTCAATTCAAATGTTTAAGTGCAATTCAACACTTGTAAGGATAGCCTATCAGCACTGTTTCCTACAACTATAGGAAAAACAGGTGGCAAATACGGATTTTGCCAGTAAAATATGCTTAAATGCATTTCAGGAAGATACTTATCTCAAATTATCCTTAACAATGAGACAAAAAAAATTGGTTTTCTAAAATCTTAGTGATTAACACATTCTGGTTTTGATGAGAAATATTACCTTGTCTGGCTACTCTTCACAGCTAATTGCCTAACTTCCATTATTAAGATAAAATCTTAATAGAATTAATCTAATTTTAGCACTTGTAGTGCCAGAGGCTCTGCTTGTGAATACAGGCCAGTATAGACAATTAGGACAATCTGTTAGATTAAGGTCTATTTTGTAGTATTTATAAGTAAACCTGCTATCATTTCATGAATAGAAAACAGTCTAGGAATACATTGAGTATTGAGTCAATGCAAAATATACATTCTTTACAGCAAGGACAGTTTTTTATTTATGTTTTTGTATTTACAGGTATTGAGCTGAACTTCCTCCAATTTTGAAGTGATAATAAACCAAGAATTATGGGAGAGGATATGGGTAATTTTAGTACATGTACACTTTCATTTTAAAAAAAAGTATCTTAGACACTGTAATAGATATGGATTTGATATTTGGACAACGAGTCTAAAATAGTTCTATGGATGCAGCACCTAAAGTAACCATTGATCACAATCTGTGAAAAGAAGGTTTAACAGTGCATTTGTGTTGTCATGTTCACTGACACATCTGTGATCTTTTTTAAACAGCATAATTAACTACACATTTAGAATATTTGTAAATGATTGGTAGTTATATAGTTATTAATGATATTTTCCTTTGATTGCTAACCAACAGGTTTTACTTCATGAATGCAAAGACTATTAATGGAATAACAACAAAGTGTGGAAGATCAGCTAAAGTTATTTATTGTGTTAATCTGGGCTCTTATGTCACATTGTGCCAGATTCTAGGCTGATTTCATGTATTTGCTTCACCAAGATAGAAAGACAAAATCCAGAGAGGCACAGACCCTTATAAATCCAGATATATTTCCCTTGGGCTGTCCAGAGAGTATGGGAAAGTTCTAAGAATATGACAAACTGGCAGACAAAAAGAATATTTTACAGAAGTATCCCAAAAACAGTAAGTAAGGAATTATACTTATTTTCAGATATGTTTTCTTAGACATACTAGTGTTTCAAATGCTACTTTCCATCAAATGTGTGGCTTGATCATTATTCCACACTTGCCTTGTATCCATAAGGACAGAATTTCAGAGACACTAAGTTGACCTGTAGGCAGAAGTGAATTCCTAATGTGTAACTCCTCATGGACTCAGACACAGAATGAGAAATTGGGGAGTGGATGTCCTAACAGAAATCATGGAACCTTTTGGGGAAGATAAGCAGACAGTGAGGTGGACTGAAAACTAAATGAATAGCCAAGCTCAGAGGGTGGCGGTTACTGTAATGAAGTCTGGTAGAAGCCAGTAACTAGCAAATTAATCCTATTCAATATCTTCATTAATGGTCTAGATGGTGGGGCAGAGTATATCTTCAGCAAGGCCACTGATGGCACAAAACTGGGAGGAGTATCTGGTATGCCATGGAGTACCTTCCAACCTCAACCATTCTGTGATTCTGTGCTCCTGCAATTCTACTGAAAAACTCAATATAGCCAAAGGTTCCATAATGATACTGGGGTGTTGTTACAGTTATGCAAATGAATAAAAATTATTTACTAGCTTGCTTCCTTGTAGATCAAGAAAATTTCTTTATAATTATTAATAAAAATAAGTTCCAACAGTGAACCTTCCCTGCACACTGCCATTCTGGGAGAAAAATTATAACACTGTCAGATGTTGCCTTCATCTTCAGACTCCAAATAAAGAAAACAGCAAGAAGGAATTACACTTATCCCTCTGCGATACCACTAACTAAATTAGACTGCCTCAAGGGTGCCACTTTATTTTTTTCTAATTCTGAGATGTGTTCTGACAGTTTCTTCAGTCTTGGAATTGAAAGGATTTCAGTGGAAGAAAAAACTTGGCTCCTGGATTGTTTTTTGTATTCTGATATTTTAATGAAAGAACTTGCAATTATGTTTTCCTCTGTTAAACATTATGTTGGGCTCATTTTTCTTAAATATTATTTCATTAATATTCAAATACATTATTGTGTACTTTGATCCCAGTAATGGTGTTCTGCAAAGATAGGACAAAATGTTGCATTGTACTTCAGAAATATTCTCATGGCCATTTGCCAATATCCAGCATGAATTAAATAAATCTGTCAACTTTTTATTATTTTCTCTACCTTCCCTTTTCTAAGATGCCATGCTTTATAATCATATCATTCTTCTTGTTACTCTGGACCATTTTTTGGATGTATCTTTGACTTAGGTCAAAGCTCTTTACGTCCTCACTTCTGTGTTTGCTGATTCTTCATAGCTCAGTCTTTTCTGTCCAGCCACAAACTTAAAACTCTCATCCTCGCTCTTCTTAACTTGTCAATTACCGAACCATCCTTTTCTTTCTGGTTGTGACAACTGTAGTCTCACACATCTTTTGTCCATTTCAAATGAAGCTGCAGAGATTTTCTTTACTTTGTCATTTTGACAGTGCCACATTTCTTGACAGTGTGCTGCTTCCACTTCTCCACTGAATCAAGTGAACCATTTCTCTTCAATTTCAAGCACATCATGGGTTATCCCCAACCTACACAACATGTCTTTCACCTCCAGCACTATCCTCTGATATAGTTCTTTCTACTACCTTGTGCTCTCTTATCCTTGGCACCTTATGCTACCCCACTCACTGGGAATACCAATACCATCCTATAGATGTTTTCCAGGCTAGTTATTCTTTTCTCTGTATAAATTCTCGTTTTTTCCTTCCTTTTTTTTTTTGTAAAACTTACATAAGCCCTAACACTGTTTTCAGAGCTGCAATACTCAAACAATTGCCTTTAACTCATCTGGTTTTCTGCTTACATTGCAAATGACTTAGAATAGGGAACTTTTTTCCTTAGCTTTTTTTTTGGTACAATGATTTGTACCCAAGACCTTGACCACTAGATGCTATCGCGATATAAAAGTTAACATAACAATATGAAAAGCTGATGAAAACTATTACTCTAGTTTTCCACTTCTTGTAGCAATGTGGTGTTCAAAAGCCTCATGTTAAAACTGTGTATGTAACAGGAAAAAACAACAACAACAAAGGCGTATTTTTCAAAGGATTGTGTACTAAGACACTTCCTTGGAAACTTGCAATTTCCTCTTGGATTTCTGACAAAACAAAATATATCTGGAGAGCCAAGATCAGGGTCTTCCTGATTCATTAGGTTAGTGCATAACCCAGCTGTGTGCTGGCAATAAGTGTCATAGAAAGCTGTTAGTCATAGTTTCCTTCACTTTTGTTTTCTCACTGTGCAGTTCCCATTGAGCTCTCATTCTTGCCCACAGGATATTAGGGTCTTTGAATGGCCCAAGTACTGTATGTGAAGCTTCCAAATGCCTTGTAACGCAGAACTATTGTCAGCGGAATTGTCAATTCACAATGTGATTTTCCATTTTCTTCTGTGAAATACACAAATGATCATCCACGTGGGCCTTGGAAGTCGGCAAGATGACTCAGTAGGTCAGCACTAACTCTGAACTGTATGACACTGTGAACAGAGATGTAGCTATGGCTATGTTCTCATTCACAACCACACAGAGCAGCAATGGACATTTATTTCTGTTGCATTTCCTATACTGTATTTAATAAACTCCAACATTTATTTTCCAAGAAAACTGGAAAAAAAGTGTTATTCACCAGAGCCCCAGATGTTACTATTTATTAGACACCTGCATTAAGTTCTATGCCACAGGGGAAAGCACTGAGATGAGTTCTAACCCCTCACTGCAAATAGTGTGCTATCAAGCATACAAGACATCATTGGAACGAGAGAAAAAGATGGGAAAGTGGTGATTTTTAAAAATATTTTTTCATACCTACAAAACAAACAGCATATGCATAAACAATGTATGTCATCTACCTAAAGTACACAGGCACAAGTACATACACTTTATAAGAAATAGCCATAAACCACAGATATTAAGGTTAAGGACAACTAGACCTCTTAAGTGGTGAAGAGAACATGCATTTCATTTGACAGCATTTGACAGTAAGCATGACATTCTAACCTATGAAAATGCAGCAGGGAAGAAAAAAGGGTTTGTAGTTTGCAGTTTACTGGGGACCTCTATGAATCTAAGAACAGCCTGGAGTCATCCTAGAAAATTCTGCCTAAGAAATTGAGAGACTCTTAATGAATATATACATTAAGAAAGAAAAACTCAGATTACTTCTAAGGATTTTCTGTCAATCTTTATATTACTCCATCATCTATTCTGTAATTACCCATATAGCCTAAAGCAATAATCAGGAGAGTTTTTATACATTAGTGCCTTTTCTCTGCAAGATTCATAGAAGCAAAAAGAAATTGAAAGAATACACTACTTTTCTATAAATTTCCCTAACTTCTGAATTCCATAACTTTTAGTAATGAAAGTAAAAGTAGAGTGCATCATCAGCAGGGTAAGAATCCTTTCAAACACATGGTAGGTAAAAACTTGTTGTTTTCAGCCCAGAAGATCAGAACTAAAATCATTGGGTAAGAAATCTATATATAACAAACATTCATGTGAGGAAAAAAATACATGAGATCTGAAATGCATATTTAAGAGACTTACTACGGCACTTTTGCTCTCTGAATACAGCAGAATAATTTGGAATCTACCGAGCTTTCACTGACTTCCAGATTTTTTTCATATATTTTTTTCTTTTTTATTCTTCCATTAATTTTATAAATTATGAATGTAAATACAACTGTATTTTTAAAATATTTGAAGTATGCAAACTGATGACTTAGGAATAGGGTTAGAAAATAATTAAATTTTGCCAAACTCCACATTTATTTTTTATAAAATCATGCCAAATTCCTTCCACTACTCTTTAACCTCAATAACAACATCCCATATACAATATAGAATGCCCTATAGCAGGGGTCCTCAAACTTTTTAAACAGGGGGCCGGTTCACTGTCCCTCAGACACTGTTGGGGGCCAGACTGTAGTTTGGAAAAAAATGAACGAATTCCTATGTACACTGCACATATTTTATTTGTAGTAGTGCACAAAAAAACCAGGAAAAAGAATGCCGTATCCAGCCCGCAGGCCATAGTTTGAGGACCCCTGCCCTATAGTGTTATAAGACCACAGAGAAGAAAGCTGAAATAAGAAAAGTTTCAGTAGAGAACATTTCTTTTGTCTTCCGTGTATTTCTGGCTGTTTCTTTCATACAAAAAAACCCCAAAACAAAACAAAAAGACCAAAAAAATCCAAACACAGAACCATAATGCTAATTTGCTATAATTAAGCATACAATAGGATCATAATGGATGTAAAGAACAAAATGGTATATTTTATGATAAAATTTAATTTCAGCTTCCAAGGCAAAAGCTTTACAGAATCTTAAAATGTATATCTTTTTGTTTTATTGAAAGTTTGTATTTAAAATACTCATGAGGAGCCCTAATGATAACTATTCTCACTTAAAGCTCCACCTGATACCTATATTTAAAGATCCAGTCCAGTTTTGCCAGATATGTAATATTTAGCACCAGGAATTAGGCTTCCAGGTTTGGAAACTGTAATTGACCTTGTCTGATGTTAAACTTATATGAAGTTAATAAAAATGTTAGGGGAGGGGAATAAATTTATATGTGTTCCTGAATAAAACATTTTTATTCTCTATGCTTCACTTGTTATGAGTACCGATGTGACGTTAAGATATTTGGGAAGTATGTAATCATTAAAAATTTATCTTTTACTTAAAACGCATAATATGTTAGTAGATCTTGTTATTTTGTTTATTTCATAAAATTAAGAGATTTTTCCAAAGAAATAATTCTATAAGAAATGGTTAAATTTTGAGAAATCCTTGTTCATGTTCCAAGACCAAACAGAATGCAGTTTCCTATAAACCAGAGGGGCTTCTGTTATAAGCAGTTGCTTATAACAACTTACTTTTTTTTCTCAGTATATATGAAATTGGTTTCCATCCAGTGGAAACTTTTCTCTACAAGGTAATTTACTGAGTAAATATTGGTTTGTAAGATTTTGATTTATTCTTAATCATCATCAAAAGAAATATTTATACATTAAACATTTCATAAAGTGGAAGTAATTTTACAAGCCAGGCTTCTACTAAGGTAA
This sequence comes from Eurystomus gularis, assembly GCA_013400335.1. Lineage (NCBI taxonomy): Eukaryota > Metazoa > Chordata > Aves > Coraciiformes > Coraciidae > Eurystomus > Eurystomus gularis. The sequence goes on along the minus strand of VZZY01024886.1, from coordinate 70,131 downwards.
AGCAGGAGTCAAAAAATAAATCTAGTGTATTCACTTTTGCTAGCTCTTCTGTTTAATTTGACTACTCAGACTAAACACTATTGTTCATGCAGGCCACCAAGGGAATAATTCAGATTTCTGGGTTTTTTTCTTCCACTCAGGATTTTTCTTCACAGGCAGTCCAAACTTACAGAATTCACTCTGAGTTTTGCCATTAGCTTCAACAAAATCTTTCATGGAATTTCACTTTCAAGGTGATATTTTACCCTTTACACTTAGTCTGACATACAAAAAGTCTACTGTAATATTTATATTTGATTTTCATGAGGTGGTTGTATCTTTTTTTCTTTTCAGTTTAAAACACTTGTTCCATTTTGAGATGCGATTTGTATCAACACCTGATTACTGTTACCCCACGGACCTGTATCTTCTCTGATCTAGATTTGCTCATTGCTACTCTATTAGGTACATCAGGGAACACACAACATTGAAATGGCAAAGAAATTGATAGATTGATATAATCCTCATTTCCTTAATTTCTGTCATATAATTATTTGTACTTTGATCAGGGAAACAAACAAAAATTACAAGTATTGTGCTGCTGAAACTTTTGGTAAACTATTTTGGTTATCTATGACAGTTCTATTAGATCAGACTCTAAGGGTGATCAGGACACAACAAAGTCTATTAGCTTTCAAAGTCTTTGTTAATACAAATGTTATATGGCAATAAATTAAGATTATTAAAGATCTACAAATTCTGCCATGCTGGATTCAAATTTGGGCTAAAATGATATTCACAATTCTCTACCTAATGGCACTCCAGCTTTCAGAAGAAAGTATTTTAGAGTTTCTACTTTAATAATAATTCTATTATAAGCATTGAAAGAAAGGTCAAGTTACTTACTTGATTGACTTTCCCAGTCCTCAAAATAGTTTTATGATGATATCTACAGCTTATATCAAAAAAGAAAAAAGAGGATAAAACCCAGAAAAAATGCTGTCTTATATGATGTAGGAAATTATGTCAGCTAACATTATCCTTAAACCTGAAAAGCTTTGTTAGGACTAACTGGGGGAAAAGTCTGTGAAATTGCAAGCAATGAAGATATTTTATAAGCATTCTTATGTCTCAAGATTTCCTCCAAAATTATGCCAAGTACAAAATGTCCCATGTAGCCTAAAACAAAAGAGTTCAGTGTAATTGCATTGTTAATTATTTCTATAATTATTTTTACTGAACTTTGACTTCTTTACCTGAAGAAAATTGGTGCAAAAACACCCTATTTTCATAGGATTGAATCCTACCATGAGATAGTAATTTCCTAGCACAGTTGGTTTATGAGCCATTTGCTAAACTAAGATATATTATTTACACAGAAAAATGTGAATTTATTTATCAATTTAGAACTAGTTTTATAGCTATATACTTTGAAAAACATTATACAACTGACTTTTACAAGAAAGTATTCCTAAGTTTTTGAGATGAGATAAAGTTTTCATTCTGCACCACAAGCCTGCAAGAAAAGAATTTGGGCTTTGGCTAAATCAAAGCATGTTCGGTCTTCAGATGCAAGAAATTAATAAGATTTTGTTTAGAAGAATCAACATTTAAACTGGAAGCTGGAAGAAAACCAATATACCTTGAAGAACACTCAGAAGGGCATCTGTTAAAAATATAAATATTAGAAATACATGACAGGAATGGAAGGGGGGAAAAGACTTAATGGTGATGTATTTCAGAATGAATTGAAAGAATGAACATAAGTTGGCTTTTAAGTTGGACCAGGAGCGGACCTCCAGAGATCCACTCCAACTCATACAATCATATGACTCTAGATGTCAGAAAAAGAGGAATAAAATCAAAATGTAGAAAGTCAAAGAAAAAAATCCACAAAAAAAAATTCCAGCTTCCCCCAGCACCTCGCTCAAACCACAAACCTAGTAATTGTAGAAGATATTTAGATGAACTAGAAAGTATAAACACTGATATATTAAATATTTCTGGCATGACTAATAATAAACAATTAGTTTATACAAACATTACTTGACAAGAAAATGCCTTTATTCTTCCTTAATCTCCAAATACTTTCTCAAAGTGCTTAGAACTCTTTCCAGTACATATTTTAAGCTCAGATACACACATTGAAAGGCTAACTTTAATTCAGTACCTGCTTAGGGCAATGCTTGATACCCCAGTAAATGCTTTTGAAGAACATAGCTTTAAATATACAGCAGATTTTAGCATTATGACATGGAAGGATTTCAAGTGCTTGGACTTACAGAGAGTATGGTAGAATTTTTCTGAAGAGAGTCAAAAGATGAGGAGGGAAGATGATTTGTAATTTCATGAAAGAAGATCATGACTTCAGCTGAATGTGTGGAAAATGTTGGATCCTTCTGGAGTAGATGGGCATTTTACCTTGTATTAACCCACTATGTTAAGTGTGACACGTGGGAGATATCCAGCACTGATTAAAATATAAAGTGTCCTCAAATTTCTAATTATCTAAAATACAAAACTTGGCAAAAATGAGAGGAGGGAAGAAAAAAGTACACACCACATGTCAACACCAAACAAGCAAGAACTATTTTCCTTTGTTGTTTCTGACTTCCCTCAGACACTTTAGAGAAGGCTAAGATAAAGCTGCAACAGTAAAGAATAGTTACTGTTTGCTATTAAAATGAATAAATGAAAGAAAGGAGGAAAGAAAAGGAGGGCAAGAGTAGGGGGAATGGGGAGTAGGGAAGAGAGAAGTTATGGATAAGATCCACGTGAGCATACTGAGGTAGCTGGTGGAGGAACTTGCTAAGCTGCTCTCCATCATTTATAAGCAATCCTGGGGGGTCCTGGATGACTGGAAACTTGCTGATGAGATGCCCATCTATAAGGAGAATCTGGGGAACTACAGGGCTATCAGAGTGACCTCAGTACCAGGGAAGATTATGGAGAGGTTCATCTTGGATGCACTCACACAGCAAGCGCAGGAAACCTGGGGGATCCAGCCTAGCCAGTATGAAGGGCAGGTGAAGTGCTGGGGCCTGAGGCATGAAACTTGAAATAAAGTTGACCTATGGATATATTGCAACCTAACAGTATGTTTTGTTTCCCCTACTGGCTTCAGGTTCCAGAGGCAGAACCTGATCCACCTGTGTCTCTAGTTCTCACCCTCACCCAGGTGGTCATGTTTGGGATGGTGGGCAAGGCCAGGGCTATTTTAATCAGGAGCTGATTAGTCAGAAGAGCTTCCTGTTAGGTGTGGCTTCTGTTGGGGCTGGTCGCACCTTGCTGAGCTCTCTGGGTGGTGTTCTTCCATGTGAAGGGCCATCTCTGTCTGTTGTGTTCAGCAGGCAATGCTGGCACCACAGTGGGTAATGGAAGGGCTGGGCCCATAGGAACCTGTGTCAGGACTGTCTGAAAGAAGTCTTCCAAGGGGATGTTGCAGAGTTCAGCATTGGCCTGTGTGATCAGACAACTGGTGGCAGCATAAAATGATGATGGCTGAACTGGCACAACAAAACTGGTGTAGTCAGCAGCTTGGTCTGAAGGAAGATCCTATGAAACGGGATGAAATGAGACCAGGGTCTCCCTCAAGCAGATCCTGTGTGCTGTTGCTGAGGTTGCAAGAAAAATAAAGGTGAGCAGAAAGAGACAAAGTGGGGCAGCTTGAGCAGAAAAGGTTAGAATGTGTTTTAGAGTAGAAGATGAATGTGAAGAACCACAATGTCCATGTAGTAAAAGGCTGCAAATTGAATGTGCTTGTGTGAAGAAGATAGTTATGGAAATATGATCACTGAAAGCGTCTGTGTGATGTCTGTAACTTGGGTACGGATGACGGTGATCGATCTGCTTGAGGGCAACAAGGCTCAGGAAAACATCTGGACAGGCTGGATCTATGGGCTGGGACCAATTATATGAAGTTTAACAAAGCTAAGTGCCAGATTCTGCACTTCCATCACAACAACCCCCTGCAATGCTACAGGCTTGGGTAGCTGGAAAGGGTTGGGTGGCTGGAAAGCTGCCTGGTGGAAAAGGACCTGAGGTTTCTGGTGGACAGCTGGCTGAACATGAGCCAGCAGTGTGCCCAGGTGGCCAAGAAGGCCAACAGCGTACTGGCCTGTATCAGAAATGGTGTGACCAGCAGGAGTAGGGAAGTGCCCCTGTACTCGGCAGTCCTGAGACTGCACCTTGAGTACCGTGTCCAGTTTTGGGCTCCCGAGTATAAGAAGGACATTGAGGTGCTGGAGCGGGTGCAGAGAAGGGCAACAAAGCTGGTGAGGGGTCTGAAGAATGTTTTATGAGGAACACCTAAGGGAGCTGGGATTCTTTAACTTGGAGAAGAGGAGACTAAGAGGAGACCTCATTGCTCTCTACAACTACCTAAAAGGAGGTTGTAGTGAGGCTGATGTTGGTCTCTTCTCCCAAGTAACTAGTGATAGGACAAGAGGTAATGGCATCAAGTTGCACCTAACAATTGAATGGGAGGGACTGAAAAACTTGCAAATTCTAACAAAAAATATGTTTAGAAAACATTATAAACAGTATTTCTATCCCATCAGTTCTTCACGTTTGCAATTGAAATGCTCAAGCTATGTCTGAAAAATAGAATTTTTGAAGAAACCTAGAGAGCTAAAAATATGTATGAAAGGAATGAATCTGCTCAATGACAAAACTATCTGCCCACAAATGCAATCAGTTGGAGCTGTGCAGAAGTGTTGATGATGCCAGCTTTCAAAATGTATTTCATTTTATGTCTTATGGCCTATACAGCTATGTGTAGAGGCTCCTTAGTATCACCACAGAAATCATACATGGCTTTCTCAGCTTCTATGAGGACATTAAGAATGTTATAGCTTCATCTTTCTTTCAATAAGATCAAAGATTACCCTTGGGAAAAGTGATGTAGACTTCTTATCAATCTGCAAAGGTAAAACTTTCAGATTCAGAGAAATTGAGCAAGTACTCAGAACCCTAGTGACTGACCCTAAAATATTCATTATTATGTTGCAAAGGAGTGAGCAATCAGCTCCTCCTACCTTGACAGGATATTATTTTTCATTACATTGCACATAATTAGATTCTACAAACAAACAGCCCAAACAAAGTACTTGGCAAGGGAAGCTATTTTTTCTCAAATTTTCTGCAGGTGGCGAATGGAGAGCAACATGAATTGTCAGCCAGCAGAACATCTTTAGTCCTAAGGAAATAATAAATTACTGATAAAGCTATACATAACTACAGTGAGCTCTAGCACCACTTCATCTGAAACAAAAAAATTACCAAATTCAGATGCATTTAGAAGAAACTCAATGTGTCTATGAAGAACAATAAATAGTCACTGTGACATACCAAGGTACACACTATGAAATGGAAAATAATTCATGATAATCTTACTTCTGGTAATGTTCACTTTGTCATTCTATATGATCATGTTACCAAATTAAAACAATAGCAATTCCCTTAGTAACTAGCAATTCAATTTCTCCTATTACTGTGGAATAAAATAATTAACACTGTTACCATATTATAACTGTGTTACTTGCCAAACCGCATTCAAAGCCAGAACACAAATGGACTTCAATTTTAAAAAAATATATTTTAAGATAAACTAAATGAATTCTTACTTTAAAAAGTGAGCTGATATGCTTCTATGTGAAATATATTCCTGCTTTGTAAGCTTACATATTTAGAATACAAATAATAATTCTTTGTTTTCATCTAAGAACTGGTAAAAACTAGAATACTATTGACTGTACAGACTTCTTGTCAAAAGCAGTCATTTTTACTTCATAATGCAAGTGGAGATAAGTAGGAACAGAATGGACAGGTTTAAAGGAGGAAGGATCTAATAGATTTTGACTACTCATGTGTGTGTATCTTATCTCAGTGGAGAACAGAAAGCTTTAGTTATGAAAAATTAATTCTTGTTGTCAATTACAATCAAATTCTGCTAAACAGGTAATATAGAATCATAGAATATCTCAACATGGAAGGGACCCATAAGTATCACTGAGCTCAACTCCCTGGTCCTCAAAAGACTATCTACAACTAAACCATATGACTAAGAATGTTATCCAGATGCTCCTTGAACTATGACAGACTTGATGCCATGACCACTTCCCTGAGGAGCCTGTTCCAGTGACTGACCATCCTCTCAGTGAAAAACCTTTTACTAATGTCTAATCTGAAGTGCCCTTGTTGCAGCTTAATTCTGCTTCCTCATGTCCTATCACTGGTCACCAGAGAGAGGAGATCAGCACCTCTTTATCTTCTGCGCCAATATACTTTAACTTACTATTATTTGTGAGAGTCTTTTTTCCTTTTATTTTGCACAAAAGCTGTGCTTTGCTCCTTATATAAAACATGTCCAGATATCACATTATTATGTAAAGATAATATTTAATTTAAAATACTTCGGAAAGAATAGAGACACTTTCTGTTCTCTGTAAAAAAATTTTTTTATGCTTGCTTTCACAGAAGCTCATTTTCAAAATCTACATTCTGTATTAATAATTCACACAAATGTGTGTTTGTTTTCAGATGTGATCTTTTTCTGTAACTTCTTTCACTCTGTTTTGTTTCTGTTCTGTTTCTTTGAACCGAATGAAAACAAACATAGCTTCATTTCTGTATTTTCTTTTTTTTCAGAAAGCCACAGATTTTAAATATTTGCAGGTGGATATTATCATAGGTTATTTCTAGTCCATGTGTATTGTTGCAGAGTCAGTTTCTCACTAGTTCCTGAACATAAATGTTTTAACACAATTAAATAGTCTGAAATAAATCTATCCTATCATTAGGGAACTCCTTTTGGAAGAGTTAAACTCAGTCTCCACTCACTCCACTCTGAAGCAAAACAGACTAGTTAGAAAGTACAAAGATGACAGTAATCCTTTGAGCAGTGTCTATGATCTATGCCATTTTAGAAATATTTGCGTTACTGCTCATAGATTTGTGTTTGTGAAGAGGCCTTATTACTGCTTTCTGGTGAATTTTGCCTCAGAAAAAACTGGAAGAGTTCATTAGCTAACACATCTCATGTAGAAAGGATCAGTGATATCAATATAACACATAAGTATTAACAGCTTCTTTCTGCCAAGTGGCCTACCATTTATGTGAAATCCAATTTGGATAATACACTATGGCAAAGAAATCATGTCAACCTACAATCCTCTGTATTGAACACTGGCAGTTCAAATACAGAATAAACTGGTATGGTATTATGAAGTCTGTTTAATATGTAGTAAAACAGAAAAAGGGTTTCCACCATGAACTAAGGAGATTATAATGTGTAAACCAGCATGAACATAAAACAAATACTGAAGACATCATCAGCTGCATTAATATTCTTCAGCTTTCTAGCTTTTGTGGCTAATAACTTCATGGACAAATGCTATGATCTTCTGGTTGCCCTTTCAAATTTTCAGTGCCTTGGGAGGAGGGAGAGAGAAGAAGAAAAAAAAAGAAAAAAAGGAAGAAACCCCACAACCTGTTAAATATTATCTAGTCTTCAGAACATTCAGTCCCAAATGAAAAATAGTTTTGATGAAGGGAGGTGTCAGGACGAAACAATTTTAAAAGGGGTTAGACACTCTGATGTGGTCAGATGTTGTTGTGTCTGCAGTGACAGACATTCAGCACAAACCAAAATGAAACACTGCATAATGTTCTGAGCCAAGGAAATGGACGGTTAAAAATCAATCTCTATCTCACAATCCCAGCTCTGAACCTGAAAATGACAGCTATTATCCAGATTTACATTTTATCCTAGCTAGAATAAAGTCAATAAATCACTGGGCTTTTGGCTGCTCAGATAATTACAATGTGAGTAGCTGGTATGAGTTGCACCAAGGGGAGATGCTTTCAGAGGGTTAGAGCAGAGAGTGGAAAGAATGACAGTGAAAAATGGGCTTGAATTCCATGTTGAGATGAGAGCTTCTGACATGCAAATTACTGACCACAGTAACCTATGCTGAGACCCATTGGCCTCCCTCATCAAATACCCAGACAAGGTATGTCTGTGTAGTGAAACATTGTTACAGAGCTAATAGCTCAGGTGAGAAACCATTTGGTTTAAAGGAGACAGGGGAGATTTTAATGGTATATTAAAATATATTCCCATGTGCCTTTGTCACAAGTTATTTGATTATTGTCACAATCTTCAAGACAACTTACCAGTTTGCTCCTGTGAAAACAGAAACATTTTGAAATCTGCTTCATTCTCAGTTATGATTAGTTTAATTCTAACATACCTGTGTATCAGGTTACCCAGCAGCAAGAAATTCAGCTATACAGACTTGTCAAGAGTATTTGAATGAAGACACAATTCAGATGTTCCTAAATCTGTACCGTATGACTTCTCATTCCATCCTGTAACAATTTATTTCATTCCTCAGACTTAAATCGTAATTCTATCTTATGACAAAAGTAGAATGTGTGCTTCACAGCTCCTCCCCATAACTGTCCTCACTCCAGTCTGAACAGCATCTTCCACACAGCTTTCCTGCATGAGGCTCCCTCGGGATACTGACAAAAATGTTAAGATGGAAGAATTAGCTTTATTATTGTGCACGATTGTCTAGTTCATATTTTAAAATTCAAAAAGATGTTCCTAAATAAAACAGGAAAAGTAAATGTATATCAGAGTACTCTTTTTCAACAGCTCGATTCGTATCCTTTGATGAACTGCCTAAAACTGAAGACCAACACACCTAAAAATAGGGGTATTTTTATTACTACAAGCTTAAGACAATTATCTTAAATACAGCTGATTATTCATCTAATTGAAGTTGTCTTAGGAAGTCACAGCAGTGGGATGACCTTATTGTCACAATAGTGATATCTTATTACCCAGATACAATGATACATTATTGTACATTGTTTATAACTTATTTAATTAAGTTGCTTTTTCTCTTGATGCTTCAATTTTTGTTCCTTACTGTATTATATAAGACCACCACAACCTTTTTCTTTTTTTTTTTTATAATAAAAACTCTGGGAGTAGGTCTGCAGATAAAGCTGTTTATTCCTACCCTATTTCTTTCTGTTTTACAAGGGCTATGGGTAATATCAAGAATGCTCTGATAAATATAGCAAGCAGACATTCAACTGCTAAAAAATGCCCCAAGTTTCTCTTCAGTGTCAAATACAATATGACATCAACATTAGTTTCTTGTATGATAAAAACAATAACTACTTGCGGAACATATCAGATAAAAATCTGCACTAAGTTAAAGAATAAGTATATAGAACTTTCCAGTCTACTAAAATTAATAAATAATTTTTAAAAAACTTATATATTCCCCTTCTGTCCGATCTCTATACAAATGGGGAGAAAAGCATCAAAGTTGAAGATTCTGCAATTTGGCTGAAATTATAAACACCAAAACTATTTGGTATTTATAAATGGTGAGATTGCCTGTAGCATGAGTTCCTGTTAGCAATCCACTTGGTTAATACATAGGTCCTCTATGTTTTCTCGCATCTAATATTTACATTACCAAGTGAATTTTTTTTAACATGCTATACTATTATCAAGGTCTTAGTACGGTTAAAAGCAACAGCTTTGCCTTTCTTTAATAATAGTTGCAAATTAATAAAATTTGGCAGATAACTGCAAAAGAACTACATTCCATTCAAGAATGATATCCTAAAGAAAACAACAGAGAGGTTTGATATTAATGACAACTTTATTAGTGATGCAACATATGATAATGTATAGGCTAGAGGTACAACCTAATATTTAACCTTATCTTGCCCATCAGCCATGTCTGACATAGGTTAAAAAGATTTGTGTTTATTTTATTTTTGCCTAGACTTCTAGGAATGCTCTATTTGTCTTAAATCTCTTTATTAGCAAAACTCACTTTCAAATTATGATGATTCTAGCATACTCTTTATGTAATTTTTATTGTAAAATATTTTTGTTTTGTGAAAGAGGATTGAATTTATACAAATCAAACTGAAAGTGCTATTTTTATTTCTTTTTTTTTCCCATCAATCCTTTCTGTTAGGAAATGGGGTTAGTGACCAAGAATTATCTGTCTCTTGCTGCTAAAATGATGAGACAAGGACAGAGACATTACAAGCCACAGAACTCCAAAAACAAAAACACAGGTTAGTTTTTACCTCTCATCTTAAGTCTGAGCACTAAGATGCCCTAGCGAGGTGGGACAAGAGGATGATGCTATATCAAACATCCTTTTACCCTGAATGTGCAAACAATATATTTTCTATAGCATTTATAAGAAGAATTATGAGTAATAGTATTTCATTCATTCTTTGTATGTATGCAAAAACCATGGAATTTCAAGATAGCTTTTGCAACTTTCTCTCTTGCGCAGCCACTATCTCAATTCTAAACACAGTTTTACTCTATTTCTTGGTAATTAACTTAAGAAAACAGAAGTGTGGTTAAGGTAAATTTATGGTAATTACAAAAATTATTCTTTTTTATCTATGTATTAAATTGCAAAAAATAAAGAGATATGTTTCTATACAGGAATTCCAAAGTTACCATTTTCTCTGAATACAGGTTCCTTTTTTATATGAAGATGAATTTCCTCACCCTTTTCAGCACAGTGCATGTGCAAGCATCAGAAAAATCCCATTATTGCTACTTGTCAAGTTTCTCTATTATCCCCTCAGGAGCATGCAACACCAGAATTTTCTGCATGGAAATAAAGAGATTCTGAACAGCACTACTCTGTATAGATTTTTCTCACATCGAATAAGCAAGAAAAAAATCATGGAATTATAATCAGTTATTTTGACTACCAATTTCCTTGAGTGTGGTTGAGCTGAGTGAGTAATTCGCAGTGAATCATTCATGTGATTAATTTCCCTCCTTCTTTACTTATGGAAAATCCATGAGCTATTCCTTATTTATTTGAATTTATTTATATTTAGGACAGCATTCCTCTGAAGCACATGAAAATGTTTTCACTGAAGACAACCAACTATCTGTAAGTGGAACTGTACCTGAGAAATATGTCCCTCAGGTTTTCAAATCTGTATAGTTAGCCAAAATTCAATCTCCATTACTTTAAGCATCCTACATACGTAAATAGTCATATATAACATACAACTGAACTAGTCCTATGCACAAAGTTGAGTGTGTGCACAAAAACCAGTACTCACAGTCTGAGCCTTGCAACACTTAAATGCAGCATTATTCTTCCTTTGGTCCTTTGCAATCTACTTTTCATCGGAAAAACCATCTTCAATTACTGGAAATACCTTTCTATGTATCATTAGATAAATGCCTTTTTAATAAAGAGAATCCAGGTGTACTGGTAAAATACTATGATTGAATACCTTTAATGTCTCAGCTTCATTAGACAATGACAGGCTGTCACGCTCTTTTCTTACTTATTCTGGTTGAGTTGCTAGCCCCTTCCTGTAGTTATTAATGATGACAGATCATTTTTTACTCTATGAGAATACAAATTGTTTCCATCACTGTCTTATACATTTTTCCAACCTCATAGATTGTTAACTTAGAACCCTGCATGCTCTTTTGGAGAAAAGATATATGCCTACACCTCTTACTTGTAAGTGAAACACACCTGAAATGCATGCAAGTTCAGGAGTAATGAAGGATTAATTCCCTAATCATGTTCAGCAATACTTCCTTTTGAAAATGTTTCAAGATTTGTACATAATCTACTGATAGACAGTGGTAAACAGATTTCTCCTTTTTATTCACATTAAGCTACATTGTGTTTGACTTTTCTACTGAAATTAAAAATGTGAGTGTGAGAATAAAAGGTCTTCTTCAAGGAAGATTAATGAAGAGCAAATATCTATAGTGGCATATTCCTCTTTAGAGAAAAGAAACCACCACACTGACTGAAGCGTTATTCATTAATCTCTATAGGTAGCATTTCAGTAATGACTGGCAAATTTTACACATGAAGAAGTTAATTTCAATTTGGAGGGAAATTATATGTTTTATTTACCTTAAGGGTAATGCTAGCTTAGAATAAAAAATCTAAACCATCTACCTCATGACAGAGGAATTACTAACCCATACATCAAAACTATTGGTGATGTACTGACAGATAATACTATTTGACTTTGAAAGATTTTCACTACCAAAGAAAACTGATATCCCAACTTCCAGTGTTAAAGAGTAAAGAGTACAATAACTGACTGTAGCATCCTCAGAACAGCTCTACACAGAAAGCTGAGGTGAATGGGAAACATTCCTACAGTCAATGTTTTTAACCTTCTCTGCATTTTCTCACTCACAACTGTTAGTGTTTTTCATATGACATAGACTATGACATGCCATGCAATAAAGAGAGATAGCCTGTTAAACATAAAGCTAGAGTTAATCAAACAGGTACTTTTATAAATTTTCTACAAACCTGTGGAGAGGGTAAAATGCACCCTGACTTGATAGCTAACTTTAATTTCACAAGAATCAGTATGGCATTTCTGTTCGGTTATGGGATTTAGTTTCCAGCATTCAGAATGAGAGGTTTGCTTGTTGTGAGTCTAAATATGATGTTGTTGTGCCAGTTCAGTCATCATCATTTTATGCTGCCACCAGTTGCCTGATCACACAGGCCAATGCTGAACTCAGCAACATCCCTTCGGAAGTCTTCTTTTGAATAATCCTGCCATAGGTTTCTGTGGGCGCAGCTCCTCCACTGCCCACTGTGGTGCCAGCATCGCCTGCTGGACACAACAGACAGAGGTGGCTCCCTTGGTGGCCCTTCACATGGAAGGACACCACCCAGAGAGCTCAGCAAGGTGCGACCAGTCCCAACAGAAGCCACACCTAAGAGGAAGCTCTTCTGACTAATGAGCTCCTGATTAAAATAGCCCTGGCCTCGCCCTCCACCCAAACCATGACCACTTTGGTGAGGGCAGAGCCACAGAGACACAGGTAGGCTGGGTTCTGCCTCTGGAACATGAAGCCAACAAGAAAACCAAAACATTCTGCTAGGTTGTGACTCATTCACAGGTCAACTCCAGCTCCGGGCCCACAACTCAGGCCCCAGCACTTTAGATGTGTACCTAGAAACAATTCAGTGTGTGGCTATATTGATTACGCTGCCAAACTCCACTTTGTTTACTCTTAGTGCTACAAAATTGCGCTCATGTGCAATGGTGTCAGCAATGTCCCTTCTTTATCTGCAGAAGGAAAAACACTGTGCAATGAACTCTGCTTTGAATAACCAGATGCTACTTGGAAGTGACTACTAGAATCTTCTCCACTCAGCGACAGGGGATGTGAAGAAAAACACTCCCTTTGCTACCACTTGTGGCTGTGTGCATTATGACCGCAGCTCCTAATGCCTGAATAGTAAATCAGCTCAGCCCAAAACTTATTCCACCTGCTTGACATATGATGTGAAATTCAGTATCCCTTCAATCAATAATTAGAGTGAGGTTTTGAACAAAGGAATGAATTCATTTTCCTGTCAGGGAATATTCTCCAAGTCTCTAAACTCTTAAGATTTTATTTTAAGCATCCTACATTTCATAAAAGATTTTTTTTAATTGACTTTTTTGATGATTGCCTGCTACTGGTTATGCAGGTTGGTGGTGATGAGATTATGGACAGAAGTCTACAAGTGATTAAAAAGGATTTCAGAGCACTGGGGGGACAGGTTGAAGGATCAGGAGCACAGGTAATGTTTTCCTCAATTCCTTTGGTGGCAGGGAAGAATATTGAAAGGAATAGGATTAACACACCTGATTAACACATGGCTCACAGGCTGGTGCCACCATTGGAATTTTGATTTCTTTTGATCAGGGGGAGGTTTATGTGGCACAAGGCCTGCTGGAGCCAGATGACGTTTGACTGTCTCAAAGAGGGAAAAGGATTCTTGCTTATGAGTTGGCAGGGCTCATTGAGAGGGCTTTAAACTAGGTCCAAAGGGGGAAGGGAATAAAACCAGGCTCACTAGGGATGAGCCTAGGGGCAGCATGCTGAAGTTAGAGGGGAAATTGATAGCCTGACTCTAGTGCATCTACACCAATGCATGCAGTACAGGCAACAAACAGGAGGAGTTGGAAGGCATTGTGCAGCAGGATAGCTATGACATATCATCACAGAAGCGTGGTGGAATGACTCTCATGACTGGAGTGCTGCAATGGATGGCTATAAACTCTTCAGAAGGGATAGGCAGGGAAGGAGAGGCAGTGGGGTGGCTCTGAATGTTAGGGAGTGTTTTGATTTAATAGAGCTTAATGACTGTGAAGGTAAGGTTGAGTGTTTATGGGTAAGGATGAGGAGGAAGGCCAACAAGGTAGATATCCTGTTGGGAGTCTGTTACAGACCACCCAAGCAGAATGAAGAGGCAGATGAAGCATTCTGCAAGAGTCTAGCAGAAATCTCACAATCACCAGCCCTTGTTCTCATGGAGGACTTCAATTTAGCAGAAATCTGCTGGGCATGCAACACAGCCAGAAACAGTCTAGGAGGTTCCTGAAGCATGTGGAAGATAACTTCCTAACACAGGTAGTAAGTGAGCCTACCAGGGGAGGTACCTTGCTAGACCTGCTGTTTACAAACAGAGAAGGACTGGTGGGTAGTGTGGGGGTCGGTGGCTGTCTTGCGCTTAGCAGCTGTGAAAGGATGGAGTTCTCAATTCTTGGTGAAGTAAGGAAAGGGGTCAGCAAAACCACTACCATGGACTTTCACAGGGCAGACCTTGCCTTGTTTGGGACACTGATTATGGGAGTCCTTGAGAGAGAGTCCTGAGGTGCAAAGGGGTCCAGGAAGGCTGAACATTCTTCAAGAACTAAGTCTTAGAGGCACAGGAGCAGGCTGTCCCTATGTGTCATAAGACAGACTGGTGGGGAAGATGACTGGTCTGGCTGAACAGGGAGATTTGGCTGGAACTCAGGAAAAAAAGGAGAGTTTACCACCTCTGGAAAAAGGGGAAGGCTATGCAAGAGGAGTATAGGGATCTAATTAAGTCATGCAAAGGGAATATCAGAAAGGCAAAAGTCCATCTAAAACTCAGTCTTGCCACTGCTGTGAGAGAGAATAAAAAAGGCTTTTACAAATATATTAACAAAAAGAGAACCAAGGAGAATCTCCACCCTTTATTGGATTCAGGGGGGAACATTGCCATTAAGGATGAGGAAAATCTGAGGTGCTTAATGCTTTACCTTGTGAAAATAACATCTAATTTACCATGCAGGACATAATTGGAAACATTAACAGACTGACTTACTGTCATGTATGGCAGATACACTACTCCCATGAATTGTACTAGGAATATTACAGACCAATAAAATCTACTTTAAAGAATTAGAAACAAAGTCCCACAAAACAGAGGCAGTAATATACACCTACAGTTTTTATATTTTTCATTAAATTAATAGACAGCAAAGTACTTTTCATTTTCTGAATTTATGTGCTCATTGAGAAATAAGCTTCAGCACCAATTTTAATTACCATTTCAAACTGATTTCATTTTTAGAAAACAAGAATAATTTCTGCAATTTATGCTTATTTGGAAAGCTACCTTTCTGCTGAATCTTCACAATGAAAATTACAAGACTTTGTAGGATACTCTTATATTCCATTTCAGAAAAGTAGAAAAACTTTATTTTTCCTTGAATATATGAATTGTTAGGGATCCTAACAATATGCCTTTAAAAAAAGAGCTTCTACGGACAGTAGAATTAAAGAAGCCTAGTTTCCAGTGGAATGGCATCCTTTATCTCTATACTTTCTACTACAATAATGTTGGCTTTCTTCTGGCTCATTTCTTATTATTGTACTTCTCATTCTTTCCCAAATCCTATAAATTTCAGCCCTCACAGCATCCCCACCTTGATCCCATGTCTTCTGGGCAGACAATAAAACTGTGCAGGGATTGATTTGGAGCTACTTCACTCCTTTGTTAATGGATATATACTTATCGATAAACCTATATAAAACAGGTTGTTGTTGAGCTCATTACAACCTTTTCCTCAGTAAGAACACTAATTTCGTTTGCTTTCCTCTACACAGCAAGTAATAGAAATATTCTATACTTTACATCTCTATCCTTTTGACATATAGGGTTAAGATTTTCCAGTAAATTCAAGTTATTTGCAGACACTAATAGGTAAGACATTAGAACTTCATTTCCTTCTGAAGGCCAAATAAAATTATGGCATTAAAGTGTACAGTTCATTTTCATAAAACTTCTTGAAGAACTACCTTTATTCTACCCTTTAGACCAGAAAGTTCTCCTGTTCTGTGAATCTTAAATTCTCTTTTGCAGAGCCAACAGCTCCAAAGAAAGAAAGTGTCCTTGCTTCCTAGTCTAATTATTTCCATGTTCTCTTGTGGGAGTTATATGGTTCAAATTATTTAAAATGGAAGAGAAAACTATATCTTCAGTCCATATGAGTTAAAAAAAATTATTTTCAGTGACAGTCATAATGATAAAAAAAAATCTGCAAATAATTTCCTTGGCACTTGATTTTCTTCTACTTCTCGTTTTTTGAAAAATTCCAGAGTAAAATTTTGTCCTTGTCATCTAGACCTTTTGTCAAAACACTGGCTAAAAATCTTCTCTGAGTAATCATTACAGGCACTTCTACTCCATAAGTGAAACCGAGCTCATCATTTGGTTCATTTCCTTCTCAATTTTTTTATTTTACTCAATACTTCCTTTAAGTTTGGAATAGCTTCTGCAAGCCCATGTGCTCTTTAACTTCTCTTTATTCACTTAAGTTCTCCCTAGTTCTCCCTAAAAACACACATGAGTAATAAAATACATAAAAAGCCAAGGGTACTACTTATATGCTTAAAGTAGGAAAATAAGCTCTATGATAAAAGACTTGGTTAGAAAACCATCATATTTTGATTTTTATATACTTTTAGGCTTTCAACTCCCCTAAAGATACTCCAGATCAAAAGATCTGATTGTGAAGTGAGTTGGCCATGAAGTAAGTTTTCTGGAACCTAGCTCATGTTTGTCCTTGCTGAATCTTCTCAGTACAACTAAGGAAAAGGAGTGTTGTGCTCTTGAAGGTTTTCTGGTATTCTTCTCACTTTGATTGTTTAATTCCAAAGGTGTAGCATTTGATTTTGCTGCCCTTTAACTCACTTCTTATATTCTGTATGATTTAAAAAATTCAGTAAAGGTAGCATGCATACTGTGGTAAGAATCTAAGTTATGGTTTATGAATGAAAATAACTCTGACTCCAGAATCAAATCTGAGGTGAAGTTTCAAATAAACTCCTTTGACTCCTGTATTGGGTCAGCCTGATTCCAGCACACCATAGTTTCAAATTACCAAGACACCGAGGGCAAGGCTACATGAACAAGTTACCACTAGGTAAGTGAGAGCAGAACATTTCCTTAATCTATTATCATGTGCCTCACATATTTTTAATTCATTAAGTGTATCAATTAAAAACACTTTGATGTCCAGTCCTGTTTAGCATAAGATAATTTCTGGGAGATGTTGAAAATCCTCACTGGAAACAAATGTCTTTGACATATTACAACATAAGACCATAATACGTTATATGAATAATTAAAGCTTAAATGTGAAAAAACAATCATGTTTGCACTCCCCTAACTCTTCAGGTTTTTTTCTGAAATATTTATTAAGTGCCTAAAATTATTTTCCAATGCCTGATTTTATTTTTTTTTTCTGCAAGTAATTTCTTTTATTATATAGAAATAGTATTTTATATTTTTTTTTGCCAGGTTGCCACAATAAGTGCCTACAATATCTAAGAAATAGAATGAGACTACCTAGATCAGTGTGAGGTGAAATTTAAGACCTTGCTTCACCCTACTTACTATTTAATTATCTGATCATCAGAAGTCTAAGCCTAAGCAGACTGAAAAGTTTCTTAGTAGTCTGAATGTTACCTCACAAGATACAGATTTTTCCCAGCCTGAAGTGAGAAGCATTTAACAAGCTGTTATTTGGAGGCAGGAGGGAAATATCTAAGGTGACCCAGTCTCTGTGTATGCTAAAATATTTTCCTCATCTCCCACTTTACCATGTCCTAACTGCAAGGCATTAAGGAAACATTTTTGTCCATACTTCTTGTCATCATTGCAACTTTACCAATAAAAATAAATTAAATCAGACAAGTATATTTAGTAGGAGGGAATATTTTGGAGGAGAGAACTGTGTTTAAGGTGACACCTATTACTTTTACATGGAAGAGCCATGCAAAAAAATATAAAAATAATGGGAATCACGGTCCAAGATTTCTTCTTCTATGTTTTCCGTTTGCCAGGTGATGCTACCAGTCTCATCAAATATAAGAAAAATGAAGGGCCAAACTGAATTCAAGTGTCACCATCTAGATGCTAGACAGGAGACATGGAGGAAAGCAAAGGTATCTAAGGCCAAAAAAGTGTATTATGGGATAACAGCAGTTAGTAGATTTCCAGTTCCCCAGGTGCCCAGAAATGTTTGTTGGGGATATGCCATAGTAGAAATTTTGAGAGGACACAACAGCAAATAGATTAAAGTCTAAGCTTTAGAGTTATGATAGAAAAGATCAGTGAGTCTCAGCCTGATAGGAACTCAACCCATGGCCATCAGTTGGTGTACATTAATATAATTAAAGTTTTGGCCTATACCTGTGAGTAAAGATTTGCAGGGGAGCTTTTGGAAAAATCTGTCAATTTTCAACTTACTTTTTTTTTCTTTCTGATATCTGTTTCCCTGGAATATAAAGTTGGTACTTAAAGCAAAATCAGGTATTTTATCCAGGAAAAACAAAACCAGAACAAAACCACACAAAAAGCCCAAAACAACAAAAACATGTGGGTCGCTTGAAATTTTGTAGCAGATAATTTCCCTCTTTTCTAATACTCATTCTGCTTTCTTGCTATTTGCTTTCTGCTTCTGACCTCCTTTCTTTATCCTCTCTGAGTAGTGACATTTTGACATTCCTTTAAATCCCACCTATGTTGTATAAAATGACCATATTGAAAGTAGAAGTTGGCAGAGCTCTAACTCAAACATGTTTAAAACATCGTTTGATCTTACGAGCTCTGTGCTAATGAATGCTAGACGGGTAACATCAAACAGTACTTTAAAATTGTCAGAGCACTTCTATTTCATAAATGTCCCATATCTCTATTTACAAAGATATAAAGTGCCCATTGATGACTTTTTTTTCCTGCCAGTGTAGATGTTTCTTGCAGTAGAAAAGGAAACAACTGCAGTTCTACAATAAATGCAAGAATTTCCTTTTCCTTTTAAAGGCGTGGAGTCCCTGAGAAATCCTGTACTCCACCTCCACAAAAATCTGCCTGGAATACAGCATACCAAATGCTTTCAGGATATAGTTGTAGACTGAAGATAACGTTAACAGCTATAAGGCTAGGTTCATTTGCATGTCTCAAGTAGTCATCCCTAGATAATCTTTCTTATAATTCCGATGATCCTGATGGGCTTTAAGCATTAAAAATAAATAACAGCATTTCCAGTGCTGGAATTCAATCCTTTTTAATTCTGTCTCAACTGTTTTTCCTTTATGTATACAATTTATAAGTAGTACTGCACATTGCACAATTGCTTTCGGACAAGTTGCTGCCCTGCCAGGGAAGAAGCAACAAGCCTGTGCTCCAGAAAAGTATATTCTGAAAGAATGAAAAGGCATTCTGACCAAGCTGAAAAGAAAATTGAAACAAATGATAATGTCATGATTTTGAACTACTTTGAGTGTATTTCCTTGGACTGTTGTTTTTTTTTCTTTAAAACCACAGCATTTTGTGCCTAGTTGAGCTCTACTTGACTTACTTCGAAGTTGTAAAGTTGCTGTCCAACTGAGAACACACACTGAGTAGTTTAATGAGGATGGAAGCCAGTAGGAGCACTTAAGAAATTCCAGTAGTCTGCAGTATATACGATACCTTTCTTCAGAAAACCAGCTTTTAGAGCCCATAACAATTTTTTTTTTTAAAAACCTAAAATTACCTATCCAATTACTTGCAAATGGAAGAGCTATTAATTATGGCAGGTTTTATGGGTTTGGGGTTTTGTTTTTTGTTTTTTCTTTGTTTCAAGCTTCCTTTCTGCAGACCAAGGGAAGTCACAAATGCAGACATGTCCCCACCTTTGCCAATGAAAAGTCTATAAAGTAGTAGTTGAAGTGATGGATTGAACTGAACACAAAAATTAAAGGTTAATTCTTAGGAAGATTTTAAAGCCCAAATAAAGTTGCGTGACAACTTATAGAAGTAAATTATTTTTTGTTTTCTGCCAGATGTGATGCCAGATCTTACTGTGTGGAAAGCAAGACAGCGATGGTAAGAAAACAGATTTAAACAATGAAGAAATATATTCCTTGAACAACATAATCTTCTGGGGAAATTATACTGGCAAACGGTGTTTTTGCAGCACTTCTATTTCTTTAACAGGTGAAAACGTAATTCCTATTTTTTCTGGTTGCTGGAGGGAAACAGATGGTGTAAATGAGATGCAATTTGCTTGACACTGACCTTTCACCGGACAACGTAGGGCACCTGTCTGCCAAACAGTTTTTAAATCCCTGTATCACAGCTGAAACATACAGGTATAATCTCATAAATATTTTATAACTCTTTGCAAGGAAGAAATGTCAGGTTTGAATTAAAATGCATTTAGATAACACCAGGAAATATTATGATATGGAAGAAATATAGCCAGTTACAATATGAGAAAAAAATGCAAATAAGTTGACTTTTCCCAGAGACAGACTGTCAGCAAAGCCTTTTTTTTTTTTTCTTTTTAAACTGCATGCATGCAGTTTATTTCCATTTATAACCTTTTTCAGAACTCTGCTCATGACAGCAAGAGACTTGTTGGACTCCTGGAAAGACACTACATACCTAAATTAGTTTCACTTTATTTCTCCAAGTGTTTCTGTGGGGCACATGAAGCATTTGCTTTTATTCTACCTTATTACAGGGGTGGATGGAAGGATGGACCAAAAGGTGCTTCTTCAGTAAAGACTGCAAGCCGTAGTATTTATTGCAAATAGCACAAAAACATCTTCCTCCTCTATTTCCTGCTACCATCAAATGACTACTACTATTCTGTCACTCCTTTTTTTCCTTTCCCTTGGTTCTATTTTGTGAGTCTTGCCTTGGGAGAAGGCTAATAGGTAGAAGGGTTTCCTCTTTTGATACCAAGAACTTTTAACTCACATCTACAAAAACAGATTTTTGCAATTACATGCTAGCTCCACCAGCACTTAGACAGTGGGTATAACCAAGTCTCAGACTATCTATCAGGTACAGAAAAAAAATACAGATATGTGGTTTCTCACTGAAACTGGTGAATATCCTCTCAGCTCTGACTGTATGCAGACCTAGTATGAAGCTACATAAACATATCATTCCTTACTCACCTTAATAGAGGATTATCTTTTCTTCACCTGTTTTACTAAGAATTCTTTTCTTCTTGATTATGGACAGTCCAGATATGACAGAATCAGTGCCTTGAACACTGGCTAGTACTTTTCAGTCTCTTCAGAAGCCCTTTGCTCTGGGATTAAAAGTGAGTTTCTCATTGTTGCATTACACTGATGTCTCATGTGGGGTTTTTTGTTTGCTTGGTTGGATTTTTTTTTTTTGTGACAGACTTGTCCAGTTTGGCCTTTCTCTTCAGTCATTTTCAGCAGATGAACCCTCAGGTTACAGCTAAAAGTTATATTATAGATGTACCATCTTGCACTTTTAATGGCTGCATTTATTCCCAATTTTAGAATTACAGTCCTCAAGTTCATCCAATTCTTTCTGATCGTCTGGAGATAATAATCTTCCCTATTTTATCAGAACATTTTATTAGCAAGCACTTTTCAAGCCATGGCCATTTTTGAAAATATAATATGAAATAAGAAAACTGAATGACCCTTAAGTAACTGTCACGGTCGGTTCACCACAGTAACCTATCCTTTCATAGATATTTTCTCTTTCAATGTTACTTGCTACTCCTTCCTCTTCAACCAGTTCCTAAAGGAGTTTATTATTTTTGTGCTAATTCCTTTTTTTTGCACCCTAAACAAGTTTCTCTAATAACACCATATCAAACAATTAATGAAATGTTTTAGTGAATTCCAGGCAGATTATATTTGCAAAATTTCCCTTTTCTAGAAAATAATTCTCTCTATCAAAGGAAGGTATCAGTGTATTTCAGCGTAATTCAGGTAAATCCATGTTGTATTTAGAGCTTGTTTTACACTGACAGGAATGTCTTTTGCTGTTCCTTGCTCTCATTCCAGCCTCCTATTTAATATTTGTGTAGCCTCTCCTTCCCCTACCTTTTTGTTGAAAAAATATCCTGCACTCACTACTTCCATTTGTCAAGTATCACTCTATAGTTGATAGATATATTAAAAATAACTGCTATCATCAGGCCTGAGCTTTCATTTGCCAGCTCAGGTGCAGAGCTTATCAGGGCTCACCACCCTGAGCATACTAAGCAATGTAAGCTTCGTTTCCACCTCTGTTGTTGTTCTCTTCTATGAGCTTGTTCTCATGAGCCTTCTTGACTTTCTTCCACATTTAGCATCATCAGAATATGAAGCAAAGTATTAATTCCATTTGGAAGCTACTTTTATCTATTATCTGTATTCCATTCTCCATCCTTTTTATCTTTGCTATTTATATGATTGAAAAATATTCTGTGGGGGTTTTCTTTTATATTCTTTGGATACCATAACAATAAAAGTGTAGAGATGTGAAAGAGATTAGGTGGATTAGAGAGAGACCAACAGATTTCTTGGTGTCAGAACTATACTTACATTCATTTCTTCTCCCTTGTACTGGTAAAAATGATCAGACTCTCAGAGAGGAAAGAAAGGCCTTTTCTGCAGCCTTAATTTAGCACTGAATGTGAACACAGGATGTGATTAAATGAAGCTGTGCAAAATACAAAACCTTGGGCTCATGTGAATCGAACAGTTGGCTAATCACAAACATAGCATGAGCTTGAGGATAATTACTTTTCTGCAAAGAAGCATCTGCTCATTTTGAAGCAGGTGGGGGTGATGTTGCAAATGATGTTAGATATTAGAATCTTCTACCAGTTAGAGTTTCATAATGTAGCCTTCTACCTCAGGCAGCCTCCCTTTCTTTCCTGCCAACATCTCTTTCCGCCCACAAAAGAGTTTGTCAGGCATTTCACATTTAAATTAATCTTTAATTAGTGTCCATATCCTTCCCTTTCTTCTCATTTGTTCCTAGATGTACTTGAAATGTACTAAATGCCCTTGAGTTATATTCCTTCATCCCAAATGGTTCTTGACCTAACTGCCTTGCAAGTATTGATGTTTCTCAGTTATTAAAAAAAAAAAAAGTAAAACTCTTCAGTTTATTTGGCCTAACAATTTTTGAGATGGTTTTGAAATACTGTTACCAAAAGTCTTTCATTCCAGTAATGAATATGCTAGCAAGGGTAAAACAGAGTCACTAATCATGGGCAGGGAATGCAAAGCACAGGAAACACTGGGACATGTATTCTCAGGTGAGTTTATACACTGTTATGCTGTTTAAGATGAAAAAAAACCACAAGAGCATTACTGAAGGAAAAGGCAGAATTCCAAAATTATAAGAAGGAAACTTGTGAGGTCTGCACTATTTTGTGTGTAATAAATACAAAAATGATCAGACATTTTGATATTATATACCATTTTCAAGCACTATATTTGCTACATGCAACTTCAATTCTGTTGTTCATTAATTATCATTTCAGGCTTCATTTCACAAAGTGGCATCATATTAGGAACTGACTGACCTTTTCTACCATAGCAGCTAGGATAAAATTCAACTAAACTACATAGGGTAATATGAGATATCCAAGCATGGTAACTCAGAATTAAGTTTGGTGCAGTTTATTTTCTTTCAGACAGCAAATAACCTATATGCAGTTTCAAGGACAGCAAGAAAAAGAAATTGATATTCTAAGTCATATTTTTAAATTACTCTTGATATTTCTTCTTAA
Organism: Eurystomus gularis; assembly: GCA_013400335.1. Taxonomy (NCBI): domain Eukaryota; kingdom Metazoa; phylum Chordata; class Aves; order Coraciiformes; family Coraciidae; genus Eurystomus; species Eurystomus gularis. Next base: position 46,227 of record VZZY01024886.1, on the reverse strand, counting down.
AAAAAAATTCTGAAAATATTTTTTTCAGTTTTGTCTCTAGGCAAAGAAAGTCTCTGAGTATATGGTTTTCTCTAGAGGAGGAGAAGGGTGGGAAACATTCTTCTCTTAATCATCTGTGGAAGATTAGAAAAGCTGTCTGAGTTTTCTTATTAATTGCTCTTTGCTGTCTTTGAATCATTTCACTTTTGAATCATTTCACTCATCATCTTGGACACTTTGTACTTCAGATAGCCTCCAAACATAAAAACCTCATATGATATTGCAGGAACTGTAAAAATGAACTTGCAGAACACTGCTCTGTAAGTGGAAAACTGAAGTCTCCCTTGAACCTTTTATCTTCTTCTCATAGGGAAGATAAGACAATTAAAAACTGAGCAAAGTCCTGTAAGTAGAAAGGATATATCCTAAATTAATGGTTATTTAACATATCTATAGCAGTAACTCTGAAATCAAATATCTAGAATATGCATACAGATAGAATTAGAGTACCTATCAGGTGACTATATATATAGTAATTGTAACAGTCTTTAGTTTCTATATCGTGATCAATATATAGGAATTAAGTTACTGTGCACAAAGAAGAAGAACAATTAAATTCTGGGATTTTCAAGGAATTATTTCAGTGTTGTTTAGGATTAATTTCAACAATAGGGAAGCCCTTATTGCGGGTCTTCATTCCTGCTGAATGATGTAGGTACAAATATATTGTAAATCTAGCGCATTAGTGCCCACATATTTTAGATCATTTCAAAGCCAAGAATTTTTATATATAATTGCAGAAGTATTTTCATCAATTAGAGGGCTGCAAAATCTCTGCTCATTAGAAAGTTTTACAGTGTTACCACTGTTCTGAGGTAGTCCAATAAAGTGTTTTGACTGTTTATTCAAATAAGAAAAAGAAAAAAAAGTAGTATTTCTATAGGAGTTACTCAATAGCCCTAAAGAGCTAATGTAAGCAGTGAAATTTACCTAAGATGTCACAGCTAGAATTAATCTGTAAAGTCATCCTTACAAAGTTATTTGAGGAAAGTTGATATAACAGGCATTTCAGCTCATTAATTTGTAGTGCTGTTGTCATAATGAACAGTACAGATTCCTCTTTTTCCTCTGTTTTTCTTAGTCTAGTGCGGTACTAAAAGACTCTAAAATCTGTCCACTTTAACTGATGATCAGATAGTGAATTTATCTGACTGCTGACTTTCTAGAGGAATCTACCTTGCAAAACACAGACTGAATTGTCTCTGAGATGTCATTATTTTTCAGTGCTGAGATCACGTTCATAGATGTCAAGCTTGAATCAGTGGTTTTAAAGATTAATTTTGGATGTACAAAACAAATATCCAGCAGGGATCCTTTTACTAATTTGGTGTTCATCCATTGATATAAGGAGTGCTTCCTCTTCTGGTCACCTTCTGTAGACCTCTTAACTGCAGTATCTGAGTCCCATATTTAAAACCACTGTGTTGGATCAGCATTCCATTTCCTTAGGCAGTGTGCAGAATAGACCAGAGAGATGTTCTTGCCCCAGGGTTTTCACAGTTTATTTTCTGTTGAAAACAAGAAGAGGTTTTTCAGCTTGTATGAGACTGAGCAGACTTGCTTTCTCAGTCATTAAAACACAAAGTAGGCTTTGATTCTGTAAGTTTTTATATGATGTGCCGCAGAACGAAATTGTCAGCAATGCCAGTGCTGAGCACAAATACCACATAGTATAAAATGTGAATAGCATTCATTATGTTCTTTCTTGAGTGAGAGAATGTGCTAAACCAGAAACTCCACAGTGGACTGATCTCTGACATCATTTGACATGGATATGCTAATCTAGTATCTTGCCAATAGCTCTATTCTTTAACATCAAGATGGCTAATTAGAAGTGCTGAGCCAAAATTTGCTAAAGAAAACTAGAGCTGCCAGTCCAGTGTCATGAAAAGGTTTTGATTTACCACCAGTCCAGGATAACCAGAAGTGCTCAGTCAGTGACCTGAAAAAGGCTTGTGCTTGTACAGGTAGCCAGGCATCTGATGATGAGCGAGTAAATGAGTCTTCTGCCTTGAAGCTGTCATGAAATAACACTAGCCTCATTAACATAACTGAAAGACCCAGCAGTGTACCATAAATGTTTGTCTTTCTCCCTAGTTCTTCTTCATCTGGATAAATACTGGAGATGTACAACTGCAAAACAGAATTAAAATAAAAGGCTAAAGAGGACAGTATGAGTCTGTCACTCCTCTGTAATCCTGAAAAGGGCCAAACAGTTCTCCACACATTTCCTGCTGCCAGTAAGTAATAAAAGATCCAAATCTAAACCAGGAACTATTCCTATTTTTTCAGCCCTAAGTCAGATGGACTTCAATAGTGCCACAGGACAGTACTCTTCCTTTCAGACTCTGTAGACTTCATATATGAGGTCCCATAAGAAAACTTCCTAAGAGGCTCTGCTTGAGTGAACAAATGAATGGCTGAGATATCCAGAGGCCTCCTCCAGGTGTTCTGAGACTGGATGAATGGGTCTGAACTCACAGGAGAGGAGCAGGTCTCTGTTACAAGGTCCATGAGCAACCTCACAGTCAACAAAGCTATCAACCAGCCAGGGGAGCTCTCATTGGTATTTTCTGTAGTTCAGTTGTGCCTTTGGAATAAGAAATGACTAAGAACCAACGAACTTTCAACATATTACTCTTGTAGATATCAAGAACATCACAGCATGTAGATGTGGCAAGTTGACCTTGTCTAAATGCCAGGTGCCCACCAAGCCTGCTGTATCATACCCCTCCTCAACTGGACAGGGAAGAGAAAGTATAACAGAAGGCCTGTGAGTTGACATAAGGACAGGGAGAGATCACTCGCCAATTACTGTCACAGGCAAAACAGACTCAACTTCAGGAAACTAGTTTAATTTATTAACAATCAAATCAGAGTAGGGTAATGGGAAATCAAAACGAAATCTTAAAACACCTTCCTCACACCCTTCCCTTCTTGCCAGGCTTAACTTCACTCCCAATTTTCTCTGCCACCTCTCTGCTAGTGGCGAAGGGGAGCAGGGAATAGGGGTTGTGGTCAGTTCATCAGATACTGCCTCTGCTTCTCCTCTTCCTCAGAAGGAGGACTCCTTACACTCTTTCTGTTCTCCAGCATGGGAATCCTCCTACAGGATACAGTCCTCCATCAAATTCTTCAACATGAGTCCTTCCCAAGGGCTGCAATTCTTCACAAACTGTCCCAGCATGGGTCCCTTCCATGGGGTCATAAGTTCTTCAGGAACAGACTGCTGCAGCATGGGTCTCCCACTGGATCACAAGTCCTGCTAACAAACCTGCTTCAGTGTGGGTTCTTCTCTCTCCCTAGATTTACACGTCCTGCCAGGACCCTGCTCCAGTGCAGGCTTCCCATGGGATCACAGCCTTTTTTAGGCACATCAACCTGCTCTGCCATGGGGTCCTCCATGGGACATAGATGGATATCTGCTCCACAGCTAACCTCCATAGGCTTCTGGGGGACAGCCTGCCTCACCATTGTCTTCACCACAGGCTGTAGAGTAATCTCTGTTCTGGCACCTCTATCACCTCCTCCCCCTCCTTTTTCGCTGACCTTGGTGTCTGCAGAGTTGTTTCTCTCACACATTCTCACTCCTCTCTCCTGGCTATTATTGCTGTTGCACAGCTTTTTTTCATCCTTCTTTAACATATTTATCACAGGAGCACTACCACCATTGCTGGTGGGCTTGGACTTGCCCAGAGATAGGTCTATCTTGGAGGCAGCTGGCATTGGCTCTATGAAACAGAGGGGAAGCTTCTTTCTAGTAGCTTCTTACAGAAGCCAGCCCTGTAGCCCCACCCTGCTACCAAGACCTTGCAACACAAACCCAATTGTTCTGCTGGTTCAGCCATCATCATTTTATGCTGCCATCAGTTGCCTGATCACACAGGCCAATGCTGAACTCAGCAACATCCCCTCAGAAGTCTTCTTTCAAACAATCCTGCCACAGGTTCCTGTGGGCCCCACTCCTCCACTGCCCACTGTGGTTCCAACATTGCCTGCTGGATACAACAGACAGAGATGGCTCCCTCAGGGGCCCTTCACATGGAAGGACATCATCAAAAGAGCTCAGGAAAATGCAACCAGCCCTAACAAAAACCACACACAGACTGATCAGCTTCCAGTTAAAGTAGCTCTAGCTTTGTCCACCACTCCAACCACAACCTCCTTGGTGAGGGCTGAGACACAGAGACACAGGTGGGCCATGTTCTGCCTCTGGAACATGAAGCCAGTGAGGGAAACAAAACATTCTGTTAGGTTGTGACTCATCCACAAGTCAGCTCCAGTTTGGGGCCCACAACTCAGACCCCAGCACTTCAGAGGTCTAGGTTCAGGTAGTTGAAGCCAAGATGCCTGGACTATTAGTATAGCATGGCTAGTATGGCTTTTGATACAAGGAAAGAAATAATGTTCCTGTTTCAATGTTTTACTTTTTTCTTCCACCTTCTGTCATATTTGCAGCTTCAGGCTGGGCCATTTCAACTCTTTCCACTACCTTTTCACTTAATAAAATAGCACTGTCTTCAGAACTGGTAAACATACCACTGGAAGGGGATTAGCACATCATATTGAAAGTTCAACATGTAAAAAGCATAACTGAACATAATGGAAGCCACTCTTGGCTCAGCTGCTCTTTGGAGACTATTGCTAACAGCAGAGGAAAAACTCCAGAAGTCTAACAGAGGAAAACAGAAACCAGAAAAGATCTGTGATTAAGTAAAAGTCAGGGAAGCTATAAAACTTGAGAAAAGTACGGAGGAGTCAGTCTGTTTTTAAGAGTGGCCTCTCACAGAAGAATTAATTTACCTTGCTTCCAGTGCTAGGCAAAGCCCTGACATAATTGGACACAACACAAAATAGATTTCCCTAATTTATAGTGCCTAGAGGAGCACTGAAACTCCCATAAGATATCCCAGGATTTATGAGCCTGAGTGTACTGTCAGAAGAGTATTAAACCATTCAGCAGTAAGGGGTGGATAACAAGAACGCTTCAAACAGCAAACTCAGTGGTGTTTTCTGCATGTAGGGTTCACATGCACAGGGGAGAGCAAGGACTTCCAAGTCCAAGGCAGGGAGTGTTATGGGGAAGAGGAGCTGTCCTTTTCTCAGTCACACACCTCAACACAAGCTGACAGCACTCTTGGGAAGACTGAAGCTACTGGTAGCAATTTTTTGAACTGTTCTACTTCCACAAGATTGAACAGTTTACTGTCTAGTTCAAGTAGACTGAAATATCTCCTGTCTCTGGGGACATTTCATACCACTTCATGCTGTAGTAAACTGCTTTCTACTTTGGCTGAACTCAGACCGGTAGGTCCATGCTGATTTAACTCAGAACAAAATAATTGCCTGTAAATCAAAGAAAAGTCAGATGTAACATCCAAAAAAAAAGTCTACTAACTACGGAAGCTAAAATTAGAAATGTTTATCCACACAGACATATGAGAGAATATTTCTGTGTTGTTATCTGCAACCAATTTGTGGACGGCTATAAGGATTCTTTATAATTTATTAATACTAGACAATACACTCAGTCTTTTGTATTGCATTAAAAATTTACACAACTAGTACATTGTACAAGAATAAAATCTTATCTCTCTTTCCTGCAAAGAGGCTATTGTCTACATGCTTGTTTGAAAGGTAAGTATCATAAGACACAAAAAACACCTTTTGGCCGATGTTTTTCAGTGTATAAGTTTTGTTAAGGGCACTAAAGTCTTTCTTACGAACAGTGATACATAGTGATAAATATATCTTATTAGAAACAAATTTAATCTTCTACTAAATCAGAGCCCTAATGCAGAAACCTAGGCATAAACAAGACAATCCATTATACTACCACAAACTCACACCCATAAAATATTCTTGACAAGTCTGTAATTTAGGACAATTTTCTATCAGCTATTTGTATATCATTAAACTATTCAGTAGCTCATTTATTAACTTTAGCAAACCTGAAATGGTTTAAATATACTTTCAGCAAACTTTATCAGGTACTATATTCCTCCTTTGCAAGGATTTTTTAATAGAGCATATTGTTTTATTTAGCAGATTAAGCCTTCATTTTAGTTTCTATTTTACCTTCTATCTGTTTACCTGCCTACATTTTTTTATATTGATTAACATTGTGGGGTTTTTATTTATTAAACTACCTTGTTATATTGTTTGTAAAGAAATGCTATGATCTTACTATAAGTGAAAAATGTAATTATATCTGTGTTCTGCTTTAGTTATTGTCTATTTAAGTATTAGTTTGGGCCATACTTGTGGTCTTCCAATTCACACTGGTGAGCCAGCTGTAGAAGAGACTTATCTCATTATCAGTTTGAGATTATCTGTGTCAAAAAAAAACTAGTCGCATGACATGAGGATAAAATACTCACAGTCTGACTCGCATTCAACATGCAGAATGCTGAAACTGGTGAGTAAAATTCAAGGCACAGAGTAGCATTTAACAGGACTTATCCTCAGCGGCATGAATTGGCAGAGCTCCACTGACTTCGGTGGAGCTACTGTCAGATTACGTAAACTGAAGATGTGGACCAGGGAGTAAAAGGGTGGCAGAAGTATGTGCTTTACATTAGATCATTGGTACTGGAGTTTTTCAAATGAATCTTGCTTGGTTCCTGTGACAGATCAAAGATTTCAAAGAGAGTCTGAAAGATACATGCAACCATTTGTGTTCTGAACTGAAGAAAGAATGGGAATTATCTGATACATGCCATTTCTACATTTCCATAGAGAATGACAGTAATAAGAAACCGATAAAAATTAAACAAGCAATTCTTTTTCTCCAATATCATCCATGACTGAAATACAACTCACATAAGAAATTTAACTTCTGAATACTTGAAAATATGTAGAACAATTCTGGTAAAAGAAGTGCCCTTTTACTAGGGGTGGCTTGACTTTTCTTTGCCACACAGTGATCTTGTGAAATAATATTCTTGCCATACCATTCATCCAAAAAGATGACAAAAAGCATAAGTATAGATGTGGTCTTGGAAATGTCAGGTTTTTCATTGTTTTCAGAACATTTCTGTGAAAATTTTCTGGAACAGCTAATTAGAGACTCTCCTATGCAACATTCAATCTGTTTAAAAGATAAACACTGCCATTATTGTTAACCATAACAATGTATGCATGAACCCTGATGAAATAAAGCTGCTTTGGCATGCCAGGAGAGAAAATGAAGGCTTTCCACCAGTGGGAGAAAGAACTGTTTAGCCAAAGGCAGGTGAAGTCAGCTCTTCCTGAAAGATCTTTTATTTTTTAGGCAGAACTAGAATTCCCCTCATAAGACTATGTTGAGAAGATATATTGCTAGCAAACTGAGTGGGAGGAGGAGGTTTTCCTCTTCCAGACTGACTAAGGCAAGTCTTTGAAACTTAAGCCCATAGAGTCTCAGCAGAATCATTAAGATCTCAAGCACAAGAAAACATAATCTGATTATGTTTAAATGTAATTTTGCAGTATTAGTTCTCCATTTTCATCTTCTTATATCTCTGGATATCCCAGAGAATTGTTTTGATTATTTCTTGTCTTCAGTAGTACAACATCAGTTCTTCAAGTCCCTATTAGTATCTTTTTTGAAAAAAGAAATGTGTTTATGAAGTACTTAACAGATTTTTGAACATTAAAATAAATCATAGCTTCCTGTCTGGCAATAATCCCATGAAACAGTTGCTTGTTGCTATTAGCAAAAAATGGCAGGCTCCAGGGCTAACATAGCTGTTCGCTTTGGGATATTGTCAAAGAGGTTTGGATATTTTATCCTTTCTGTTTTTAAGATATTGCCTGTAATTTCATATTTAACTCATATGATCTGATTAAATAGATTTTTTTCTTTATCTAAGTTAACAGTCAGAATCATTCCTATTTTCTTTCAAACTTAGCAAGATTTGATTGGAAGCCTTATACTTTTAAATATAGCAAAGTTCTGGAACTCAAAGCCTGCTGTATGTGAACATAAGTATGATAATAAATGTTAAAATGTCATTAAAAGTCACATCATAAGCAAACACCACAGGTATGATATTGAGCAAGACCCCTCCAATTCATAATCCACGTTTTCATCTCTTAGCCAAGACAGAACTGATTTCCTACAGAAAATTGCTTTATGGATGAATTTTCAGTCAAGCAAGCTTACATCTCCACTTGAAGATTTCTTTTCGAAATGCCTGCCTTATGCATTTTATTTTATTTAGTTTATACTATTATTATACTTTTCTTTAGTATTAAAGATTCAACTGTCCTATTCAGCATGCACTGGATTTAAATTATGCAGTCCTATAAAAATGCAAAAAAAGCACACTGTAAGTTATCAATGCTTTTAATACATTTTGCCATTTTATTCCATTAACAATATGTTACACAGTATCAGTGTAATCACAGAATTTTCCATAGACTCCTATGACAACATTTTGGGGTTCTACCCTCTAGTGGAAATTTAATGTTAATGAACAGATGACAATATATCAGGCTTAATACAACATTGTTTTGTGAGGCCATTAGTAGCTCAGCAATTTCTATGAATGATGTACCAATGCCAAAACTCTGTGCACCCTGGCAGAAAGACCACTGCATTTACACAGAGGCACAATTTTCTTGCCAAATGACAAAACAATACAATTTAGGGCTTTTTGATCTTTTGCAAGTTGCAATTCCACGATAACATGTGGAAGCATACAGACACAGATGAGGAACAAATAATTTTCCCAGAAAAACTCAAACTTCCAAGCATAACTTTACCTGTATCAACTTTCTGAATTATTTATGCTAAAATAAAGCATACCATAAGCTCTCCCACAGGCCTACAACTCGTTAAAGTACTACAGACAGAAGGACCAGTTTTCATTTAATGAGTTCATTGGTCCGGGTTCTGGTAGTTAGAAGGTATTTGTATTATTCTAAAAAATTCTTCCTTGTTTTTTAATTTCTGAAGTTATTTTCTTGAGTCTCATGTTTTTAGCACACATCAGTGACCATACAGATGGAATTCAATAGACTTGGCTATTGTCACTGT
>VZZY01024886.1:22142-37049 GCA_013400335.1 Eurystomus gularis | reverse complement strand
TCTCTACTTCCCATCAGCAGGCGATGTTTGGCCACTTCCTGGGAAGCAGGGCTCCAAGACGCGTAGCGGTTGCTCTGGAGGACAACGGCATGGCCCCCCCTCCTCCTCCTTCTCCCTAGCTTTATAGCTGAGCTGACGTCATATGGTATGGAATATCCCTTTGGTCAGTTTGGGTCAGCTGTCCTGGTTGTGTCCCCTCCCAAGATCTTGCCCACCCCATCCCACTGGAGGGGTGAATGTTGGGATCCTTGCTCAGCAGCAGTCACAACACAGGTATGTTATCAGTACCCTTCTAGCTCCCAGCACAAAACACTGCTGCTATGTGGAAAACCAGCTCAGCCAGACCCACTACAGTCACCTATCTTCCTCAAGCCAGAAATTCACTTCCTTAAGCAAGGAACAGAGAGGAGCCTGTTTCCCGGGCACTGTTACAGCACTTGAGACAGCAACTAGGCTTACTATAAAACTCCTGCATAACCTGTGGCAGCAGATCCAGACTGCATAAGAAACATATGAACACCTGCTTACAGATATAAATTGTGCCCCAAAGAAGAATTTTTAAAATTCCTACAAAAATCCTAAGAATCACTAAATAGTATCAGTACTCCCTGAAGCTTAAAATGTCATTCAGATCTCATAATTTCAATCTTGGTTAATGCATCAAAACCCCAGAAAGTTTACTAGAATTTGAACCATCTTTTCATATCTTACTCAATGCAACTTTATTATTCTCATTCTGAAATATGCAGCCTTGTCCTTTTCCTTTCCATTCACAATATTGTTTTGCAGATCTTCCTCTTGTCTTATAATTTTATTCATTTAATCTCTCTCTGTCTCTCAGATCAGGTTTTACTTGTGTTTTCAGTTTTGTAGCCTACTCCTATTCTATCATCTTTTATTCGTTACTGAGAGATTAACTTTCCTCTCAGTCAGCCCAGACTCCCGTCTCCTTTCACCTTCTCATCAGATTTCTCATCCAACATCTTCATTCCTATGTTCATTCAGTCCATCATATTTACATTTGAAAGCAATTAAAATGACATCCTACAGAAAGTATTTTCCATCAAGCTGCTACATGTTATGCATTGTTTTTCCTCTTTTTCTGTTCTTCTGGTTTTATATCTAGGTTTAAAGCTCCCTGGAGCAGTTACCATAATTTCCGGTTGTACTAGGACAGTAGCTACCACAGTCAGTTCCATGAGTGAAATGCTTTAGCATTCCTGAAATGTAAATACAGATTGCAATAACAAGAATAATTAACACATAGTAGCACTAATAATAACATTTACATCAAATCTTCATTACTTAAATTATAATTAAATTATATTGCTGTATATACTAGGAAAAATATGCTTCTTCATCCCTTTTAATTGCCTACACTCATTATGATGTTTCTTAACTATACAAAAAGAGAGAACATAATTTCAAAGACTAAATGTTAACAAAAATGTTATCCTTATAAAAGAGAAGTCTGCTATTTTGGATATTTATGATCTAGCCAGTCATACTGCTCAAATATAAGTAATCTCTTGATTGACATATACTAGAAATTCTCTTTTGACTTTTGTCTGCCTACTTGAAGGGCCTGGTGAATTGACTACTCAAGTCTCTTCAAAGTAATTGGCTATAGGACTGACTGATCAGACACTGCAATTCAACCTAATTAAATTTATTCAAGAACCAGGAGCTCCTACCATGAATAAGACTTATTGTTACACAGCCCCATTTTTTTTTGACTGAAAACACTTAGGACATGAGGCTGTTAGCTGAGCTCTTTGTTTTGCTTCTTTCTACTTGAAAAATTTAGTAAATATTTTTTGTTTCCAGAACTGACAAATGGTGAGAGACCCTTGTTCAGTTCATTTTTAAACAAATGTGATGGATTTGACTGTCATACAAGACTGCTTTTTAAGACAGCATTATAGATTACTCCAGTAAAATCTACATTACATGACATTTGAAAACTGTTTATATTATTGGATTTAGACAATACGTATAGGGGGAGCTTTGGAGAGTGTTTATGTTTGTTTGGGATTTTTTTTGTTCGGTTGTTTGAGGGTTTTTTGCTGAGTCACTATTTCTTTCTTTGGGTTGAAACAAAAATGAAGGTCTGATGACTCACAAGCGAGGACATAAATCCTTAGTAAGAGATACAATTTGTGATGGTCTAATTATTATTTCCAATGGAAATTCTTGTATACCAGTTTCTTAAGTGGCTAATGGTAGTCATTATTGCTGAACTGTCAAGTTGATACCTCATCAGAGAAATTTGATGCTTTCCTAAACTTATGCTCCATAAGTTTCAAAAAAAAAATTGTGTATTTCATTTGTTCACACTGCTTAAGATGTTTAAGTGTATCCTCAAACACTTTACCAACTAGCTATGTGAAGATCCACCTTATTGTGAACCCAAGAATGAAGGCAGAAGATGACACACAAGACACTACTACTTCCAGCCTAGGGAGATACAGTGGAGAACATCTGCACTGTGATGTAGGACTGAGGACAAACGCTCTGCCTTTAAGGACATAAACACTTTCCAGCAGCAACTGCCTGGTGTGTGCTGTATTTAGCAAGTTAAATTTCAGCTGGTGTTTTGAAAATGCTGTGCATGTAACCCTGTATATTCAGAGTAATGAGGCACAAAAATCCTTGAGCTAATACTGATGTGAGTCAAAGCCATGTGATGTCAAAGAAAGGTGTTGCTAGACAGAAACACCAACTTCTGTTCTGGAAACACTGTAAGCTATGCTAACATAGGGCTGCAACCAGGCTGTGAAGCCTAGATTCTGAGCAACAGCATTGCACTTACCCAGCCACACACATTTTTGGTACTACAGCACATATGTTCTTGCCAGTTTGGGGAATTCTGCTTTCCCTCCCTTCTTGTTCAAGTCAGACATACCTGTGTCTTCTGTTACTGCTTCTGAGATGCTGTGCTCTAAAGGATACATCATAAAACTTTACCTGGCACACTACTGTTTAGCTGAATATCTTCTGAAATAATGTGTTCCATTGACTACCATTGCAATGGGAGTTCTTGTGCTTGCATGAATTTGTGATACCAGGATGTATGATCCTTGGTAAGATGATGGAGGCATATGGGTTACATATGTGCTAACAGCTGGAGAAGCTGAACATCACAACAAAATTTTTATGCTCTGTGATGTCCAGTGAAGGTATTCTGTTTCTCTTCACTGAATTGTTCCCTAGGTCAAGCTATGCACTCTGTACAGATCCTCTTGTCTATCTTTCTCAACTGCATTTCACTAGACACTAGTTGTCAAGACCAAGGAAACTGCCTCTGAATTCCACTAAGTTTAGCATCTTTATCCAATGGCATGATAAAAAGTTGTCAACTGTAAACAAGATACTTTAAAGAGTTCACTTCTTCACTTGAAAATATACACAAGCGATGACTCTAATTTCAAAGCTCTTAAGTAGGTAAACTTTAGCATGAACTCAAAATACTGGAGGAAGCAGCCTTTCATTCTTTACTAGACTTTCATCAGCACTGCACTCAACTAAAATGCTTCTGTGGTGGCTTTTTTACACTCAAACCCATTTCCATACTGTTTCTGATGATTCTAATTATTCATAAGGGTACAGATCTCATCTTAACTGTATTGTAATAAAAAGAAGATAATTTACTTTGAATGGAATAATTCATGCAACTAATAATAATCTTTTAAAAGATAAGGAATCTTTTAGTTTTGACATCATTTTGATTTATTACTAAGATAACACATACATTATAAAAAAATAATTAGGGCACAATTACTTTTTGCTGCAAATGACTGAATTCTGATAAACTTTTGAGTAAGGAATCCTGTGAAACACTAGGATTTGACAAAGGAATAATTTATTGTCTGCCAGCTTAAATGATATAGCAACAAAATTTAATCTTCAGAACAAAAAAGAAGTTTGGAAACATCCATTCATGTTTTATTGTTTATGCAGTATTAAAATAGAACTCACTGTCACATTGAGGTAATAGAAAATATTTCAAACATCTTGTCTAAATCAGCCTGGTATGAGTTTTTCTATGCCATTCCAGTAGTGTTAAAATGATGTTTTACTGTATTGTTCTGTACATGATATCTGAGATATTTTAGACTTGGAAAATGATAAGAATATTTTGGCAAGTAATCAGGAAAAAGAAAAAAAAGGTGGGTTTGTTCAAATTGTGGGCATTTTCTAGTGTTTACTGAAATACTTCTTCTCCAGTTTTTTGAAGATGCTAGAAGATAAGACAGTCTCAAAAGAAAAAGAAAAAAAGAAGTCTTAGTTTAAGTAAGATCTAATGAAAGAAGAATTGTTATCATGCTCTAAGAACCACTTTTAGTTAATTACACTTGAGTGATAGAAAAATAAAATATTTTATCATAACCAAATTTCAGGGCATAATTTGAAGAAAAAATACTGAATAATATTTCAAATTATTAATTCATGAACTAAATTCTTCTAATGTATTACTGATACTATCAGTCAGTGAATTAGAGATGTCTAGTGTGGCAGGAGGTAGAGGGACAGTGTGTTCTCTCTTCTGTCACATGGTGGAAGATTAAGTCCTTTAAGATGGTGTTAGTGCATCAGGAGAAAAGACACGTGGTTCCTCTTTAGCCAGTCATTAAGGACATCTCTGAAAATCACTAGCTTAAGTGTTAAGGAAAATGGGAAATAATATTAATTTAACTGTTTTTTTCTGAGGTATTTAATAGATGTGAAATATCTCTTCCCGTGGATCCATATTACTTGATAGTGACCTATAGTTTAATATTTATGAATATGACAAGAAATCACTTAGAAAATAAGAGATTCTTAACAAGTTAATGTAAAGACTACTTTGTAGACAGAAATTTTGTCACTGTCTAGAACCACCACATGGTTTGCTGGTTTGGGGTTTTTTTTGGTTTATTTTCTTTTGTTTTTTTTAGTCTGAGGGCCTTGAACAATTCTATATAACTGAATTAATTTTTCTTTTTTTACTAACCTTTACAAGTGTATAATGACATAGAATAGAGGATGTTCACAGTTCTAAAACAATACCAGTTCACTTCTGCAGCTCAAGAGCACTTTTCTTCCTTATAATTTTAAAGCTAATGAGCTATTTTTAAAAGACATGAAATGGAGTTAGAATCAGTACTATAAGCAAAGTTACAAAACAGTCTTATTGATCTGATAGAGGAAACAGTGAAAGGCAATAAAAGTACACAACAACTTGTCTTTCCTGTTAATGGTTCATTTAATGAAGCCAAACCAAGAATAACACTCATGGCAGACACATCCATCCCACTGATAATCCCCAGCAGTGCTCCATCTACTGTTTTGGATTTAAGTTTCTGAGAAAAAAAAAAATCACAATAGTCAGCGTGTAAAGCTTTACTGCAAGACATAAATGGTGCCTGCATAAGAAAGGCATCACTATGTGAAAGCAAATGATTTTCTTTCTTTTGTTCTCAGAAGTCAGATAATTTTAGAAAAAAAAAAATTGCTTTAAAAATTATCCCTGAAACAGAGTATTTAAAATATATTGACAATGTTCTAGATGGCTGCCAGAAAGACTAATTTTCTCTCATACTGTCTTTAATACAGATTGACATCTGCACAGGAATATATCAGGAAACTGCTTATACAATTCATTAGCTTTCAATAATCCACACCGCTATTGAACATCTGGAATCTAAAAATATACCTTGTGCATTTCTGAAAACTGTTCTGGTCTCATTCACTGGAAAAAAAAAAAAATTATTTTTTACCATTACCTGCCTTTAAGGCACATGTTCTTGGCCCTCTCCTGTGGCTCAGTTCTGCTTTTGCAGAAACTTCAGCAATGAGCTTGTGCCAGTTATACTGTATGTCTATCATTGCTTCCTCTCAGGAGAGGAGTAACTTCACCCAAACTAACAGACGCCAAGTACTTATACCATAAAAATGTGAATTAGTCCCAAAGGGAAATAAAAATGAAATATGCACTGGCACACCTAACCCTCTAGGAAGCGATTCCACTTGAAAGTAGCTCTCAGTGTCTATAGCGCAAAGTCATTATTTGAAAAAGTTACGTTTTCTGGCTCTCAACCAGAGGGCTCTTTAAGGACACAAACACACATATTTAAAAAAAAAAAAACCACCAACAAAAAACCCCTCTTTTTCACAGTTTCCTTGAAACATTATGTATTTTCATGTACTTTGACTATGACAGTAATCTGGGTTGTGTTTCTTCTTTTTCAGAGGGCTCAGAAAGCTGCGTAGGAAAAGGTCACTACCAAAAGAGAGGTAAAGAGTATATATATGGGAACAGGGCTACCTCTTTATGATTCATTTATGAGCAACGAATGTTCAGACCCTTCGCATTCAACCTCCATATTTAGGACATAGGCTTTCTTCTCCTTGTCCTGTACTGTGTCTGTATAAGTGGTAAGTATCTGTTCAAATAAAGCTTTTGTAACTTCCTTTTCCATGCCAATAAAAGTAAATAATCCTTGAAATGTAAACAGTCATAACAAAAGTTAGGGAAAAACTACTTTGTGGCTGGTAAGAAATCTTATTTAGAGAACATTTCTTCTTTCTGTTAAGTCCTAGCTGTAGAGTTTACAATATATAACATTATTAGGGCCTTAGATACTGCCATATGTTTTCTAAAGATCTGTGGTTTCAAGACTTTGCTAGGGAATTTTTGAGAGTTCCATGACATTCCCCTAATGAACAGAATCACATCCAATTGAAAAGAGAAAGGCAAAAGATTTCAAAATATCCCTCTATGTTCCTGTTTTCTAAATGTGACAGTTCTGAATTTGCAGTAAAGTCTGTATTAAAAAGCTCATTTTTTCCTGATATTTTGATTTGAAGATCCCCAAAATAGGGGACCATGAAGACAAATAATAAACAAATTTAATCATCAATTAACCCAGAGTTCATGCTTTGTTTTCCAATTACCTTCATTAAATTTTCCATCATTGTCACACAACAAAGCTTAAATCTCCAAAAATGACTGCGTGTAAACTCACAGCAACACCTCAGTGGAGCACATATGGGGAAAAAAATGCAGCAGGTCTAACCTTATTAAAGGACAGTATAACATTATTATTTCTTCATGCTGGAACAAAATTTTTATCAGCAGCCTCAAATGTGATCTTATCATAGAATTACAGAATGGTTTGGATTAGAATCATAGAATGCATAGGGTTGGAAGGGACCTTTCAAGGTTATCTATCCACACCCCCTGAAGTCAGCAGGGACACCTCTAACTAGATCAGGTTGCCCAGAGCCCCATCAAGCCTGGCCTTGAATGGCTCCAGGGAGGGGTCCACCACCACCTCTCTGGGCAACCTGTTCCACTGTTCCACTGTTCCACCACCCTCATAGTAAAGAACTTCTTCCTAATGTCTAATCTAAACCTACCCTTCTCTAGTTTAAAACCATTGCATTTCATCCTACTTCTATGTGCCCTTGTAAACAGTCCCTTCCGAGCTTTCTTGTAGGCCCCCTTCAGGTACTGGAAGGTCGCAATAAGGTCTCCTTGGAGCCTTCTCTTCTCCAGGCTGAACAACCCCAACTCTCTCAGCCCATCTTCACAGGAGAGGTGCTCCAGCTTTCTGATCATTTTTGTGGCCCTCCTCTGGACCCACTCTAACAGGTCCATGTCCTTTTGTTGAGGGTTCCAGAGCTGGACGCAGTACTCCATGTGGGGTCTCACCAAAGCAAAGTAGAGGGAGAGAATCACCTCCCTTAGTGAAGCCATGTTATCTGTCACGATTCACCTCCGTATTTTCCATGTGCCTTAGCATAATTTCCAGAATGATCTGTACAGAAGTGAGGCTGACTGGCCTGTAATTCCCTGGGTCTTCCTTTTTTCCCTTTTAAAAAATAGGGGTCATGTTTCCCCTTTTCCAGCAAGTGGGAGCTTCAGTGGTCTGCCATGACTTTTCAAATATGATGGATAGTGACTTAGCAACTCCATCTGCTAGGTCTCTCAGATCCCATGGACCTGTAAACCTTCAGGTTCTTTAGATAGTCTTGAACCTGATCTTCTCCTGCAGTTGGAGATCTTCTTCATTATCCCGGTCCTTACCTTTGCCTTCTGTGATGTGGGTGCGGTGGCTGGATCACTTTCTAGTGAAGACTGAGAAAAAAAAGTCATTGAGTACCCCAGCTTTATCCATATCCTGGGTAAGCAGGTCTCCTGTTTCCTTCCAGAGAGGACCTACATTTTCCCTAGTCTTTCTTTTTCCACCAGTGTACCTATAGAAGCTTTTCTTGTTGCCCTTGGCATCCTGATCCCTGGCTGCTAAGACAATTTCTCTGTATTCCTCCCAGGCTACCCGTCCTTGCTTCCACTGTCTGTAAGCTTCCTTTTATATATTTCAGTATTTGCAAATTGTTTTTTCCATGACAGTGTAATTACAGTCACAGGTTTTTCTATTTCAGATCATGGCACCATTCTTCTGAAGATGTTTTAACACTGTTCTTTTACAGTCAGAATTGTAATGCTAAATTAAAGGAAAGATTTCTTTTACCTCCTCACATGCCTTTTCTGAGATTTAATCATCTCAAATATTCTATATGCCAGAAAGTCTCTAGTCTGAGACTTGGTGTGATAAAAATAAGAATCAAGAGCTCAAGGTTGTGTTTGATTTCTGCAGGTGCTGAATGTGCTCCACACATACTGAAAGGCTCTAACAATCTGAGAACAATATATTTCATAAGATCTACTGCAGCCATGCTATTCATTGAATAGATTAATAAAGGTATGGAACAAACATTAGGTATAGAAAAGAATAAGTGTACCTGGGAGTGATTAATGACTGTTCCAGCAAGTAAAACACTCTGAAATTTAAAAGAAAAATCTCATCTTGCATCAATAAGAAAAAAAAAGAACTTCTGAAGATTTTTAAAGCAAAAGAAGCCACAGAAAAAATTATTTAAAAGGTGCCACGGTGCAGGGGCACTTACAAGACTACATAAGACACAGTGAAAGGACCCTCTTGGGTCATCATATATTTGACCTCTTGGAGGTGCACAGCTTGAATAGATGCATATTACTTTTAAAGTAATCTATTCTCAGAGAAATATTCATGTTTAAGGACTTCTCACTTTTTGACTGAAAATTATAGAAAAGTTCCTAAGCAGCTGCAGATGGATCACCTTTTTGATCCCCATGACAAATTGTACAGTCTGTTTTCAAACACTGTTTCCTTTGTCCTTTTGTACATTTCAGTGATGTGTTTCCTTAATTTTTTTGGAAAAATAATCTACAAGTTGCTAAATCTCGGCTTTGGTAGACATAGCTGAGCACTAGGCAAGATACAGAAGTATTACTATTTGTAACATATAAATATTTCCATTGTTTCCTGTGGTCTGGAAAATGAATCATAAATGTACTTCATATATAGGCAAAGTATTATTGTGGGGTTTATACATAAATACACATTTATTTATTTATTTATTCATGTATGCACACATGCAAAGACAGTGTTTTACTTACTAGGTTGAAGTAGTCAGTTTAGCTGAGTTTAGTTTTACTTACTTCAGTTTAACTTGGTAAAGTTTTCATTCAAATAATTAAAGATGTGCTTCGTCTTTAATGATACTTCCAAAAATTTTGATCATGAAGAATTTTATCACAATTTTCCAAATATTTGTTGCTTTGTTTTATTAAGTAATTATTCAGTTTATGTCCAAAGCCAAGTCCATAGGCTTTCCAGATACTCTTTCTGGTTTTAAGAGGAAATCTTTATGCTCAGTCTTTTGGAAGGCATTGACTTTTACAAAACAGAACAATAGAAAGAGAGAAAGAAAGGCTGAAAATAGTGGGATTGGCATCAACAAAAGACAGAAATATAAACAGTTCCTGCAAGTTAATACAGGATATTTAAATAATATAAAGAATAGAGAAGTTAAGTACTTTCTAAATATTTTGTTCTCAGAAGATAATTATTTTTCCTAAAGTTGTGTGTCCATCAAAAGGGTAAAGTTCTTTACCCTAAATCCTGATGAGAATTATGTTTGTGCAAAGATGATTACAAGGACCTTTAGAAAATTGTATTTGCAAATCACATTAGCTACTCTTTTACCAGAAGCAATTTAGATGTGCTACAGAAGTGGGCAGAATTGAAAAGGCATTTCTTTATTTTCTGCCACAAAATGTTCTATCACTTGTAAACATCCTCCCAATTACAAAGGAAGTGGCAAACTGCATATTTATGGCATCTATATAGAAGTAAGATAATGTGTTTTCTTTTTCCCTGAGATTCACTTGAATGGCTTGATGATATGTTGGTGATAAGGCAGTAGGTGAGAAGTAACAGGGTCTCCCAGCCAACATCAAACATAGCAGCAAGACCGTATATATTAGGACTAACCTTTGAATACTGTGTGAAATTTTTCTTCCTTTGCTTTATAGTCTTGGAACATTATATGAGCCTTTGTTAAAGATGAAAGCTAACTTCCTTACTGAAGTTTTGTAGCCAAAAAAATCATGGGTTGCAGGTAAAAAAAAGAGAGCAGAACCCTTTCTTTAAACGTGCTTTTTTTTTTCCTAGAAGAGAAAAATAAAAACTTTTATTTGAAACAGATATATGTCTTGTTATAAATGTATGTTGTATTTCAACCTCTGTATTTTACTCTTTAGTGGAACTATTGAGGAAAAAAAACAACCAAGAAAAAAAAGAAGAAGAAAAAATAATAGAAAAAGGGGACAGGATGAATGAAAAAAAGGAAAAGGAAAGTATTTGTTACTGCAACTGGAATGGAATTGAAGGATTGAAAGAAGTATTTGTGCACCCGCAAGGAGAAGCTGTGTCTTTGTAGTTCACAGGCCAGAAAGCAAAGCTAAAAGCAGGAGTTCTGAGTGCCAGTCACTGCTTTTTGGACTGTTCATGCATTGAGGTGAATTGAGAAAGGAAATAAATTCAAGATACGGGATAATTTTTGATATGTACTTTCATTCCTCTCTACTTGTTCTTTGTGTCTGTCTATTAGTCTCAGATTCTTGACTGCAGAGTGACCCCAGGTGAGTCTAAAGGACACAAGATACTCACCCTCCTACTGGACCCTCACCCAGGTTATTCTGTGGATGGGTGCCTTGGAAAGAATATTATAAGATAGGAAAGAGATGTTTGGATCTTCTCAGGGTGAACATGGCTTGGGTAGTCACATCTCCTCTGTCTTCAGCTACTCCAGTAAAGAAAGTTTTTTTAATCTGGAAAGGACAATTGTCTGCCCACCAACTCAGTACCATACTCAGGCCCTAAAATTTGCCTGTTGCTGTGGCTGGCTTTTAAGAGATGTCAAATTTTGCTTGAGCTAAACCATACTTTTAAAGCCTTTTGTGACCCGCTGGCATTGTGTTCTTGTTCTACAGCATTTGTTGGTATTATTAAAGCTGGTCAGAACCTGCTGAAAGCATGTTTCCTTTTTTTTATTATTATTTCTTTTCTGTTATAATTCATATAAAAACTGTATTTTTAGTGGGAAAATATATTTTGGTTTATTTTATATAGTATATAATTAAACCCTTCAGGAGACACTTAGAAGCTAAATAACATAAATCTTTTATAAGATAAATCCTGGACAACTAATTCCTTTGGGCTATATCATTCACACAAAACCTTCTGTTCCAAATTAAACTATCCTTCATCAGTATTATTTAGGTAGTAACTGCACTCAAGCATACACTAGAAGATCAAAAGGGCTATTGGTCTTTCTGAAAGCATGGAGGGATTAAAGCTGCCAGTGGTCTAAAGCAGCAAGCTTCATTTAAGCAGTTAGGAATGCTTTCTTTAGTCCGTCGATTTGTGATGTTTCTATGCTCCTTCTTCCCTCATTACCAAGGTATCAGACTGCTTTAAATCCTCTATATGTTTATTCAGCCAGCATGGTCGTGAGATAGGAAACTCAGAGGAGCAATTAAAGGAGGCTTAGTGTGCTGTGTTAAAGGTATATAGGGAGCTAAAAATGAAGTTAAGTGCACAGTGGGATTTTGAAAACCACTTACAGGTTAGAATTACAGAAAGACTTTGTGTCTGAGAGACTAGATATCTAGCTGTTATTTTAGGTACTGCTAACCAAAAGCAACTTGAAAGCACTGTTTTTCCAAGTTTTTTAAAGTGGATACTACTTCTTCTTCTCTTTCTCTGCTTTTCTCTTTTCTTCTCTTTCTCTGCTCTGCTTTCCTCCTCTTTTCCTTGCTTTGCCTTTCCTTGCCTTGCCAGATGCAGTGTCATTGCTTCTCATCCTGTTTCCTTCTCTAGGCATTGCTTCACATAGAATAGCCCAGTCCCTTGCTCCTCAGCAACAGCAGCTCAATATATTGACTTTTCAGTGTTCTCACTAGGTCAAATAAGCATAAGGGCGATAGCTGTGGTGCTGACTATACCTCACGCAAATTGCTTACCCTGCATAAACCCAAACTAGGTCTGATACCCAGTGGCTCAGAACAATCACACTCTTAAACATCCGGAGGTTTCACATACTAAGCATTTAGTGTCAGGCATATAATAGGGTTACATGAATTGTCTGAACCTTGTTTAGTTTATTCAATTTTCTAGTTATATTTTCCATTAATGGTTGTATATTTGCTTCAGGGTGCATAAACTCACAGGCAAAACTAAAGACTAATATTAATTCAAATATTTATACAACATCAAGACATGAGAATGTATCTTGTGGATTATTTAACTTGTTTCATTGTAGTATTTCTATTATTTGAGTTTCCCTGTTTTATCAATTTTTCTTCTGTCCCTGCTTAGTTGAAATTAAAAGATCTTCTTTTTATCCTTGTCTGGCTGCTTGGAAATAGATGATGTTTGATAATGACTTAATTTAGGTGATACCCAAATTAGTAATGCCATTGTGAATTCTCTGATCAGCTTATGGTGCTTGTGAATCAAATAAGTGATCATAGTCATGAAATTAGTTTTAATTTAAGAAAAATAAAGACATATTCTGAGAGTTGAAATGAAGTCTTAAATCCCATAGGTAAGGTGCTGATTAACCAGTATGTCTGGCTAACAATTCTCCAAGAAAAACCTATACAAATCTAATACTTAAGTGCTATAGTATAAAAGTTAATAATTAATTCTGGAATTAAAAGTAATGGAAATAAAATGAAAAGTATTCACTTCTTTATGCAAGATTACTGGGGTATATATACATCCCATAAAAGGTTTTCACACTGACAGAAAATTCATCACTAATTATGGATTATACAGACAAAAAATGGTCTTACTTACAGAAATTCTAATAAGGGTGGAAAATCAAATGCTCAAAGTTAAGAAGAAGCTTTAATCAAGCTTGCTGTACAATACTTTTTTTAATAAGGTAGGTATATTTGAACTCATTAGACAGTTTGATTCCATTACAATGCTTAACTTTTTGCAGTGGGGTAATAGTAATAATAGTATTTAAATGGTAAGTAATGATACAATTCTAGCAACCACTTGCTTTTTATAGTGTTTGTTCCCCACCCCCATAAAATTTTGTTCTGGAATTTAACACCTTAACAAAACCAAATTTTAAAGAATGTTAATTTAAAATTTCAGGCTTCATTTCAGGTTGAAAAATGCCATTAATAAATTCAGCCTATGTAATAGAATTTATCTTGAAGACTTTTCTTTTTATGTATGTCTAAATTGTATTTATTTTGCCAAGAATTAATAGTTATATATCCTTTACAAGATAGTCAGTTTGACTGGTGTTTTTTCTTATACCCTTCCTCTCAAAACGATCTTAACAAAAAAGAAGAAAACCACTGAAGAAATGAAATAGATTTCAGAAGCAGTCAGTAGGGGAAAAACAAGTCTGTCTGTCTGGGAATAATTTCTCTTCTTGCCATTGAGAAACATCCAAGTATGATCTTGGAAACGTAAAAGTGTAGTTGTACCAAAAATGTCTTCAGTTAGGAAAGGGGGTTGTAATGTTTATTCTTACCTATTTTACATCATGCCATATCACCATTTTGTTACACTAGTATTTTTTATTATAAAAGAAAAGTCTCATCCCATTACTGAATTTCAAATCCTATTAAAGAATACCAGCTAATTCAACATGGTGCAAGACTAATAAAACATGATAGAAAATTTACTGTTGTGATAAGACTTTCATATCACATTAGCCCAAGAATACCATTTAGTTCATGTTCTGTTCACACTCAACACTGCTGCTCAGTATTCATTTTTGCTCCATTTTTCTATTAGATAGGGAAATAAAACCTGTAAAACTAGGAATAATATAGTTAGAAAGCAAGCACACCCTTAGTCTATCATTTTCTATACACCCACAAACATAAGAATTTCAGGTAAAGAAACTTGATCATTGTCAAGTCCAGCCTCTATCAACTTGTCCTTTAATATTTTATACTCAAAACTGTGTTTTGCAAACAAAACTCCTTTTTTGTCAGGAAGGGTAAAAAAGGTATCAGAACCCATTTTTCACAAGTCTCATTGACATAGCAGGTGAACACACCAGAGAAGGATCTTTTCTAAATCCTTCAATCCTATATCCTATTCTGCCCCACCTTCAGTGGCATGTATCAAGTCCGAAGGTATCAAATCACAGAACATGCAAATCCCCAAAATAGGGAGCAATGATTATTCTGATCCAGCCAAGCATGTTTTCAGTGAAGGCAACCGTGTAGCTGCTATCAAGAAAGATGTATTGAAACCAGTGCATCAGCAACGATGGTGAAATGGTGTGCAACCAGTGCATTAGCAATGATGGTGAAAATAATATTTTTAGATTTTTAATCCAATCAAAATATGACAAGTGTTCACTAGAGTCACTCAAGCTCTACCTAAATGTAAAAAAATACTATAAAAAGTGATGAATAGAGGGGAAAAATGGGGAGAAGACTTCCATCAAAACTTCTGGGATCAGCTGACGGGCTGAATCTGTCTTCCCCTCCCCCCC
>VZZY01024886.1:10457-22105 GCA_013400335.1 Eurystomus gularis | reverse complement strand
CCCCCATAGGGACACCTATTTGTGTAAGAACCCCAGGTTATGTGCACCTAAGTTTTAATTATTAGGCTAGCTACTAATTATTATTATTTTATATAACTTATTTACGCAGTCAGTTGCTATCACTGGTACCCTCAAATCTGCATATTGTCATGAGTGTATACAATAACGTTCATTAGTTATAGATATAAAAGTTTCCAGAAAATTTAATTTTGAGATATAAGGAATCCTGTCTAAGTGTCACTACTTGTAAGACAGTCACCCTCTGATCTGGCAAGCTGTCAGCAGGGATCTGTTTTTCCAGTGACGCTGTTAGCTCGCCTGACAGGCTGGGCAGATTGTAAAGGGTTCAAGGAGATCCCCCTCCTCCTTAACCAGAGTCCGGCAGGTGGGTCAGAATCAAGGGTCCTGTCTCTCCTCTCTCTCCCTTTCCTGAGAAAATTAATTAATATTTGCAGGCTGCACAGGATTGAAAAGGGTCTAAGGTGATCCCTCTCTCTCTCTCTACATTTTGGTCTTTTTCATGACAGAAGCAAAGCAAAAAGATCTTCAAAAACCTACTACAGAAAAAAAATAAGAAGGTGGTACTGAGGAATGGGATGCAGTCAGTGGTGGCTATAACGCAGTCAGAAAGGAATTTCTAGCGTCAAACTTGCTTAACACTGAAGCAGCAATATCTCCTGCCTGTCCTGACTAGCTCACTTGAAAGCAAAGTGGATATGCTCCAAAAACTGCACTTGCAGCAAAAGAGTGTCAGCTAAATGGTATCATTCTTCCCTGGAACTGGAGTTTGAATGGAAAAAAGAAGGGTCAGGGCAAACAGGTCAGTCGGCCTGCTGAAGAGAACAGAGTGGTTCAGACATCTCACTGAAGTTGGTGCCCTTTGCTACTACCAGGACATGAGTGAGTTTGCAAGGCCTCCAGACTGAAGCTTCTTAGGCTTACTGTATCTAAACTTTTCTTGATCTGCCTGGAGCTTTGCTTATTCTTGGTTTTTGGCTGGTAGGTTTTTTTTTTCTAATGACCAGGTTGCTATAAGGGCCATGGTCTTTTACCCTTTACCTCCCCCCACACACCTTTATATAGTATAATCACAGTTTTTACGCAGGCAGGCAGCCAAGTAGCTACACTGTGTAAATTAAGTGCTTATGACTGCAACGTAATGATTCAGTGTACAGAAATACAAACCTATTTGATAACAGAGACCTTAAGAAGTCAGGACATGTGGATGTGGTCTACAGAGGTACAGCAACAAGAAGGTAAGGAACAAAGACTCTCATGCCTACTAGATATTTATCTTGTACTTAAAATGTTTTGCACCTTCAAATGTGCAGTTTTTACTAAAAGCTATTCCTACCATCTTAGAATCATAGAATTGCTTTGGCTGGAAAAGACCTTTAAGATTATCAGGTTCAACTGTTATCCTGGTACGGCCAGGATAACACTAAACAATGTCCCTAAGTGCCATATCTACATACCTTTTAAAAATCTTCAGGGATGGTGACCCCACCACTTCTCTGGATAGCCTATTCCAGTGCTTTACAACCCTTTCAATGAAGAATTTTTTTTCCTAATATCCAATATTTAGGATGAGGGGCAATGAGCATAAACTGAAACAAAGGAAGTTCCACCTTAAGGTAAGGAGAAACCTCTTTACCATGAGGCAAAGCACTGGAACAGGCTGCCCAGAGAGGTGGTGGAGTCTCCTTCTCGAGAGACTTTCAAAACCCGGCTGAATACATTCTTGTGTAACCTGCCCTAGGTGAACCTGCTTTGGCAGAGGGCTTGGACTAGATGATCTCCAGAGGTCCTTTCCAACCTCTACTATTCTGTGATTCTGTGATTCCTTTCAGGTAGTTGTACAGTGTGACAAGGTCTCCCCTCAGCCTTCTTTTCTCCAGGCTGACCAGTCCCAGTTTCCTCAGCTGCTCCTTATAAGACATGTGCTCTAGACCATTCACCAGCTTTCTTGCCCTTCTTTGGACACACTCCAGCATCTCAATGTTCTCCTTGCAGTGAGGGGCCCAAAACCAAGCACTGTATTCAGGGTGCTAAGTACAAGGGGATGATCATAACCCTAGTCATCCTAGCCATACTTTTTCTGATACACGCCAGGATGCTGTTGGCCTTCTTGGAGACCTAGGCACATTGCCAGCTCATATTCAGCAGGCTGTCAATCAACACTCCCAGGTCCTTTTCTGCCAGGCACCTTTCCAGCCACTCTTCCCCAAGCCTGTAGCGTTGCATGGGGTGGTTTTGACCAAAGTGCAGGAGCAGCGCTTGGCCTTGTTAAACTTCACACAATTGACTGCAGTTCATCTATCCAGACTCTCCAGATACCTCTGCAGAGTCATCCTACCCTCGCGCAGAGCAACACTCCCACTCAGTTTGGTGTCATCTTGCAAATTTACTAAGGGTGCACTCAATCCCCTCATCCAAATCATTGAAAGATATTAAACAAGACTGGTCCCAAAACTGAGCCCTGGGGAACACCACTTGTGACCGGCCACCAACTGGATTTAACTCCATCACCCGGGCCTGGCCCTCCAGACAATTTTTTATCCAGCAAAGCATAGATCCAGCCAAGCCATGAGCAGCTGGTGTCTCCAGGAAAATGCTGTAGGAAACAGTGTCAAAACCTTAGTCTTAGTGTCAGACAACATCCACAGCCTTTCCCTCATTCACTATGTGGGTCACCTTGTCATAGAAGGAGATCACATTCATCAAGCAGGACCTCCCTTCCATAAACACATGCTGACTGAGTCTGAACACCTGGTTGTCCTCTATGTGCTGTGTGATGGTACTCAAGATGATCAGCTCCTTAACCTTCCCTTCAGATTGAAAGGCCTGTAGTTCCCCTAGGAAGGATCCTTCTTCTGGCCCTTCTTGTAGATGGGTGTCACATATGCTAATCTCCAGTCAACTGGAACCTCCTCAGCCAGGACTACTGGTAAAGGATGGAAAGTGGCTTGGTGAGCACTTCTGGAAGCTCCCTCAGTACCCTTGGGTGGATCCATCTGGCCCCATAGACTTGCATATGTCTGAGTGATGTAGTAGGTCACTGACTATTTCCTCTTGGATTATGGGGGCTTCATGCTGCTCCCTGTCCCTGTCGTCCAGCTCTGGGGCTGGGCACTCAGAGAGCAGCTGGTCTTACTATTAAAGACTGAGGCAAAGAAGACATTCGGTACCTCAGCGCTTTACTCATCCTCGGTCACTATATTTTCCCCCACATTCAATAAAGGATGGAGATTCTCCTAGTCCTCATCTTGTGCATTTGCTATGCAGTGACTCATTGGAAAACCACAGAGTAAAATGAACACATTTCCTGCTGATTTTCTTGGGAATCAGTAAATGTCATATGCATTTCTGAAAGATGACAAGAGATTACACAACTGAATGTATTTGAATAATCAATTAAATAATTTGAAAAAATGTGACAGATAATGCCTTTACATATATTAACTGCGTAGTGCTGTAGCTTTCTGATTCAGTGTGCTTACCACTTCATACTGTTGCCATTACAATGTTGAGAAATGTAAGTTAATTTTCCACAGTTAAAGGCTCATAAAACCATGCAACTTACTGTTTGATTTCTTGCCATGTTCCTTCCCAAGTGATCACCTCATTAAGATTATTGCTGCAGTTTATAATCATAAAGTCATTCTTAATTCTAAATATTCCTTTAAAGCTGCCACTGAGAAACTGTCACTGCATTATCTTTGAAACATTTCTCAAATTGATTACTACTGCAGGATGATGGAACTGAGACACATAGTTTTGCTGTTTCCCTGTTTGATTTAGGTTTTTTTGTTCTGTTTATTTTAATTTTGGTAGCTGTTTATTTCATGGCTTTAAATCTCATTCATCATGCATTTGCTGCTTGCTAGGGTGTGAACTTGTTCTGGAACCACCTATCACAATTTGACTGTGTTAAGTGGATAATGATGAATAAATAGAATGAAAGAAATATCATTTCATATTGTATTAGGAAAATACAGTTTACTGAAATGATCATCAGGCATTGGAATGGATTGCCCAGGTCAGTGGTGGAGTCCCCATCCCTAGAGGTATTTAAAAGACATATAGACATAGTGCTTAGAGATATGGTTTAGGCAAGGACTTGTTGGGTTTATGACTGGACTCTTCCAATCTAGGCAATTTTGTGATTATGTGCTTTGACTTCAGACAGCACCTGTTAGTATTTTTTTGCTACTATTTACATATTTGCTGTAGAAAAGAAGGAAGACAAATTAATTGACAATAAAAAAAGACAGAAATAAGAAGAAATTTTATTTCTTGCTGATTCTTAACATGTACCCAACATCGGCACCAATACTGCTGAATTGCTTGAGCTTTACTGTAAATGAAATGTGTTCATTAATAGTCACTTAAATCTTTACAAAACTAATAATTGTCCTTTACATACAAAAAGATTCAGGATCTGCCTCTAAATTAAAGAAGTTACTCTTTGAATCTTTTACAGTAAAAACCTGTTCTGTATAATTCTAAATTACACCTTGACTGTTGCTTATAAACTTCTTGAAATAGCTGCTCACCTGCATGTAAGCAATCAGGCATGTTTTTCCAGTAGAGAAAGCGCTTACAGAATTTTTCTTTATTAAGCACTAATGCTCAGACAAACATGAGAGTCTTCCCAGTCAATCAAACCCACTGGATCATGCACCCTCAGCAAGTTTGCTGATGACAGCAAGCTGGGTGGTGCAGTTGATATGTCAGAGGGACAGGTTGCCATCTAGAGGGACCTGGACAGACTGGAAAGGTGGGTCCAGGTGAACCTCATGAGGTTCAACAAGGCCAAGCGCAGGGTCCTGCAACTTGGTCGGGGCAACCAGCATTACCTGTATAGGCTGGGAGAGGACATGCTAGAGAGCAGCCCTGTGGAAAGAGACTTGGGGGTGCTAGTGGATGAAAAGCTGGACGTGAGCCACCAATGTGCAATGGCAGCCCAGAAGGCCAATCACTTCCTGGGCTGCATCAAAAGAAGTGTGTCCAGCAGATCAGGAGAGGTGATTCTACCCCTCTACTCTGCCCTGATGAGACCTCACCTGGAGTACTACATCCAGCTCTGGAAATCGCAACACAAGAAGGACATGGACCTGTTGGAGCATGTCCAGAGTAGAGCCATGAAAATGATCAGAGGGCTGGAGCACCTCTCCTATGAAGACAGACTGAGAGAGTTGGGGCTGTTCAGCCTGGAGAAGAGAAGGCTATGGGGGGACCTTATAGCAACCTTCCAATACCTGGAAGAGGCATATAGAAAGGCTGGTAAGGATCTCTTCACAAGAGTTTGTAGCTACAGGATGAGGGGTAATGGTTTCAAGCTAGAAAAGGATAGATTTAGGTTGGAGATTAGGAAGAAGTTCTTTAATACGACGGTGGTTGATCACTGGAACAGGTTGCCCAGAGAGGTGGGGGAGGCCCCATCCTTGGAGATGTTCAAGGTCAGGCTTGATGGTGTTCTGAGCAACCTGACCTAGCTAGAGATGTCCCTGCTTATTGTAGGGCGGTTGGACTACATGACCTTTGGAGGTCCCTTCCAACCCAATACATTCTATGATTCCATGAATTCTGCTACTGATCTGTATCTCTATAAAATTAAACATAAAAATGTGTCTCCCTTCTACAGTGTTATACTGAAGCTGTCAGACATACAGCACTCACCCAAACACCAAGATCTCTAATTTGAAGAGTTCTAGATAGCAACAAGCTGAATAGCTCTCAGGTATAGTATGTTCCCTGTTAAGGGAAGGAAGAGTACTGACAGCTAAGACAAGGATAATAATTTTTCCCAGTGTTCTGGCTTCACCCTTGCAGCCCAATATACAGACTGGTACGCAGTTAGCCCTCATCACTGTTGACTCATTTCCAAAATGCTGTCCCCTGGGAACCCTGGGTCCTTTTCTACAGAGCTGCTTTTTTATCCAGCCAGTCTTTATCTTATACTGAAGCATGGTTTCTGATGTCTCAGGGGCTTAACTTTGAATTCACCTTTACTGAGCTTCATGAGAATTTTGTAGGCCCCTTTGTGCAGCCCATCAAAATATCTGTGAATGGCAGTCTTGTCCTCAGCATAACCCTGTAAGTTTTTCTCCAGATTGCAGAGCGTACATACTGCTCTATCGTCCTGATCACTGATGATGCCTTTAAACAGTATAAGTCCTTTATTATCACTTGAGGAACTCTTATTCTAACAAACGTCTGGCTGGACTTTTCACTGTTGACCCTTACCTTTTCAGCCCGATGGTCCAGTTTTCCGTTCAACTGGTTCACTTCTCTCTAACTTCACAACAAGGATGTTATGGGAGGATCACGTCAAAAGCCTGGCTAAAGTCAAAGTAAACAAAATTCCATTGCTCTCCTCTCACTCACAGAGCCAGTTACTTCAGCTCTCAAGGAGCAGACAGAGTGGGGCTGCCTCACAGAGGAGGATAGGCTGGGAGCTGCAGGTATCCATCATGCTAACAGGACAGTGCCATCACTGACAAGGCACAGTACTCCAGGGGGGGCAGGACAGGGACAGGACCCTGTCATAACCTAGCAACCTCATGAGGTTCAACTGAGGAGTCATACCCAGCCTGGTAAGGCCACATTGACAGGGGAGGTCTGACATCCAGCTACATGGTCAAATAAGCAGGTCAAGGTAAGGATGAGTGAGGTACCTGGTAGGAAAATGTATAACTGCAATGTAGCTTAGGGAAGGAACAAGGAGGACCTATGCTTAAGTACAGCTGCAAAGCTAAGTGGGAGACATCACCTCATGGCCTATCTCCCAGCTTTTTCTGCCCCAGCTCTTTCCAAGCTGTGTAATCCCATGACTGGGCTGTCACAGAGCTGTCCTGAGCATGGGCAGCCAGACGCCAAGGGGGATGGGCAGGCAAAGCCTATTGATGCACTTAGGGCTCTGATACACAGGATTATAAATTTCTTGAACAAGCCAGGGTCTTTTGAAAGCTAAAGGTTTTGGTCTGCTAGTTGTTTTCCTCACTTTTCACAGGTTCTTAATATTCTCTCCATCTTCTGCTTTGGACCCAGTTCCATTGACTTTCACATTCTCAACCAGCTCTTCTTTCTGGGTACCAGCTCAGGAAGAGCTCATCTTTTAACCTGTTAATGAAAAATCTTCATCAAAACAGAATATTTCAGAAATCTTCTGAATTGCTTATGCCATGCTATCTTGCCCTCTGTCCTGGTTTGAGTTAGAACCAAAATAATTCTGTTCAGTCATTTTACTTTTCATCTGAGTCTCTTCTAACTAACTCTACTTTCTGAAATTAACAGCCTGTTTCTGCAGACAGTGTCTGCTTCTAGCAGTGATAATGCTTGATGTTTAGAGTTACTACCAAGGACTGATGTGCAGACCAAGGTCACTGCTAATTCTTGTGTACCACATCGGGGGTGCAGAAAGTGAAAGGCTGCACTTGTGGGAAGGAGTGGACAGGACAGGTGACCCTAAACTGGCCAACAAGGTGTTCTATCCCATATACATCATATTCAGTGTAAAACTGAGGGATCACAAGGCTCTTGACCCTTCCCATCAGCCCTTCCACTGGCCTTCACTTCCCATCTGCCTTCAGGACCCTTCCTCTGGCCTTTGCTTCCCTTTGGCCTTCTGTCTTCTTGGCCCTGCTGCTGACCCCAATTTGTGTACTCCTGAACCCAGCTCCTGAACTCGGTTTCTATTAGCTGCTGAGCCCAATCTGGGACTTTCCCAGTGCCTGCTCCACAGTCTTGGTGGTGATGGTGATGTAAGCGCCATTAGGGGGAGGTTGAGTTTGGTATTGGTTTTGTATATATCCCCTATTATTGTTATTACCTTCATTATTGCTGTTTTAGTTTGTTTTTTTTTCTAATCTGGAAGTCTCTGTCTCATTCCTTCCTCTCCCATTTGTGATGGGAGGGGGCCATAAGTCTCTCTCCCTTATCCTCTTTTTCTTCCTCTATTTCGGGGGGACGGGGGGAAGAGGGGTTAACAGAGAGCATCTGTTGTAGGTCTGGTGGATTGAAACTAAACCTTGACACCCTCCCAGCAGATGTCATAGCTGTGAAAGTCATCTATGAGAACCAAGGACTGTAATTGTGAGGCTTTTTCCAGTTGCTTTTAAAAGGCTTTGTTTACTTCCTCTTCTTGATTGGGCTATCTGTAGCAGATGCCCACCATGCATGACCCTCTCCGCTCCACTTTGTTAGTTTCTTAGCTGATCCTGACAAATAAATTGTCCAAAGAACTGTTGTCCATTCCATAGCAGATCTCCATGAATTTAGCTTCACGTTTCTGTTTAGTCATTAGGCTCTCATTTTACTGGGGGATTTCAACCACCCTGACATCTGTTGGAGAAGTAGCACGGTGAGCTGTAGGCAATCCAAGAGACTCCTAGAGTGCCTAGATGACAACTTCTTAAAGCAAGAAATAGACAGCCCAACCTGAGGTGGTGCGATATTGGAGCTGATGGTCACATATGCAAGCGAATTCATGAGGGATATCAAGATTAGAGGAAGCTTGGGCTGCGGTGATCATGCACTAAGGCAGTTCACTGTCATAAGGGGTATGAGGCAGATGAAAAGCAAAGTCAGGACCCTAAATTTTAGGAAAGCAAACCCCCAGCTCTTCAAGAGGTTAGTCAATAGGACCACCTTGGAAACAGTCCTCAGGGACAAGGGAGCAGAGCAGAGCTGGCAGATCTTTAAGGATGCTTTCCATAGAGCGCAAGAGCTCTCAAAAGGGTAGATTTAGGTTAGACATTACGAAAAAGTTCTGTAATATGAGGGTCATTGAGCACTGGAACAAGTTGCCCAGAGAGGTGGTGGAGTCATCCAGGGTCAGGCTTGATAGGGCTCTGAGCAACCTGACCTAGTTAGAGATGTCCCCACTTATTATAGGGGCATTGGACTAGATGGCCTTTAGAGGTCCCTTCCAATCCAATACATTCTATCATTCTATGATTCTATGATCTTCCTTGCTATTCTTTCCCTAAGAATCTGTAACCCTCTGCTGCAGTCATGCAAACTACCCCATCACATCTCTAATTCCAGTGATACGTGGCTCTGAGACTTCATACACATGCTCCAATTCCTCTCATTTATTTACTAGGATATATGTGGGGTTTTTTACCAGTAGTTTACTTAGGTCCCCAGGCTTCCAGCCTTCTTACAGGGAGTATAAGATGCATCCATTCACTTGATGCATACACACTTCTGTGCCAACCCCCTATCAAAAAAGTTCTACACTCCCTTTATAGATAAGCAAAAACTAGATTGTTTTCCTTTTACTCTATGTGTATTACATGTTATGTGCATGAAAGTGGGTCAATGAGTAAGTGAAAAAAAAATTGTAAGTTCTTACAGAAAAGAAAAAAATATTTTTCGCTCAAATTTTACTTCAAATACAAGTTTGAAACAGTTAGAAGACTGCATCTGTCATCTTCTGTGTTGTGAGGACATCTGAATTTCCCACGTCACTTAAGCACCCACCATAGAAAGAGAAGACCAAAAAATCATGGGGTTACTTTAACGTTTTTTTTAATAGATTCTTTCTTGTAGAAAGGAGTCTGCAAAACAGAAATTCAGACATTATGCAACTGATTAGTAAAAGTTCACTGGCGTCTGTGGCCAAGAAACCTTGGGAAGATAAGAGGGTGCAAAGACAAACAAATCTCTAACAAAAGTAAACAAGGTCAGGCGCCCTGCCATAAAAAGGTTAAACAATGCATTGTTATGGTAACAGACTTCTTGGAATGTCTTTTTTAGTTTGATATTTATGTATTAATGAGGTAATGTATTGTAACCAATTAGATGTAGCCGTATAAGCAAAATATGTTTAAATAACCAATCTGTTTAAAACACGCAGTTGATATTAGCATATATAAGGGAATGATTGTGTACAATAAAATGACACTTGCTTGCATCAAGCTTTGTCCTGTCTCTCAATCGCAGCACTTTCTCACTAGGTCTTGAAGTGTTGGAGGAAATGTGTGTAATAAATAATTCCAACTAAAGGGAAAATATCTGACATTGTGTGAAACATGAGGTGAAAATGCACTTAAACATCTAATTTAAAAGGGCTACTGCCAACAGTAGGGAATTGTAGGCAGCAGTGAAGCTAAAAGCTCAGTGAAAGCAAACTGTTCATACAGCATATTCCTGAGGGCAGAAATTAATGATGGCTGCTCTT
This sequence comes from Eurystomus gularis, assembly GCA_013400335.1. NCBI lineage: Eukaryota > Metazoa > Chordata > Aves > Coraciiformes > Coraciidae > Eurystomus > Eurystomus gularis. The sequence goes on along the minus strand of VZZY01024886.1, from coordinate 11,916 downwards.
CTGATACCTTAGACTGAAAATTCTGTCAGGAATCTTTCTTTAAGAGATCTGTGTGAAAAACCATAAATAAACAAGAAATAGTTTTTTCTCCATGTCCACTGAGTGGACAGTTCTAGGATATGGTTGGATATTTCTCTCTAGGATAGAGGGTGGGACATTTCAGATGCAGTGGAAGCCTACATTTGTATAAAACTATAAGAACTGCCTAGTGAACTAAATGTCAGCCAAGCTGTAGCTATTCTTATGAATGCATTTTTGATATGTGCACAAAATCTGGATGTGGCAAGGTCTTTAAATCTGGGATAGTACTCTGGGAATATAATTATGTTGGCTTGGGAACAGTGGGAGTAGAAGTTGAAGTTCAGAGAAATGATTTGTTCTTGTTTTATATCATAATAATATTCTTGAGAATTAATGACTGAAGCCCAAGAAGAGTCTAGCATAGCCCATACTGGACAAGACAATAACTAAAAATCACTAAGATGAAATGGATAGTTCTCATCAAGGTTCCAGTATTTCAGAGTGAATATCTTGTTGCATTTAATTTGCTTTTAGAGTAATACAGCTTCACTGTCTTCATTGGAGGGGTTTTATTACACTTCTGTAAAGTTGTGTAAGAGGATATTTATGCCTTTAAAATTTGTTCTGTCTATACATTGTTTCTAATTGCAAAAAGGGTTGAAAATTGATCCTTTATGTTAATGCCAGTGCCTCACAATGAAAAAATAATTGTCAATTTAAAGCCTCCTGACAGAAGAACAGTATGCAAAAGTACTTTTAAACTCAGAAAACTGAAAGAATAAAAGTGAAATCTAACTCTATAGTTTCCTAATGTTTAAAAAAAAAAAAAAGAAACAAAAGCAGGACAAATAATAAAAAAAAAGTCTACTTGTCACCTTATTCACAGTTTCAATGTATAGCTTTTCTATGAGTTTGACAGTGGATATTGGTGTGTGTTATATTGAATTCAGCTGTGAGAAGACACCATATATCTTCATTAATAGGGCTATTCATATGCACAGGGGTACTGTGGACAAACCACTGAGTTGGCAGATTAAGCGGACAGCATTTAGCAGAAAAAGTCATCATCAGCATAAGTGAATAGGGTATGACTACCAAACAAGCTGGCTAAAAATCAACTTCCATAATAACTTACTAATTATTTGTCATGGTTTAGACTCAGCTGGGAGCAGAGCACCACATGGCCACTTGCTCACTGCCCCCTCAACCCCCAAATGGGAAGCAGAAGTGGGAGAAAAATACAGAATCCTGTGGGTTGTGATAAGGAGAATTTAATATAACAATGCAAAAGGAGAAGTAACAGCACCAACAACAGTAATAGCAGCAAAACAATACACAAAACAAGCTGTACAGGACAAACCTGATGAGTGGTGCTGCCCCTAAGCTGACCATGACTGCCTGCCAGAACCCACGTTTTGCTAGGCGCGCCCCCCCCCCC
>VZZY01024883.1:435249-561041 GCA_013400335.1 Eurystomus gularis | reverse complement strand
AAAGAAAGAGAAGGACGAGGGGGGGGGGGGGGGGGGGGGGGGGGAAAAAAAAAAAAAAAAGGCTTTAAGGGGTAATAAACAATTTTTAACAACTTTAACATGAAAAACACACCATTTAGAGTAAAATCTAAAGAAACATGGAATTGCAACCAATAAAGAAAATGCAAGGTGCTAAAGGATGTTAGAAACCATGCAAAATCAGTGACAAGCAGATCCCAGAGTAAGGCAAAAAGCAACTCCATCATTCATTTCACATTTTCCAGTCAATAACTTGTCATACTGATGACTTGCTGCAACCCCTCTCACCATCCCCCAACTTGTGCTAAGGAAGACTTAGGACTAGCAGGGCAATGGAAGAGTGAATGAAACAGCAGAGAAAAGGGGTAGATACAAGGAAGTGTGTATATAATAGTTTTAACTATATTACTGCAGATAATATCTTTTCTGCAATAGTTTCTTTTTCTCCATAAATAGAATAAAGAGTCTCTGATTAGATTGCTACGATTTCAACTATACCAAAATTCCCATCTTTTTCTGTCATACAGTGTTTGTTTTGTTTGTTTCCCTTTTTCCTCCCACAACAAAATCTGGAGTATAACACACATATCATCGTTCTTTGAGATTTTTTTGAGGTTTTTAGTTGGAGGGTTAGTTGGTTTTAGAGGGGGAGGTTTGGTTTGGTTTGTTTCTGGGGATTTTTCTTTACTGATGCCCCAGAGATGGCTTGAAGAATAACTCCTCTGATCCAGAGAACCTTGGAGAGCTCCACACACATTCCTCCTTGACACCAAAAACATATTTTAGGGTATTCCTATCAGATGCTCCAAAGGTATAGAAATACATCAAAGGCTTAGGCTTAATTGGGTTTAATTTGTTAATCATTTCACTAGTCCCTGCCTCTGTGCAAAAAAAAACCCTGAAATTAATTGCAGAACACAGGAACTTCAGCATCAATACTGAGTAATAATTCCTATCATTTAATTCACACCGCAATATCTTATTTTCACAGTCCAGTGAGCTGTAAACTTGAATGCAGCCCCATAAAAATCAATATTAGGAAGCCTACTATATGGCAGCAGACAAATATAAATGATCTGCATTTTGTTCTTGGCAAAAGCAACAATTTCTGCCACTAGAATTCAGTAGGACCAAGATCACCTAGTAATGTTTTATATTGATAGCATCAGGGCTATACATCATGCTCCTGTTGGACTGGGCTTCCGCTGCGATTTGCTTTTAGAATTTGTTCATTGACTCAACCCAGATAATAAGAATTGCATTACTCTTTTCAGTTGACTGCGCCATGTATTAATTACATGCTTCTGCTTACCTCCATAAAAAGACAGGAATGTTAGTTGTAGGTCTAACAGAAATCAGAATCTATTAGAACCAAATCATAGGCTAAAGAGGGGAATTCGCTCTCTTTTTTGATTTCCATCATACTGTTGCTAAAACACATCAGGACAGTGTCACTACTTCTAGCTAAAGATATCAGAGAAATGAAATTTCAACTCACGCTTCCCCTAGAGGTTGGATCCATATTCCAGTCCATTTGAGCTCTGCAACAAAATATAAGCAAAAAAAAAAAATCAGTAATTAACCAGTAACAGGAAAAACGTTTCAATAGGGAAAAGAGATAAACACAAAAGAATCATCCATTTGGAAATAAAATACATTTCATGGCTACAGTGAATGACCCCATCTGTTACATGACATCAGGCACAATAAAACTGAGCAGGCTTACACAACAGTATCAAGTGGTATTCAATCAGGCCAGGCCAACTTGATATCTTCTGATTTCTTTTCTTCCCCCCAGTGTTTTAGTTTTAAGAATGCACATTCTTCAGGACAGAGAATAAAGGAGAAAATTTGTCCCTCTATGTCTGGAGGAGAAGACAGATTTGGGTTTTCTGTGGGTTTTCTCTGTTTTAATCCAGCTCCTCAGACTGTGAAGTCTTCCCTTTCTCTGAAATACAGCTCCTACTGAGCTATTAAACCAAGGTATAACAAAGGTCACAATCTCCTTAACTGAATTTAAGATGTTTGCTGAAGTATACCAACAAAAGTAAGAGAACAAACAACACACTGGAGATTAAGTTATGGTAAAGAGTCAAGAAGAGGAATAGATTAATTCAACTTATTTGAATTAATTCAAATTTGATTTAATTCAAGTAAGATAGTCCTCTTTGGCCTCAAACTGAATCCGTATCAAAATTTCTTAGAAAGAATCTACCAGTATTTGACAAAATATTCACCATTATTCATAGCAACTGACTCTATTTATGCCTATATGCAAACCTACACATTAAGACTGTCAAGAAAGTTCTGAGATTTAAAAAATGCCAATAAACAGAACTGATTTCATACTACCATTTATTTCTTTCCATTTAGCTTGGCCATTGAGTTTTCTTTCCAATGACAAGTGACTGGAATTACAATACTTCACATTTGTTTTCTGTGCAAGTGGAACCCTTAGCAAACATAAAAGAACACTGAGAAGAATTCATGGAAGGCCCAAGGCTGGCATAAGATCAAACCTCAATGTGCCATCTGGTAAAGAGATTTTTTATTTTCTTTACTTCTGCTACAGAAGATGATTGAGTGTGTAGGAATTCAATGGAATTTTTCCATCTTTGGTTTGTGTATCTGGTGTTTTGGTTTTTTTTAAATGTGTGTGACCAAAGAATCTATTAGTTGTAGTGGATGACCATGTTGCTTCTTTACCTCTTTGGGATTCCCCAGTTTCTTCTCATTTGTCTTGTGGCGTGGACATGACAACATTACATATTTGCCATGTAGAGCATCTGATCCAGCCCTGTAATTCTTCGCTTTCACTTAGGATCCCTTTCTGCTCTTCACATCCCTCTGCCCTTTGGAAGTACCAGATAGCCAGGGCTGGGTAAGGCTTGTAAGAGTCATCATCAGCCACACTGCAATTTTCATTATGAAAATACGGAAAAACCACGCTTGGTATGTGTTGGGTTTAATTTCTATTTGTCATTATATTATTCTGTAGGATATTTCATAATAGGCTTTAAATTTGTGCTTTGCTTGATTATTTCTGGGATAATTTTCTCTTAGTTGGCATTTTGCTTCACCTATAAATAATGAACAGGAGCAAGCTAGAGTTTTTACCACTAACATTTCTCTTTTGAGTCATTTCATTCCCTTAGTGGATATTTCACTTGCAGAAGACCGAGACTCATCTTTTCACATAATATTTTGCAGATGAAATAAATTCCTTGGGAATAAGGACAAGTTTCTGCATAATGGGTTACTTGAGACCAGCTACTCAGTTTGCACCATTTTTTTTCCAAATATTTCTAAAACACAGTCTGAGTAATAGAGAGATATCCTTCTGTATATTGTGACTTTTGCCACAAGCAGTAGTAATTTATTTCAATGGCCAAACAGATGCATAGCTATTAAACAGCCAAAGAGAGTTTTTTGAAAAATAAGGATATTAACCTCTGTCACTCTGACCTAACGTACGGCACCATTCTAACTCCCTCACCAGTTTTAGTTCCACAGACTACATTTCCAGTCTTAAATTGTTGCACGTGCAAATACAGCTACTAACTTTAAGTCAAAGTCCACAATACTTTCTTAGGCAAAGTGATCCTTCTATTTACCAAAAGAAATAGCGTTAGCGTTTTGCCACAAAAGCATGCACTTGTGTATACATATTTGTTTTAAATACATAATGACAGATGAATATGTGTATTTTTAGAAGGGCCGCTGTAGTATCATGTACATATGCTCCATGAAGTTAAGTTTCTATGCGCATTGTCGATGCCGCATGCTGCACACAGTTTCCATTCTGTTCCTTTCAATGCTTTTGGAATCAATTGAAGTCAAAACATCCTGGAAGAAAAGTTCAGGTTTTGCACCCCTGGTTTCAATTATTTTTGAATCTGACGCACAAACACAGCTTTTTAAGATATGTGAGTGGAGTGCCAAATAAGGATCTTTTGATTTTTTGAAATACATGTGGTTGAAATCTGAGACCCGCCTGCTGCCAAGCCACAGTATTTGGAATCGAGTACTGGCACAAGAAAATAAGCCATTGTTCAGAGTATAATTTTAAGAGGAACTATCCTGCAAAAAGGAAAAAGTAAATTCCCATACTTTAGCTCATGGTTATAGGACAATCCCATAATCCTTTGTTAAACACTTAAAAGTTGAAATATAGATTCTAGCAACATTTATCCAGGCTCTCAGAAGTAATCTTTTGATATAAACTAACTAGAGCCTTCTTAAATTTATTATATAAAGAATCAAAATTGTGAGATGGACTAGTCCATCTCATCAGTGTTATCTCTAGCCCTGTGCTGTACGTGTTAATGTTGTCTGGTTTTACATACAGCTCTTTCAGTATTTTTGCCATTGACCATAGCAGCAAAAATAATAACAGTGAGATAACAGTACCTTGAGGGAAATGCTGTATCCTTTGGTAAGGCTGAATAATTTCACATCCCTGATTTCAGACAACGAAAGAGCACATTTGCTAGATGGAGAAACACTTAAGTATTTATTTGCAGCCACTGCAAATAAATAAGATGGACTTACAGCCACTGCCATTCCCAGCTTTGACTGAGTAAAAAAAATTAAAAAGCAAAAATTGTTTCTTATGTTACCGACTGCTCAGAAATTAATTTCATTCCAGGTATCTCTACCTGGGATGATGGACAAGCAAGAGAGAGACATGGACAAGATAAAGTATAAGGATAGAGAGAGAAATCTGCTATTTCGCTTTTGTGAGGGCTAAGATTACATTAGAAAGCACAGTTCCATACCATGGATGTTCACATACAAAAAAGGATCAAAGTTGAAAGACTAAACTAAAAAGAGAAGGCTGTCTTCCTGAAGATAAAACAGAGTAATTCTCATCTCAGGTAGAGGAAAAAAAGGCAAAATCCAAAAAAAAAAACCCCAAGCAAATCATCTTTCAATTCAATAAACGGAAAAGTATACAATAGGGGATTTGCTGACAAGCTATTTCTTCTAATGGGAAAACCAATAAATTAAATGACAAAAAGCATAACAGTGAATCTAGTAACATCTCCATTAGTCTGCGATTATTAGCAATGAACCTGCTCCTTCCAGTGCTCGATGCCAGGGACACACCACGTCACAATGTTTAAACTGAGCTTAGAGACAAAAAGTAAGAACAAGAAAAAGGTCTTAATCTCACACTCAAGTTCCTGTTTTCTCACTCTGCCCTTTGTGAATACACATGCTAGCTCGAAGTTTTTTTCATCAGTTTGCCACCCAGCTTTCAGTATAAAGTCAGAGCCTAGTTAGACCCTGTTCTACCTTTGACTAGAAGCACTGTTTTTTAGGAATCACACTGTTCCATTTTTCTCAGAGAAGAGCAATGACATAACTGAATTTTGAAGCGTATACATTAAGAGAACATCCCTGCTTCAACAACCATAGAAAGAAAGAAAGAAAGAAACTCTCAAGTTAAACATCCTAAATTATCGCCTAGAAGATTATCTTGGTTAGGCACTGACTCCAGAAATCTTGGAAATTGTTCACTGTAGGCATGGGGATGTTTCACTCTGACAGCTGTTACTGACCAGAGGGACAAACTGGTGTCTGGATTCCAGATCACAAAACAAACACCACATTAAGCATTACTGAGCTGCCGTGGAAGAAGCCCTAGCTGAGCATCCACAAAAAAACAAACCAAAACTGCAGTTTCAGCCTCTAGCAGCCATCTAGATTAAGGTGACCACCAAAGAAATCTCCATTTCATTGCACACCTTCTGAGTGCTCCTTGACTACATTAAGAATCCAGCCACACTCATGCTCTGATCAGTGTTACCTTGGCTAAAAGAACTCCATACACCTCCTATCAGTCTCTTGTGATTTGGAGAGATGTGAACCGAAGGGCCTTCTGAAATACTAGGTGGACAAGTAGTTCAACAAAGAAAGTTACATCATTTCTTAAAAAAAACAAAACAAAAAGCAACTGCAAACACAACAAAAAAAAACCGTAACACATTCTTAGGAGAAATAAGTACAAATCACACCTTCAATATACAAGATATAGATGCCAAGAGTTTCCTTTAGCAGAACACAGAGTACAGACAGAAACAGCCTGCTCAGCCACAGGAGACATCACACTGGAATTGGGAAGTACCTTCTGAAGAGGCTGTGGGTTAACCTGCATAGTCAAAGCAGTCCCTCTGCATGGAGCTCAGGCTGGCACGTAAAGCACTTGCAAGTACAGAAAAAAACATCTCTCAACATTAGAGCACTCACACACCTGCACCCTTGACTTCTCAGTCCAAGTTTGCTGTCTGTGTTAACGATCTAACTTCAACAAAGTCTGGGAGTAAGACCAAAGAGGGTTATAAGAAAAAGAGAAAATATTTTTTGAGTTTCCCTTACAGTCAGGACACTGGTTTACAAACACCAATGTGCTCCTCCCCGTCCATGGCATTGATTCATTTTACTTAACTTCACAAACTGTCTGAAGGAATTGACATAAAGGGAAAGGGCTCCAATGTTCATACTGTTCTCAATAGGTTTTCCTCAGATTGATTTGTTTCATAAATAATTGACTCTTGCTTTTACACTCATCTTTTTCTGGATTAATACTCAGTATGTGATGTGTCATGTTCAGAGAGATATAGTGTCAGTATGTGCTGACAGTGTGGACAAAGCCCACCCTAGATCATCATTAGCAAAATGTGGAGGGGGATGCGTTTATGCTTGTGTATGCATATGTGTGTTGGTTTGCACTGAAAAGAAACAGAGTTAAACTCACAGTGATGCCTGTCATCTGGTTTCAAGCCTTTGTTATGTCAATACTCTGGAACAATCACAACCAAAATATTTTCTTTCGATGCAACAGAAGCATTAATGCATGATAGCTACATTTGGAAATTATTTATCGCTTGTTACAGATTCTCTAAATAGAAATGATGTGAAACATAGATTACATGCAAGGTCTACAAGCTGACTTCCTTGGTCTCTGAGGTACTGAAAAAATCTCAGGACATTATCAGAGCAAACAACACTGAAGAAGCAGTTGATAAAAAGGTACACAGACTACGCTGTGTTCAAGCGGACTCCTCAGACATGCATTTGTTCAGAATTACCGTCATCCAGGCACTCTGCTCCCCTTCACCCATTGTACCTGTCTGGTCTTTTAACTAGAAGGTTTTCTTTCAACATGTGGTATACAGAGCAACCGAATAAAATAATGATGATTATTTCCACCGTTCTTCAAGCAATACTAAGAAAGGTATAGTGATCCTGTGTGAACTGGAGGCCCTCACTTAGGCTCCTTTAATTTCCATCTTCATTCAATTTTCTAAAATATGCAACATAACATTCCAGGGAAGTCAATATGCAAATGGTTTAAAGCAGCTAAGCAGACACCTGATGCTACTCCCAATGAAAAGTGATCTCTTGAACAGGTGCATAGTTTCTGTACATGTGGCTTTTGTTTATTGACTCTATTATTAGAAACATGCAGATTTAGGGCAATTTGGGTAGTCCTCTTCAATTACGGAAAGTATCAATCATACTGCAGAAGAAGCAGGTGGATCTGTGCTTAGCTTGCCCACTGCCTTCACACAGCTTGACACAACACTTCTACTGCCAGGAAGCAAATACACCACTTCCCAACATACTGTTCATGAAAAAGATTTAAATTCTTTGAGAACTCTTAAAGACAATTTCTTTCCCATGATGGATGAGCTCCACTGTGTAAACTCCAAGGATAAAGGCCGTTCCCAGCAAGGTTCCTGTTAAAAAAAAACCCTGGGAATCAGTTTCCATTTCAGGTATAATAACAGTGGTGCTCACAAACTGGATTTATGAGGTTAAGTAGATCTACTAGTATCAGTACAACTAACCATGAAAACGAACAAGATTCTGACTACAAACTCTATGAGCAAATACAGTAATACTCTGACATCCCATAAACAGAAAGTCAAATTAAAAAACATCAGCTGGCAACAAATCCACTGCTCAAGGTACAGTAGTATGTGAGCAAAAAAAAGGTACCCTTAGGACACAGTTTCCTTCACTGAAATTGCTGAACTACTTTTTTAGCTACAATTAAACCATCACCAGCAAATTCGTAGAATATGGTGCAATCACATTGAGGCCCGACGTGCTCAATCGTTCCGGTTTGCACTGCTAATAAATGCATTTACAAAATAATGCTTTCCATTTCTTCCCTAAAATGTTTTCCATGTGCTGAGAGAGTTCAGGTCTGACTCTGAACTCACACGCGGTAACACAAGGCGAATTTAAAATGAATAAGGCGATTCTGTGGATTAAGAAGTCAAGGATGACCTGTCAGTTCTGTTGACAAAGGATTTGTGGTTTCCTACAGAAATAAATATGCATTCCTCACTTGATAGGCAGCGAGATCCCTGTGATATGTACCTCTGCCGGTACTTCATCTGTTCTTTTCCTTTACTGAAGGCCATCTATACTGATAGAGTTTCGATGTATTTAAACATTATTACTAGAATCAGATTAAATATATGTTGGCTCCATAAGGGCTGGCAGCCAGAAGCATCCCGAAACATCACCTACTTCTTAATAGCACTTGGTACTGAAGACTTCCAATTTGTCAGTAAAGCTTCACATCGTTCTAAGTATAGGGAATACTATCATTCCCACATTACGGACTGGGGAACAGGAACATTTATCATATGTGAAATGTCCAACATCACAAAGTACGTTGGTGACAAAGCTCAAAAGAACCTAACTCTTAAGTGTTTAAGTTAGTAGGTGAAGCAAAAACTTCTCCAGGCTCCCATACACACATAAATAGTTTTGCTGCTGATGTATTCAGCTATTTGACACTGAAAATATTTGCAAATTTAAAACCTACAGTCATAATTTCATTAAGCAAAACGTTTCACATGTATGACAATTTCTTTATAGGGAAACCTACTCTCCCAGTAACCCAACACACTGTCCCGACACCAGTGATGTAATTCAGGGCAGAGGCTCTGAGTAGCATCTGGTAAAACATGATGATTCAGTAGAATCTGGTAAAAGAAGAACTGAAAGGGCCAAATATATATTTGAAGGAATTCCCCTGAAGCTTGAAAAGGAGGGAAGCCAGCACAACGATGCCAACAAGATTACATCAGGGAGTAATCTAGCCTGAGATCAACTTCACCTTCTCCTCTAACTACTCCACTTAGATCCATTAACCGGCTCCACAGCACCATGCTTCTTGAATTATAACAGCCTCTCCAAATTTAAGGCTTCGCTCACCTCCACGCCTGACAACTTCATCTCAATTCCCATGACTGTCTGACTCAAACGTTACTCTAGCACCCTCCCCTTTGCTTCCTTCTCCCTCTTGTCTCATACAGATATAATTTCATAGTTGCAGGCCACAAGCCACCTGCACAAACCATACACTAAGGAGACAGTTGCTCTTTCTTGGTGCTCAGCTGTCTCTTCCCACGCACAGGCTGTGCTAATGAGCTTGGTAACTCATCGCATCACCCCAGGTAAACATCTACAAGAAACTTTGCAAGTTCCTCCCAGTGATGTCTGCTCGCAGCTCTTCTAGACTTTACTGCAGGAAGAAATACAGAAGTTAAATGACATTTTCTCCATGGAAACTTCTCTACTGGTTTTGATTTTGTTTTGTTTTTGAAAAGAAGAAAAATGCTCAATTTACTGAGCATTTTCAGCACCAGTCTCCGCATTTCTTAATCAAAAATTGCTTAAAGTTCTGCAGTGGGCTTTATTGTGGGGGCACAGCTGGGGAGGAGCTTTAGGGGATTTTTTGTTCCTAAAATGATCGTGTTTATGCAACCATAATTACATCTCTCTGTTTAGGTTTTGGGGTTTTTTGGGTTTGTTGGTTTTTTTGTAAGGTAAAACCCTAAAACTTCATCGGTAGAAAGGAAAAAATTCCAACCTAGTTCTAATAAAAGACACTGATTCCTTCCTCCCGCCAGCCTCCATCACTCCCGTGCCAGCACTGGGCAGAGCGCTCGCTTGGAAGCCAGAGAAGAATCAAAAAAGCCATAAAAACAGTGAGCTAAAATCTTCCCAATAAAACTTCCAGATAAAAGAGTACAGAAGTCATTCAATAAAACAGAGTACAGATTGAGAATAACTGGTACACTGGGCACTTGACAGACCATGAGATATGATGTGCCCTTTTTTTTTTTTTTTTTGTTGGGGGGGGGGTGGGGGGGTGTCAACGTCATCTTTATTTCTTCACTGCATGATCCAAAAAATACTGAACAGATATTTGGGAGGGATAATGAGATCAAACAATCATGTTAAATTGATTTCTAAAATATCCTGCACTTACGGTTTCAGAGAAAACCTTCAAAATTCCTTCCATTGAGTCTACAGACAGCCTGGAACTGCTTATCTAAGAGCAGAGCTACCTTCCCTTTCTCCTGTGGGACTTCAGTTAAAACAATTATCCGGCTTGGCAACAAATTGTGCCAATGAAAATTCACCAAACTTTTGTGCTGCTGTAAGGGAACAGAATGTTTCATAGCCTGGACTACCTCTTTATTCAAGCTAGTGTCTTCATGAATGCCTGACCCGTCAGTCAACTTTATTTGATCTCAGTTCATAAAGCATAAAGGAGAGGGGAACGGAAGAGAAAACTCCTCCTATTCCTGGATAGTATTCCCTAAAACTCTTAATCCAACAGGAGATAAGGAAAGAGGATCTTCTCTTGGAGACCTTGTTTCACCAGTTTCCCCCTCAGTCAAAGATGCTCACACACTTGCATATGTACACTTATATTCCCCATGACAAGTGGCAATTATAGCAGTTGCTGGCTTGGAAAGTAAATGGGGAAACGTTTAGTCTATTTTTAGCAGTCTTTAATGCAATTTAGCAGCTGCAAACAACAGCGAGAGCCAGCGACATATAAGCAGCCTTCTAGAGACCACAGTTTGGGAACCTCTATGCTACTGGACCCCATCTAGCACGCACACCCCATGGCTGTTCCTCTAATCAGAGACCATGGTCTCAGTGAGGGAGCAGGGAAGACGAATAAAACTACCACCAATACACTGGGAAAAAAGAGACCCAGAGATCTCCAAGACGAGGCAGAAAAGTATCAAGATGACTGAAGAAACTGTCATACAAAGTGTAGACCAGTTGACTTTTATGCTCTGTGCCCAATTACTGCCATAACTCCTTTTTTCCCCTTTCTCACAGCAGCACACCCCTCGGGACGCCCCCAGCATCTCCCTCCAGCTCTGCCTGGATGCTGGGCCAGGAAGCACCATGTGGCGTGGTTGCTCCCAAGGTGCCTTAACCGTGCAGCAAGAATTTCTATCAAGGGGTCAGAAAAAGTGCACAGAAAAAAAGATAACCACAAAGTCACCCAGTAACCTTTGCGCAAGGGCAAAACGGGGACTTCCAGACAGGCTTTTTCACCTTGACCAATCACTGCTTTCTGCAACACTGGTAGGACCTTCCTGAGTTTCACCTCCATCCTCATCTTTATCAACAGACTAAAAATATACCAGCAGGAGATTACTATACAAGCCGGTATGGCATAACCACATCAATGCCATTTCCTAGGAAAGATGGCTAAAACTAAGGAAAGTTCAGAGGAAAAGAGGGAAGAATACAACCTCAGAAAAGGTACAGTTACGACATGATAAAGAAAAATAGAGATAATACTTATCTGCAACCAATGACGTCTCAGGAGGCAGAGAGCCTATCCTGTACTCTACACTGTCTTTGAAAGGAAGGCAATTATTTACAAATTTCCCCAAGAAATAAGCATCTATTTGGAATCCCCCATTTCACATAAATCTAAGGTACAAGAGCCACAAGGAAGTATCCAAGCAATTAAGATTGGCCTTTGGAAGGAGGAAAATGTGCAGGCGTGGGGATGGAGAGACCCTGAATGTTTCCAAGGCATACTGCTTTTCCTCAAAGAGCCACTACAGAGCATAATTTTTAAAAAGGTTATTTGAGAAATAACCTCTGGGGTCAAGCAGAATTAAATTCCTTCCTGGTACAAACTAGAAACATTATAGTGAATAGAGCTGCTTTCTTTTATGCTAGCAGAAACACGTGTCAATTGAACTGGCAAAAGCTGAAGTAGCCCATCACAGAATACAACAGAAAGGATACTGCAGTAAGGGTAAAATAATTTCCCTTAAAAATATTAGAAGAAAATAAAATTCAGTTTTACACTGGGCTTATGCATGCTTGATTTCAAAAAAATGGCCAAAATTTGCCTGGTGGACATTAAAAAGACAAACTTTTCCTTTAATATTTGAATGATAATGTGTTTCACTGCTGCCAGACACATCAAATTATGCTCAGTGTCCTGCACTGAAAAGATTAGATCGACTGGTGTTTATTTTAACAGCACCACTACCATTTAGCAGGAAGGTCAAAAAGGCTTTTTGCAGCAAAGCACTGTGCTAGTGATGTGGCCAAGCTGACATACTCTCAGCAAAAATAGCTAATTTAGGTGTTATAAGTACTAACTTAACTGTTAAGTTCCTTTACTTATTATCACAGACCAAAGAATTAGTTGTATGAAGCAGTTAATAAAAGACACACCTCACACCTGCACCATGTTTTTATTTGTTGATCTTACTCAGTGAAGACAATCTTCCTAAAATTGCAGAAGACACTGATAAATACAGACCTCTTCGGGCACAACTCAAAAGCATTTGTTGGTGTAATACAACCACTTCCATTCCCTTCCTTTCAGCAACCGAGGCCAACACCGGCCGTCTAGCAGGCAAGAGGACAGACATCTGTGAAATGGGCTCAGGGTGTTCAGTTGCCACAGACGTGGCAACACGTTACTGCAGCTTCTTGGGTTAGAAACACCACCCCTGATGCAGCAGGTACCAGCAGTAATGACTCTTCCAGCGCTACTGCTCTTCCAGGCCTCCTGCAAGCGCATTCCCCCATGTTCAAAAAAACTAGTGGTTTGTCATTCCTCCAAATTTCCTTATTCATTCCTAATGATTTTAAAGTACTTTGCACTTTCTTTAACATGACATTTTCTGAATTAAGAGTATTTCAAAACAGATGCTTAGGTTAAAAACATCTGATATTAAAAACAGAGCTTTTTTTTTTTTTCCCCTTCAGCACTACACTGCTCTCTTATGGGAAGCAAGTTTATATGTATCATCTGGTTGCAGAATGTTGCTTCAGGGCTGGAGCACTGGAAGCATTTAGCAGTCGTTTTTTTGGTCTCTGCGTTAAAAAACCTCAAGAGAATTCCAGGACTTCAGAACTTGCTGGATGTCAGCAAAAGTTATCACCAATGTGTAATATGCAAAAGTCGGTATTAAAGATAACCAAGCTATTTGCTATAATGGAAATATTTTTACAGAAATCTATTCTGCAATGTATATTGGTTGTTCTAAACTGCCTGTAAAGGCTGCTGCCTTTAGGACAGAGCCTGACTGGACCTTTCTTTTACTGCCGTACAGTTGTTTTCCCCTCTATTACAGGTTGTAGTTGTTGGCAGTTACATTATTGCATTCTCTTCACAGAATTAACAAGTTATGACCTGTGTTTGTAAATAGTTGCATATATGTTTTTAGAGGTCAGCTAAAAGTTCATAATTATATCCTTCAAATTTCATAAGCAATGCAAGAAACAAAATTAATTCTGACAATTAGCTATTAAATGTATCTGTGTGCTTGAAAAATAGGGAGATGAAAAAAAGAGACTCGTATGCTCCAGAAAATATAATGTAACTGGAAATGCCAAGATTATTAGGGAACTAATGGAAGTACCAATAAAAACATTCATAGGCCATGGTACCATTATGCTAAATTTTAAAATCCAATGTCAAAAGGTCAAGTAATTTCTATCTTTTTTTCCAGTATTATTGCCTTTAAGTTAAACCACATTTTCTCACCCGACTGGAAGTAGTGCCAGAGTCCATTCCTGTGAGCTGATCACTAAAAATCCAGTTTGGGACTCATGCAGAGCACCTAGGTCTGCTGTTTGCAAAGCACGTCAGATCACTCCATAAAAAGAAACAGACTGAAGAGTTCTGGTAACTGCCTGACACGTTAATTTATAAGATTTATGACTTTTATATAAAGGTAGGATTAGCACAATGTATAAAAATTCCAATTGCTGACAGAACATTTACAAAAGAAAAAACCCCTAATGCTCTCAATTTGAAAAAAAAAAAAAGAAATTGTGGTATTTCCCCCACCCTACATATTTTTTTTCGCCTTGAAACGCTCCACATCTTTCATCACAGCACCTTTACAAGCAAAGATCGCTCTCCTGTCTGTTGTACACCTTCAGTCCCCAAGGGAACACTAGTTACAAGACCTAGTTCAGGAATGATGTGGTGCAAGTTCAACTAAGAAACTGAAAATCCTGTTCTCATTTCTCAGCCTTCCACTTACTTTCATGTCTTTAGTCCCCAGTTCTCGGGCAACGTCAGCTGTTTGCACCAATTACAAAACATATTTTAAAGAAAAGCTCAGTAAGCATTCAAGCCTACTAATATATACTAATTTGGCCTGATATATATGAACACATGACAGATCTAAGTATAAGTAACCACAGATTCCAAATATATTATGCTTTGTTCTTCTCCTTACTAGTTCTCCCGTTATTTGAAGCAGAAATAGGTTCACGTTCTCAGATGCAGACCAAGCAAAGCCTTGAGGCAGTCATAAGCTTAAAGACAAGAACATAGTTGCAGGCTTAGGTGGATGCAGATTTCAGAATTCTACATTTCTTATTACCAAAGATCTCCCAAAGCGTGATCAAAAAGAAATCACAAGCCCACTACACCTTCACCCCAATACGAGTACTAACAGAAATCCACCACAACTTCGGGTAGCCATACAAAGGTCATCCTAATGCATTTACAACTGGCCTATAATTCCCATGATGAAGTCTGAATTATAAAAGAATCAAATACATAACGAGAGTGAACACTGGACAAAGCATAAATTGAAAATAGTCATGTGAGTGTGAAACAGACTTTCATTAGAATTGGCTGTGTTTTCATATTTATTTTCAACAAATAATGAGTCATATTAATTTGCTTCTGTTGTAAATTCACCACAAGTAAAGTTAATTATAAATAGCTCTGACTATCCCAATTGCACACGTAACTGCAGTGGACACTACAGCATTTTGCAGCACAGCTTATCCAATCAAGAAATGAAAACAGTTCTGTGACTGCAGCGAACAAAGAACCATTTTCCAACACTCCCTCCTGCTGTAGCTCAAATCCAGGGCTATTATAACATTGGCAATCTTTACATAGAAAAATCATTGGCATTTTAAAAACTTTCTCATCTAGCTCTGCTCTGAACAGTTAGCTGATAAGGTGGTGAACAGAATGGCAGCCTTTAACAGTCTGTCAGTGCCATGGCGTGCTATATTAAAAAAAAAAAACAAAAAAACAAACAACAAGTAACAAACCACCTCAAACAAAACAAATACAGTTTAAAGTGGCTAACAAAAGCGTACCATTTATGCAAAAATTCTCCTACTGCAGAGCAGTCCATACACACAATTACAGAAACCGCCACATAAGAAATCGAAGGATTTTCACAGGTATTTTCAAAACATGAAGGTATAGGACGTACTTTGGCTTAGGTACAAAAGCCACAAAGTACAGTGAAATTAGTTGAATGCTCATTACAAATTACCCTTTGTTCTACTTCACACAGCACGACCAGCACTTTTAATTATCTTAGGAAGAAAGCAGATGGCCGCAATACCCTGAAATGCTCAATTTACTCTTTATCACCTTCCGTGATAGTTCAAGTTTTGAATTCCTTCTCACAGTTACTCCTCACAGGCTAGAACTGAAGTCATCTGAAACCAAAGGAAATCCCAAGCACTTGAAGGAGTGTAAGCACAGACGCTTCAGTGGCAGCTTGGATGAAGAATGCTGCAGAGCAGGTCACAGGCACACACACTGAACTGCTTCACAGTGCTGCAGGAGACCACGACCTCTCACCACTCTGACCAAATTTCAGCAAAGCCAATTCACTCTTTTCCCCACTGTTTTCCAGATACTTGAAAATGTAAGCGGCTTCTATACCCATGTACAAAGATACGGTGAGGATTCCGGACAGCAGCATTGTCTGTAAGCATAGGCAACTGCCTATGGCTGCAGGCTGTTCTGGAAGTGAAACTCCGTCCTACATCACTTCATCGCTATTACCTGGGATCCAAGGCTGACCAAACATTTGTCTCCACTAATGAAACCCACTGTGCTACCCACAGCAAGGGCAGCCAGCAGAAACACAGAACTACTTTCAAACTTAAAGTGCCATATTTCTTTCTAAAAGCCTCTAGAAAGCATCCTTAGAAGAGTAATGGTGTCCAGTCATTACAATCTGCACATTTGATCCTACAATTGCCATTTTCTCCCCACTAAAAGAAACCTCTGTCAGGAAAACCCTCATTTATGACAGCCAGTATGCTGCTTTAAGCAAAAGAGAACTTTGAGGAGGTTGCCACACAAATAACTGAATTAGTGACTGAAAAACTAGTGAATGAAAAGGTTTTTACAGATTTTTAAGTACTATAATATCAGAGTCCTGTGACCAAGAACAGCACAACTGCCACACATGAAATAAACTTCTCTGTGGAATAGCCAATATAGTGCTGAAAGCAGCTAGTGTTACATCCCTGGGCTGAAATCTTTGCTACCTCACTTGGAAGCGGCATCCTCCACCAATTTCTTTTTAGATGTACTCTGGTGCCCTAACTGCACATTACTATAAACGCATGTTAACAGGAAACGAAGCACTTTACATGTATTACTAACACTGGGTCTGAGTGTTCTGGTTGGAAATGTTTTAGTCTTTCTCATATACCATGACACAGTGGTCAAGGGAATGGACAGGGAGAATTCCTTCCTTCTCCTATTACTCTTCTTCTAGGAAGAATAATACAGAGGGATTGGAGTATTTTCTTCATAGCGAGTTAAAACAAATATTGAACAGCAATCATATTGAAAGCTGAGTACACTAATGAAAACAGATGAAAACGCAGAAAATCTCATCTGCCATCCAGACAGCCAAGATGAGAAAGATCCTTACATTTTCTAATGTATGTTCTCATGTAATTATGTGCATAAACTATGCAAATGTTAGAATTCTTGAGCAACAAGGCATATTTGGAAAAATCTGGGTAAGCAAGCTATCTAGGCACTAGTAGGGTCTCAGAAAGGCCTTTTAATTATGAAATTTTACAGGAAATTAAATAAAAATGTGTTTTTCTAACTGGAAGTGCACAGCATATAAAAAAAAACAGAATTTATAATTTAACATGAATATATGCCTGCTGTCCTTATGTCCCACCAGTTCATAAAACTAAGAGCTGTTCTGCATTCAAAACATGCTAACCAGCAATCCATGAGAGCATATCTAGACGAAAAACAATCTTAAAACCTCAGTGCCACTCATACCAGCCACCAAATCTTGAGTATTCCGGCAATGAATGTTATTGCTGCCACAGACCTGTCACTCAGTTGTTCCCTCCCCATCCCAGGAAGTCCGTGATCCTTTTTCCAAATTCCTACTTTAGGCATTGTGATCTATCACGAGATGTCAGGTAGTCAGTCTGAAGTACAGCATCTCGGGACAGACTGTAGACTCCCTGGATAAACATCATAACTACTCAGAAAAATCTCATGTCATCACTTCAGCAGCCCAGCTTAAGCTAAACACTTGGCAAGGTACCAAGAGTTATGTCACTGGAGCAGAAGACATGGTTCGCAGAGCGGGAAGAGCAAAGTGATGGACAAGGTGGACAAGAACGGAAGATTAAATCCCATTACAAAATACAAGGTTCAAGAAAAGAGGGTGTTTGCGTATAGAAGAATGGTGAGGAAGAGAGGGGAATTCTCCTTATGATAAAGATGAATTCCAGTAATTGACATGATTTCGTAAGGGTTAAATGCATGCAGACAACAACCATAAATCTCTACCACTGTACACACTTACACAGTAACAGCTCTTCCTTTTTTTCAGCTGTGCACTATGAGCGTATGAGCAATAAATTAAGTGTAGGGACCAGAAAGATGCCTAGCAGAACTTGGTTTAAGTAGACAACACAGCATCAAAAATATTTCTTAGACAATGTTCATAAAGTCAGATGACAGAAAAAGGGAAAAGCAAATTTAAACTCAGCTAAATCAAAGAAGAGCTTCAGCTTGGAAACTGCCAACATGCAGATTTTATATTCTCATCTCAGAGAAACTTAATTCTGAACTGTGTGATTATTCTTGAAACTTAGCTAGATGACAGATATAAGCAAGTGCCAGACATCTCATTATATTAAACCCCTGTACTTATACTCCGATAATTGGTGTACACAAACAATCCTGTAATTAAGTCTTAAAAGATATCTATCCAGTTACATTACTTCTGTGTTGCTTAAATACCATATAATTATAACAAACAAATGTAGCTAATATGTTTACTCATACCCAGTATTAAATTAAATCTAAAGAAATGTGCTTGCAATAAACTTTCATATTTAGCACAAGGGAACCACATTAGCAGGTCTGAATTAAATCCCGCTTTGTTATATTCTTGTAAGTGAACGACGAAGTGCTGCAACTACCAGAGCTGTACACAACGAAATGCAAGAAATCCGTAAGTTACATGGCCACAAAAGATGACTCTAAAACCCATTCAAACCACATATTTTTCTTCTATACTTCCTGTGAAAAAGGTATTCCACTGTTCTTAACACTTTTCTTCTCCCCATGCATCCAGGTGATAATTCGTTTTTCATTTATACTTTGCACAAGCCATTACAACACAGAACACGAAAACATTTTTCCATTCTTTTGTATGGAGCTCCAGTACGTTCATCTGGCTGTGCTCCCCTGAATTAAAAGGCACCCAGAAAGCCAGGCTTTTCCAGGAGCCAGGCACTCCTGCATGGCCCTCGTCCTTGTGACTGGTACATCTCAGCCATCAGCCGTCCACAGGCTCCAGGAGCTTGAACAGTGCATTCAGTGCTGGGAAATGTCAGCAGGAAGGAAATGCCACAAGAAAGCCTTCTCCAAATAAATTTGTCTTGTGAATAACATTGCCTCATCAGTTAAGGATGAATTACCAGATTTAAAGATGTCATCAGGAGGGAATGGAAAAGACTTGGAAAATACCATTTAACATGCCTGAATTTCTGTACTTGCAGCCAAGAAAAACTAATTTTACATGCTCACAGAAAAGCTTTGATCAGATGTTGGATTCTCAGGTGTTTCAGTGCTGTGCTCTACTCCCTGCCCTCTATCTTAATCCAGTTGAGGAAAAAAAAAAAAAATCACTTTCCAAAGCATCAGATATGTGCACCTCTAAATTATCTTGCAGGTGACATCCTGGTGAAATGTGTCACAAGGTCATTACCTACCAATTAGCAAGCCAGATTGTATCATGCACGCATTGTCACTATTCTTCTGTTGTCTGCAGTTCCTCTGCATGGAGAAATTATTTGTTGAATGTCTTATGAAACAGTAGCACAAAACTACACTGCTGAGCAGAGAGACTTCTGATTAATATTGTACTTTATCTTACTGTAACTGAGCCTGTTATCTCTTCTCCTGCTATGGTGAGCGCATTACATACTAACAGTCAATTCCAACCCTGGGTTTTCTTAGTCATCACAGTAACTGAGTTTGATAGTTTTCTCCTATTGCTTTCATTGACATGCCAAATAACGTCACTGCAGTTTTATAACATGCTCATTCTACTTAAGATAATATATTAATTCACTGAGCAATGCATAGGGAGCCCAAATAAATATATACATTTATTTAAAATACCAAAGACAAGATTAATTGGCGAGATGGCTCTGCGATTCTAGAAAGCCATTTGATTAATCCAACACAAACTCCTTAAAACAGGCCACATAAAATGACTTATCAAGCGCATATTGCAGAAAGCTGAGAGAAGTCCTTGCTCCACAGGAGCTACTACTGAAGAACTCAGTTTGTAAGCACTCAGAGACAGCTGAAGCATGTGCATAAGACCTCTGCCTAACTGAGGCCTAAATGAACAAAACCAGGATGACATAAATAAAAATTTACCTCCACCTACAAAGGATTAAGTTACACATTGCTCAGCATCACAATTTCTAAGCTGTAGTCGCTTGGTCACCAGCAGAGGAAGCATCCCCTGCTTCCCAGCCCTTAGGGAACCTCAGTTAGCAGGATGCCTCTCACTACTCAAGATTCACAACTTTGAACTGTGTTTTACAGCGTTTACTTACAAAGTCACATATGTCTTATAGTCCTGTATTTGTTTGGATTTTTTTTCTGGACAAGAGGAAGGGAAGGTTGTCAGCAGCATTATTGTTTATGCAACAGAAGAGTCATTGGAGCATTCATTAGCCATTTGGCTAAACCAACCCAACCCACACCTTTCAGGTAATATTCCCCAACAATCAGGCACAAGCTAAATTAGAAAGTAATCTCTTTCTATAGTGAAATTGTTTCACTTTCCATACAGCATTTGGAGAAAGAAAGAGACATTTACAAAGTAGGATGCACGCATACGAAGATAGAAAGAGATATTATTTCAGCTGTTGGGGGACTCAACATTAAGGGAACACTCAGAGCAAGAGCTGAATTTGAAAGCGATCTGAAATACCCTAAAACTGTTTCGGGAAAGAACACAAAAAAAAAAACCCAACCAACAAAACACAACACCTCAACAAATCCCAAACAAGGCAAGGTATAAGGAATACAGAAGCCTAAATGACTTTTAGCCACTACTGTAGATAAAGAAATAGTCATAATCTCAAAAAGCGCAAAGAATTTGAAAGTACTTTGGAGAGGAAGAGAAAGAAAGGGGCAAGTTATTTGAGTCCCAGTGGGGAAAAGACTAGGAGCCGTATTTAGCAAGACAAACCAATACTATTTGTGCAGCTTAAAAAGGGAGACAAGTAGAAATCTTCTAGGCAAAACCAAGGAAAAGCAGATATAGATTCTAGCAATCAAATAGCATAACAAAAATGGGATGAGATTCATGGGACAATGACCTGAACAGCTGAAGCATGACAAAGTTGCTTTCCTCATGACAGTCCCCAGGGGATCAGGGACATGAACAGCAAGAGCAAAGTCATACTTTCATACATAGCAACTCTCCCTTCTGAATAACCATCTTTAAACAACTCTATTTTGTAGCTTGGTTCCTTTCTCATGTTGAATACTAAAATGACACAATTTACCTTTAAAAATAAAATTCCTCATATATTATCTACATACAGTTCAAGAATGTATTTGCCAAATAAAGTGAATTTCTCATGTTATCTTCTATTTCATATACACTTGAGATGAACTGTGGCTTATTAACAGTGTGCACTATATATTCAAAAATAAAAGCATTTATGTAGAATGGAAAACGATGAAAGATACGACATTATTCTATTTTCCTATGGAAATATCTATGTGAAATGAAAATACCTTAACCACTCCACTATTTTAGTTTCCACGAAAATATTTCAATGTTATGTTAAGGTCTCAAATCCATTATTGCTGTATTCTTTCCATATCACAAAAACCACAGATTTGGGCCTCCCGGACGATGAAAGCACTGCCTAGAACTGTATGACTACAAATGATATCATGGGAACTACTATTTATTAAACTAACCAGAAAATAGGTTTTTAAGTTTTTCAACCTCTGAATAAGAGCAATATAAATATTCTACAATATGGCTAACAAGGATTTCAAGAAGCTTTCAACCAAAAACTTTCATAGGAAGTCCAAGAAGTCAATGTAATTTAGTTAAAACTAATGAGATGCATGCAGTTTTGCATCAAAACTACACAGAACTACACTGGTTAATTGGAAACCTTATACTGTTCCAAGCTTTTCTCAAAAGGAAGCCAACATCCACAATTACAGTTTTGATGTTTGTTTTAAATCTATGCTAATCTCTTCCTCTCATTTTTGAAGAAAGATGGTCTGAAGTTCGTGAGCTGAGCCTTACCCAAATATAGCAGCACCAAGATACAGTTGTGATGAAAAAGAAAACAACTAAAAGACCTTATTTGCAACATTTTCAGCCCTTGTCACAGCCCTGCCTTTTCCCCTTTCTAAGCTGCTGGACCAACACAAATTGAGTAAAACTCCACATTGGGCTGGCTGCCCAACAGCCCTCTGAGGCTGCTCAGTCACAGCATGGCCTGGCCCTGCCTTGTTTTGGCCAGGCTTCAACTACACCTGGACCCATCACAGGTTTTTAGCATTACCTGGGGATTCTCTGCACTCACAGCAGGGAAGAATCTTTAATTACCTGATTAAGGTGGCTTCTGACTGCTTTGCATTGTGGAGTGAAGCTCAGGAAACGGGACTAGTTACAGAACATGGAGCTATGTGTGTATTTAAAACAAATACTCATATCAGGAAAGTCTGAAAACATATAAAAATATTATTCTTTTGACTTCCCTCCAGAGATTTGTCACAAGCACTTGTGGAGGAGAAGTACAATTACTTAAGAAGCATCAGAAGCTGCTGGTAATTGGCTACTGTCAAGATAAAGTAACAGAGCCTCTCAGAAAGGGTTAACAGAATTTCATGTATGTACACATTACGTTTGTTTATTCATGCAAATGACATAGGCATTAATTGTGTTCTTCTGTATTGCCATAAAGAAAAATACATCACTTGCCTTACTATCATTATAACACATCAACACTTTCCACTAAGAAACCCACAGTTGGATTAGTTTTCCAATATGAAACACATAAGGTCACAGACCACCACTAGAAGTTCCTCCAATAGCTTCTTTTTTTCCTCCTCCCAAAAATAGAAATAATTAAACTGCAACATAATGTTGCTTTAATCAGATGGTAGCCATTTGTAAAGGCTGTGCTTGTTAACACTTCAAATATATAACAATATAAGGTCTATACATGCTCTTCCTAAAATTCTTCTCTGACTTAAGCGTAGAAAAGAATTAGAGGGGATATCAAAAGAAACAAAAGTGTAGACTACAAAATTGTAAGCGTAGGTTGGATGTATATTCCCATCAACTCACACTAAATGGTGAAACCGTCAAAGGGGAAGACACCATATCGAAGGTCATGCTTCATTTCTGTTCTTAGGTTTTTTTTCCTCATGCTTTCAATAAATTGCTTAGCTTTAAAAAAAAAAAAAGCTGTCATGTTAATGTAACAGCCATATGTTATACTGTTAAAGAGGTTAGCCCGGCTTTCACAGATTCTTGAGTTCAGCTACAGCTTGCCTGCATCTGGTCTTTGTCTAGATTTATTAATAGCATGGCAAGAAATCTGAATTATGCAGCAGTGTCACAGAGATCATGCAGCATACATTCACTCCAAATTAAAGTGCAATATTCAGTTTAAACATTTTAATGGGCTTCTTTAAAATAAAACTGGACAACGCACCAGAAAATACATTTGAGAACAATGCTGCTTTGAAAGGCTGATGAATTAGATGATCTAACCAGTATTTTCCAGTTATATTTTCCACAATCTACTTCATTTTCTGTTATCTCATTGTTCCAGTTCAGTATCCAGGCTCTACTCAGAGATTATCTTTTAGACTCAGGAGCCCAGAGGTCTGATGTGCTGCCTCCCCATGGTTCAAAAAGCCATGTGGGAAACACAGAGCATCCCACTCTTTGCCCTTCCCACCAGCGCACCTGCACAGCGCTGAGTTGCAGGCTCTGCAGAAGCCCTCCTCTGTCCAAGCACAACCCAACTCACATACAGGTGTTGCTAAGTGAGACAAGAACATTTCCAACCCACTTCTACTTTTCTCCCCAGAGCTTATAATCACAGGAGACGACACTTCCTTTCCCGTCCCTTAGGACATTTTCTGCAGTACCAGACGGAGGAGGGCTAGCAGCACAGTCTGTGATACGTAATAAGGCTGCAGGGATGCCTCAGTCCCAACGGGGCTCTCGCGCTCCCTCCATACACAGACTCCGACCCTAGGAGAGACTCTCTCCTTGTTCCTCCAAAGATCAGCTGTCCTGCTAAGGGAAACCACCATTAAAAACATGCTTGGTGGACCCCAACAGACACTCCGTGAGGCCAGCAGGCTACACTCTGGGACCCCATGTCATGTTCAAAGCACCGTTCCACACACAGAAGGACTTAATAGATACATTCCTGTACTCTGCTGATAAGCAGCCTCAGGCTTATGACTTCATTCTTCTTATCTACAATAGCAATCAAAACCCTAGTTGTAGCTCTGGCTTAAAGCATCTAAACTGTGCCTACGAAGAGGCAAACAGCCTGTTGGTAGACTGTACCGTAATAATTCATCTAGACCTGATGATCAAGTGATGCCTTCTTCAAAACACTCAGCCTGAACCCAGAGTTGCAAACACACAAATAAGGAGGATGGAAAGTGAGCCTGCATTTAGGAATGGGCTTGGACTTGGATTTAACTGGCCGCAGAGACTTTCTTCATTGCTCCCAGCAGTAGTAGCTAACAGACACCTGTATCAAAAGCTTTGTCACAGCTTTGCCTTACATTAACTTAGCAGCACCAACTCACCCATACAAAGGCAGAGCCGTGGTGCCAAAGCTAAGGAGAAAACAAATCTAGTATCAGCAGCCCATTTCTGAGAGGGTAAGAAGCTAAAAGGGCTTGTAACTAACAGCTCACATATTTCTTTTCATGCTTGGTGCTTCAGTCAAGAGTCCCAGAAAGTACTTAAACCACAAGTAAAAGGAGAGAGGTGAGAGCGTTCAGAATCGGGAATTGAGGTGCTGCAGCACCAGAACAACAGGCAGACAAAGCGAGGCATGTAACAGTTCCAGGAGGGAAGTGAATTGCCTGGTGGAAGGATCCAGTGGCCAACAGGTAATCCTTCCAGATCTAGTACTCGCATCATCATCAAGAGTATGTGTGGGAACTTGTCACCTGACCTCTGACAGCTTTTCTGTGGCCGGATGAGAACTTTATTGAAAGTGTTGCCTCAGTGATTTCCACAACTATACACACACAAACTTCTCATAAGAAAAAAAGTTTAAAAAAAAAAAATAATCTCTTCAGCTCTCCTGGGTCATTTGTTAGAGTGCCATCATGAAACAGACATGAAAAAGCAACTCAGACAGTGTCAGATATAATATTACTGTTTTTCTCCATGTGCATTATATATAGCTCTTGTATATAGGTAGAAATCAAGATTAAACAATCTGGATTTCACATTACTTGAGTTCAAGATGAGAGGAAAAAAGCTGCATTCTCCAAAGTTCTGTGGGGCACAGGGGGGATGCTTTTATGGGATAAGGAACTAGCACAGCCTTCCTTCCAGCTGTAGGGCGGGAAAGTGCACAGTGTGGGATGGAGGAGCAACGGTGTAGGGCCAAAGAGCACAGAAAATGAAGTACCAAAAAAACAGCTGAGTTAGCATGCAATCTAGCTTTCTTTTTTGAAGTACCTAGAGGAGTTTCAGGCCAGTATCCTGCACTCTTCCTGATATATTTACTGCACATATCATTTTCAAGTAAGTTTCTGTGGGAATATACCATGGAAATCATCAGAACCCAGACAAATGCTCCTCGCTGATTTTCCCCTTTAATTCCCAATGATAGCGAGTACCCTATTTTCATTCTTGGTGGTTGCTTCAGGCTTGATGGAACTGCAATAGGTACAAATTTAATAAATTTACACTGTCAGCTGTCAGTCAAGAGAATCAGTCTGTAATTAGGATCACAGCCTGCTAGAACCACAGGGAAGTTGTTCTTTAGTTCAGACACCAGATGTACCCAGTAACAGGGTTGATCAGCTGACAAGCCAAACTCACGGAAAAGTGAACTGTGTGTCTGACTTCACTGGAGATTCTGTTGGTTCTGGAAGAATTTAGTCTTCTCTGTTTACAGATTGTTTGATCTTCCAACAATGAAAGCAAACTGTGGCTGCATATTTCCCTTTAAATGCAGAGATCCCTAAAATAAGCAACTTTAGGCCAAACAAAAGTAAACCTTAACCAAACATAAAAGAAAGGTGGCTTTTTATTTTTCTGGATTTTTATGGTAGAGTTTCAAAGTGAAAAACGCAAGAAAACTTGATGCTTCATCATCCTGAGAATTCACATAGAAAAAAAGATGGTACCTTGATGCAAAGCTGATATGGGAAAAGCACCAAAGACCTCTTAATCTTACGTGCCTTGCTCAGGAAAGAGAAGATGGCAAGTTAAAGACATGCTGAAGGAGGGAACCCTTTCCCTACTCCTTTGTTTTATTAATAGGAGGCAGATGGGTCCCTATTTCAAGTGCCATAATCTCCTAAAAGGAAAATGCTTGACATCCCAGAAATCTCAGATAAATCAGGCCTGAGATGCTTCCAGTGTGAAGGTTTCAGCACACAGGCCGTGGGCACTATATCTGGAGCCACTATCAACAGCAAGGAAGCAGTTACAAAGGAGGACACGTGTGCGGCATTTGCCAGTACTATGTTATTCTGCCTCTGTCTGATAGGTGATGAGTTAAGGCACCACAGAAATTCTGTAAACGAAGCCCTAAAGTTATTTTTCAATAATAACATTCTCTCAAGTTCCCAATTAAAAAAAAAAGAAAGATCCAAATAAAATAAATGCACAATTAAATCCAGTTACACTCACAGTAAATTCCTTATGCACAGCATCTTTCATAAGCTATATAAGACGACCATGGAAAAAATAAAATGAATCAGTGACTACTCACAAATGCAACAAGCGCATTGAAGCATATTCTGGCAGTTCTCTTTACCTCTAGATCGTCTAGCATACGGATCAACAACAGAAACTGGGTACATCTCTTTAATAAATTAATTTTATCTGTGAACGCTTATCGATCATGCTGCTTCTATCAAAAACTGTGTGCTTTGGATCAGGGAAAATCTCTAGCTGACATTCTGAAAGCCTTTCCACCCAAATGGCCTGAACTCACCCACAAATCCGAATCCTTGACCTAGCATTGCTGCAAGGCGCTCATCTGATTTCATACAATGTCATTTCCAAGGAGTCATCCCTGGAGCATAAGGAGATTAAGTGCTCTCAGAAGAACAGGGAGAAAATAATAAACTATTTACCAATATTAAACAAACCTAATAAACTTCTCAAAAACGTAACGGTAGTCACGTATAGATTTTCAGGAATTGCCTCACTCGGACTCTGCACATGTAGCTAGTACAGTTTAAGTTTGATATTCTCCATCTCAGCATGGGAACAGGCTTACAGCCCCAATTCCTAGAAAGCATTAAATTTACAGAGCTCAGGAATGCATTTTAAATTACATAACCCCATTAATACTATTGGAAAACAGCCTCTAAGTACCACAAATCCACTCTCCAGCAACAACAGAAAAATCAGGAATCAGATGATAGTGCTGCACAGGAGCTATTTATCTTCTCCCTCATCTCTAACTATTAAAGACTGACTGAGCTTTTATAGCTCTTTCACTTTTTTTCCCCCCTCTCTTTCCTAAGAACTTTCTCTGTTGTAGAACTTTGCAATGGTGCTTTCCAGGATGACTTCCCACAGTTATTCCCAGGTCCTGTTTCAATGGCAAACCAATTCACGTAGAATAGGGTACTTCTGCGCAGCATATTAAGAGCAATTGTTAGGGTGTTTTGTCTGTTCTACTTCCCTCTGATGTTTAACAACATCCTGCCTTTCTCAAGACTTATATAGGTAAGAAATAGCAACAACCCTTTTCTACCATTCTAAAACATTTTTGGCATGCTAGTTCCTTGCCCCTAACCAAACATAAAACTTTGTTACACCTATTTTAAGGGCCCTGACTGAGATGGCAAATGAAATCTGTCTTGTTCTGAAATTCAGAAAGCAGTGCCTAAGCCCTCCAGAGAAGGCTTAGCTGCTAACTAAGCACAGACTGACATCATACATCTCTGCTGGGAGATTGTACCTCTCAGCCCTACCCTGGGACTATCAGCTGCTGAACAGCTTTCGGTTTTATTTAAAAGAACAGCCCAATCCCATCATTGCTTTGTAGCTTAAATAGCTGTGCAGCCAGCAAAAATAATTGCTCAGGTCTATCTCCCTCTCGCACAAAGCTGGTATTTTGCTTTTCATGTTCCCCACAACTTGAAATGCTCTCTCAGCTAAGCTGGGGCAACAGGGAGGTGGGCAGAGGGTCTGGGGGTTTTGAGCCACTGTCTCCCTCAGTCACAGTATAATGCCTTCACTCCTTTGATATCGCCCTTTGACTTCAGTTGTTTTCCCCTTGCCCAAGTTCATGCCAAAATCTATATAGAGAGAGTGTGTGTGTGTATATATATGTTGCATTATGCTCACTTAGCAACATTTTCCTCTTTGGCTCTCTTCCACAAGTATCTTGGTGAAAGCAAGCTTTCTGGCAGCATTTTTCAGAGGCAAGCAGCACCACTGTTATTTCAGTGTCTCGGTGTTTCATTCATACTGGAGTCAATTGTGATGTCTCCCTTTATGAGTGAAACAAGACTAAGGTATCAAGGGCACAGAGGATAAGATTTTTAAGAAAGAACTAGATGCCAAAACCACCCACGATTTCAATACATGATGCTCCTTTGAAGAACCTATGTTAATTAATTTACACCAACAGTGTACAGAGCAAAAATAGGAATTAAACCATGAGCCCTATTTCCCCTAGTGATACAACACCCTCATTCCCCACTTGCTTGGAGAGCAATACACATACAGTCACATTACACGACAGTGACTCTCAGAGTAAGCTTTGTATTAAACCATGTTTTAACACTTGACTGAGGTGTTTTCTTCTCAGAGACACCAGTGACAGAAGAGAATCCTACACTTGAAAACACCAGACAAGCACTCTGCCCTTTTAGCTAAAACCTCCAAGAAAGATATGCTACCATTGTGACCAAATACAACCAAGTGAACTTTCAACAGCTCTAATCTAATAGCGCTAATTTAACTTTCCCCTCCCAGGGTTTCAGCCCTTCCCTCCTCTATTTAACTATTTTTGCCCCAAATTTCTAAATACTGACATTGTTTTAATGTAACGCAAGCACTAAGGAGCCTACTCATTAAACAGTTACATGAACAAAACCGCACATGACTTTGCAGAGTGAAGCTATTGAAAATTTGATTGATATAATGGTTGGCTCTAAGCACTGGGAAAGAAAAGGGTTAAAAGACAGATGGCAAACAGCATCAATTGGCAAATTCACTTCTCAAAATCTGTTCCCAGATTTGCTCTGTACAGCTACTTAGTTAGAAAGGGCAACATAATTACTACCACTATTTTTATAAACAAAAGGGATATGAAACACACATAAAGACAAGCTACATTAAATAATTACCAGACCTAATGAGGTCACTTTACAACAAAGACTGAAGATACGCAAAGACACAACTAATACGACCAAAATCGGTAGGGAGACATGAAAAATGATCAAAATAAGAGTCGCACTTGAAACAGGGCCCCAGGAAGTTTTGGCACTATTCTCTTTGCTCAAAACTGGCAAATACATCAAGCAAATAGCCAGCCACATTAATTTTCCCCCATTAGGGTCTACCCTGACCATATTCAACTATCAGTCCTCTTCTAAATTTAGACCTTATTCTAAGTAAATGCAGATCGCCCTCTTTCCCCGTGGAAAAGTTAATGAAGATAGGATACTCCTTTTGGAGCAAATGTTCACGAGTAACATTCTTGTCACACCAGAAAGAATACCTATGCTCTGAAACACCTGCCTGTGCTTCTCCCCACCACCCACAGGTTTCATATTTTAAAATCTGGAGTAATATTTTTTCCTGTCAGTGCAGAATGTGAGCTCTCAACTCCAGCAACACAGCGGCTGGGCAGGAAAAGCAAAATGTCAGGGCATCCATCTGGCAGGATGTCTGAATCTGGGAGTCGAGCGAGACAGGGTTAAATTAAGCAGGTCTGCCTGAAGCAAAGTAACTCTTGCTTATGTTCCTTCCCTCATATAACTGCCGTTCTAGAAATGCCACTGGTGAAGTACAAGGAGTTTAACAGAGAGCTCAGGAGACCTCTTTCCATTTACTTTTGATGTATTTGGACAGTTTGTATCAAGGTTGGTTTTGTTCGATTGGTTTATTTTCCCTGCTTAGAAAGCCTTCTTTGAAAGCATTATTCTAGTTCTTCTGTAGCAATTCTCAGGCTTTTGAATCCAAAAAGGCGATATAAATTGTTTGAAATATTCAAGCCTTACAGGTATCACATTTGCATATCTGTAAACAACCAATTAGCCATCTCTCTTCTATTAAACACTCCACTGAGAGCAGCTGAGTTATTCTCAACTTGCATTAGTATAACTTTACAGATAAAATACAGTGAATGTCCCCCTCTTAAGGAAAAAGCTATTTTACTGAGATTTCTATTTTAAGTGTTTATAAACACCCTTCCCATCTTGGTAACCAGCTATTCTGGCAGTCTCTCAAATCACAAGTACTAAAAAGAAGACCATGATTAAGTTAAGAATATTAGACATGTACTTTTATTAAACTATTTTGCTGGTGGGAATGTCAGAAGCCTGATGTCAACTTACCTTGCATGTTTATGCTACTATTTTGTCTCTGGGATAGTTTACTATTGTGGATAGATGTTTGCAAGACAGACCTTTTTTGTAAGCAACAAATTGCAGTTCTTCTGCTTGTTTACACTGGAAGGTCAAGACCGAACCCTCTGTTTGGAAAAACAGACGTACTAATCATGGCTAGGTTCCTGAAGTACCTACATTTTTGGCAGTCCGTCCATATTTTGGGAGGTAATCCCCAGCAAAGATCACAGTCCATAATCCCTGTATCTCCTCCACCCAATACAGCGAAAAAAATCCTGTTGAACACAAAAACCCCCAGCGAATCAGTAACGATGCAACTATAAACACAGCAAAATATGGAAATGAATCACAAGAAAGAACAGACATGCCAGTAACATCAGCCTAGAGCTACATTTAAAAAAAAATCCACAAACACTGAATACCTCAACTCATCCTATTATTTGGGTCATTGAGTCCAGACAATCTCATGCAACTTAAACTAAGCATACACAGCCTAGCCTAAAATTAATAGCATGGATAGAAGAATATTGGATGATTATAAATCTTCTAATTTTGAATTGCAATTTATTTATGGACAAAAGAACTTGTTTCCTTATGGAAAAAAAATACTTTTTAGCTTCAATACCAACAATTCATGTTTGCTTTCAGCCACTGTTTGCCATAGCCAAAAAAATCAAGCCCTCTAAGCATCAAAAAATGACTTTCCATTTCCCTTTCTCATGCACTTGGGGGATTAAAATTACTCCATATTTCTGCTGGCAATACTGTGCTTCATAGGTTAGGATGCTGTTTACTCATTCCATAACCTCATCACATACATGACTTAGAACTTCAGAAATGAGGTCTACATCCATGATATGCACAAGATCTAGTTCTATTACTGGAAGATTTTGTTCTTCCTTCATGTTTTAAGTCCCTCCAAGCTTTAAAAAAAAAAAGTATGCCCCAAAACTGGCTGTGGGAAGAGCTGTAACAATGAATTTCCCTCCAATTATGTCACTCCAAACACATAAGATCCAGAATACCACCTATAAATTAGTTTGCCTCATGAAAAACAGATTTAAAATTAGTTTTCCACAGCTCTTTCTACAGAAAGTTAGAAAGGATTCCTTTCTGCTCAAAATCAGCTTTTGAAGGGGGCTGGAAGAGTATAGTAGCACGTACTATTAAGAGTAGAGTAATACCTGAATAATTATTTTTTTTAGGGCAGACACTGAAGTACTAACTGATGAGTTACATCAACCTCTTGAATTTGTGAGATTTATGAAAAATTCTGAAGACTTAGACCTGAGACTTCACTTACATGAAACTTCCTTCACCACCTGGGTTGAAGATGTCCAGCCAACACCTCTCTTGAGCACTGCATTTTGCCTCCATCTCCATTATGACAGCAACATTTTAATAAGGTCTTTGCTAGTTGCTATCTTCCCATTAAGCTACAGTAACTTTCTGAATAGAAACTGAAACAGTATTTGCATATATATATATACACACACATATATATATACACACACACACACATATATATATATATACACACATATATTTTAATCATACTCTGGTCAATCTCTCTACTCCACTGACTCTCCATATTTATTCTATTTATCTTCCTGATATCTCTAAACTTACATGGCTAAACACTACTTTGCTACTGATTCCAAAGTATCTGGTACTAACTTCCGTGTCCTCAAGTTCTTCAACCAGTTGAGAAGACTTGAAGAAACGAAGTCTTTCTTCCACTTTACTACTCATCTGTTTCAGTGAGTCCTTACACTGAAATCAAGCTGAATCACCTATGAATGACTTAGACACAAGTCATCTTCCATGCTATCCTCTCTACTTAAAATAATCAACTACCATTTTTCACTCAGGGACTATGAAGGAATGGTTAAAAATTGTCTTTGAAATTAGTACTGTTACGTTTTACAGAGATGCAGAAGCCTGCTGGGCAGCAAAGTCTCTTGAGTAAATGCAACTATGAAACACTTTTTCCTCCTCAAAATTCTTTCACTACTGCTTAGTAGGCATCCAGAGGTCAGGCTGGAAATGCTGATGTTTCAAGACCAGAATACTTTTTATTTCATATAAAGAACAGAAACTGGAAAGCTATATGACATGTATGCTTTTCATGTTTAAATGCTGAAGCATGTTTCTCAAAATACTTAAACAAGTAGGAAAATAAATCTCTGAAGTGAAAAGCTAATAAACATTCACATATGCACTTTGCTCATCTCTGAATGCGGTGGTAGTTTAGTTATTCCCTTATTTATGCAGTGGGACAAAGATCAGGAAAGATCATCAGTGAAAACTATTTGGCTGTCTGTTAACTTTCTTTACTCCTGGTTGTTTAACATTTATTTTTAAAGTTATAACAAATGGTTCTTTTCTGTTTGGTAGGAAAGTAGGATGACAGATTGTGGGAAGGAAAGTGTGAGCTGTATGGAAAGAGAACAAGAGCAAGAAAAGGACGATGCCTTGTCCAACAGACCTGTCAATGGCAAGTGGAGAGCAGAAAATGAAAAATGCTCTTTCCTAGCCCACCCCACCACATCACAGTAGTGAAGTCCTATGTAGAACTTAATTCTGAGAAAGTGTTACAACAGTAGCAATTCTCCCCACCACAAGAAAGTTTCAACCATTTATAACACTCATATAACACAAAAGCAAACATGAAAGATTACTCTAGAAGGAGAAAATAAGCTACCTTTGCTGAAGCTAAGTATAAGAATACTGCAGGAATCAAAGCAAGACTGAGAATATGCCACAGCAGAACAAAACACAATCCACCTGGCCCTTTCACCATCACCGACACTCAAGGAGAAGGCACACAACCCCTGTTGAAAAATAACTACAACAAGCCTTATCATCTCAAGGAATCATCACACAAGGAAGAACAAAAGTATGTGGCAATCTTTTGGGAAAACTATTTAAACAGTTTGAGTCTGTCTGTGTCTGTTAATCATAGATTTTTTTTTCTTTCTTTCTTCATTTCTTACCAAAGAAGATTTGAAATGTCAGGCCATGAAGCAACTATTCCTTTAAGATCTGGAAACAATGTATTTTTTTTTAATCCCTTTCTCCTTTACTCAATCCTAGGGTCCTGCTTGGCAGGGGGGTTGGACTTGATGATCTCCAGAGGTCCCTTCCAACCCCTAACATTCTATAATTAATCCTCTAAACTTCCTGCTGCCTTCAACTTCTTCAAAGACTGGAGGAAGTTAAATCATTCAGGTCTAGTATGCCAGTATAATTATACAGTAGCAGCAAAATGATACCTCTAAACAACCAGCGGAGTGCTTACAGCAAAATGTTAGGATGTTAGGATGAAGGTTGGACCTGATGATCCTGGTGGTCCTTTCCAACCATAATGAGAATAAGGACTACTAAACCTATAAACACATAAGCCTGGCTTCAACAGCATGCAAGATTTATAAATAAATAAATAAAGGAAAGAACATACAAACCAGAAAAATAGTTGAAAAATTTAATCAAATACAACACGGGTCTAACAAAAATAGGCAGTATAAGACAGATCTTTCTTTGGTAAACTGATCGATCCTCCAGATAATGAGAATGTATCACAGAACGAGCTCGTAGCTGAAAAGAGGGAAGACTGCAGAAATTGAAAAGTATGTCAAGAAATGGCTAAAATGGAGATATCACTTATCTGTACTAATAAACTTGGTTTGAACACAAGTTGAAAATGAAATTTTTCAAGGTCTGAGAGATCTATTTCACATTTATTGTCATTTATTGGCTTGTGACAAAACAAGAATTTCCTAATGACTGCAAACTGGAAGGAATTATCTGTTGGTAGGTCAGCACAAAAGACAAAAAAAGAGATCAATCCAACACCCTGCAAACACAATGCTAGAAATGGGATGAAAATAACTGGTACCAACTGTGAGGTCAGTCATTTGGGGAAAATGTAAGACAAAACTACTCAGTAGGCTGGCAGTCAGCCATCTGCAAACAGAGGAAGAAGTTATCTGGATGCTGTTAGGGTAGGACACCGACAAGGTAAGAGGATGGTTTGAGATCCTGCAGTTCTGTTGGAGTAAAAAAGCCAAACTCAGGATAACTGTATGGCAGTGAAGACAGTGGCTCCCAAATGGTATTGGAAAAGATGTCTTCACACAAAACATCTGAGCTGAATAAGCCACCACAGTGTCCTATAATCACTAAAAGCAGGGATGGAAACTAACAAAAAAGAAATCCAAGAAACGGTCAATGATGCTTTACCGAAAAGGAGATACTGACACTGTCACCACAGCTAACATGACAAGCACCCTCATACTACTCTCCTTTTGCCATCTGGTTTCCTCATAAGCAGCCTAAAGCTTCTTATCAGTCTTTAAAATGTAATAAAGCCAGACATTTAAGAGTTTGAAGGTCCGGATATGAAGATGTTCCTGCATCATACCCAACTATTTCTGCAATGCCTGAGTTCACCTCATGCAAGGACTGGTGTCTATGCCACTTCCATTACTGCATACAACACTTTCTCCTAATGTAGTCAAATAAAAATGTGCTTACCTAGCAAACAAGCTGCAGTACCTTCTTTCCCTGCAACTAAAATTAAACAGACTTTTAAATGCATTTTTTCTCCCACTTGAAGTTCCTGACTTCTTGCCTGCATTAACTGTTCAGTGCTTAAAAATGACTGGCGTGGTTTTTAGATTAGATACCCAGTACCTAAGCGGGCTAAGCCAAATCCTGTCCTGATTTAAACCCCAGGCAATTCTAAATGAAAAAATGCACTGAGTCCCTTTAAAATTGCTCCAAGACATACCTTGCTGTATGGTTAGTGGCCCTTGCCCCAAAACCCAAAGTATACTATACCACAACTGTGAAACTGTTTGCCTGGCATGTCCCCAGAATACACCATTCTCTGTTTTTCTCCCATCAGCCTATTTCCTTCAGAGAATATTTGCTCCCACCCATTGAATACCACCATCTGATACCACATTTTGTATTTTACTGTTCTGCAACTTTCATTTGATCTGAAAAGAGATGAGGTGAAACGTTTGCTACTTAGAGTAAAATCGTATGTTTCCCCTCGTTGCTCATATTCATGTATGGTGCATTAAAATAGAGTCCCATAAGTCTTCATTATTCAAGCATTTAATCATATGGAAAATGTGGTAATTTAATTAAAATAAGCAACATAGGTTAGATATCCCATGGGATACAGACTGGGGAAAAATGATCTAATTCATTGAGTTTCCATTTTGAAAACGTATTAATATTAGACCACAAGACCACAGCAAAAAAAGGAGAAGACAAAAAAAATACCCCGCTGCTCATTTGCAAAGCAGTAATCCAACACTGAGACAATTTCAACTTAGGAAGCCAAAACTTACACTGCTCTGTCTCCTGTCTGCAGCGAGTGTTTGTCAGAACGTAACGCAACCAGCAATTACTTGCTGTACTGCAGCACAGCCCGGAATTTTATTATTTTTTTTTCACGTGAGACAGGAAAGGCATAAAGCATTACTAGTTTAGACATCACTGCTAAAGATGGCACTTGTCAGATGTTCATGAAAGGCTTTCAGTCTTCCTTGCTGTTAAGTGCACTGTTTAATTCTTCCCAAAACTTATGTCATGTACCTGGCATTTGACTTCAAAATGATTTATCAGCCCGGTACTGGGAGAAGGAGACGCAAAGAGGGCAGATTCATACACACAGATGGTTGCCATTCCCTCTAAAGTCCATGATACAACCACTAAACCTATCTTTTGTTTTTATGTATTATTAGGTAATTGCTTTTCTCTGACTGAATAGTTATTTCCCTTCCCTCCCTCTCACAAATTCTTCAAATGACAACCCTAATTCCAAAAACTTTATGAAAAGAATTTGTCCAAAACACCCTACAGGAAAACTTCCATCAGATATCAGCATCCTCAGAGGTGTATATGAAGGACGACTACTAGGTTTCTTCTGCAGATTTATTTTATGTGATAAGAGCAATTACTACAGGCATTGTTGACACCCACTTACGGCACCTATGGCACTAGCCATTTTCTCTTCCATTATTCTGCTTTATTTTAAAATGGGCTTGATCTTACATTTTAACTCTCTCCAAAAATCCTACGGGAATTAGCAAAAGATACAGGCCTGTGCAATACATAGAGTGACTTCAGCATGAGTTGCATTTTTCTATACATGATAGAAAAGAGAGCAAAGTATAGACACACTACTCAGCTGGCCCATGTCTGCATAGTTTCAGTGATGTTCCCATAGTTTATATGCAGTGTTGTAAAATACATCAATATACTACATACAAAAAAAGACTCAGCGTCCCACACATTTTCTATAAACATTAAGCAATATTTTATCCTAGTTTTAAATGTCCTTTCAAGACTTTGCATCCCTTCTTTTCCAACATGTTCACATTTTCCAATCTCTTTAGTTTGTGCAGAACACTTGAAGAAAATAAGATAGGTATAAAAAAAATTTCACAATAAGTCCTGCATTTAAAAAAAAGCATTACAGTATGTTCGTTATCACAGTGCTGCTGCTCTTTTTTTTTTTTCATAGCTTAACCATAGATAGTAGCTTCACTTGTTAACACAAAACAGCACATCTCTTTTTTCCGAGAAAAGATATATAATATAGCTCTACCTTTGGGCATTTGTAAGGAAGAGGGACACCTAGAGATGATGGGGCTTTGCTGGAGTGAGTCCTGTGACTGCCCACACAGGAGCTCAAAACGTCAAACAGCCACAGGTAGACACAGTTAGATGTGGGAATCTGAAGATTGTCAGGTAGTTGGTTTTTAAGGGACTCCTTCAGCTTTAATTTCACCAGAATAAGGAAGAACAAGAACATCTCTAAAATGCACTTGCACTTCATGCTTTCCTTCTAACAATATATATATCCTTTAGATGAGCTACACAGTGCTGTGGTTTTATGATCTTCGACAACAACACAATCTAAGTAAAGCAGCTAACAAACAACGAAAATATACAAGCAACATCAAATTTATGGATATCTAGTACATCTAATATTGAAAAAAATCCCATCTAAAAAGCACTTTTTCCCCCCTCATTCCTTCTTTGGAGAAGAAAAATAAATAAAGGCAGCTTTTATTATTCATCATCCACTGCTGTGTGAAAAGCTGTATCAAAAATAGCACTTTGCACTTAATTCTGTTCAAGTGAGAGTGCTGTAGAATGATGCCACTTGCAGAAACATCCCAAACTCCAGCTCTCTCACCCTGCCCTCTGCATTTAGCCCTGGGAGAACCCAGCTAAGGCTGGGGGGTAAGAGGCTGCAAGCAGCCTATTCATAGTTACATATGTTTATTTTTTCAGAGCATTTATCATTAGACATATAGCATTAGACCCATGTGTTCTGCCTACCAGTAATCTTTAATTTAACACAGTATGAATTATTTTGGCAAGTATTCAATCCACCAAGACAGCAAACTTCCATCAGCTGGCCACAAGAGCAGAATTCACCTAGTCTGGTGGTCATGGCTTAGGGGAGCATTACATGGTATAGATGACCATGTTACATGGTATAGATGACCATGCTACAGAGGCTAACACTTGTTTACATGGAGGGACTTGCGCAGAATTTTGCCAAGTTCAAGCTATGTAAGTTTGAGCTATGTAAGACACCCCTCTGCCTATTATGATTCTTTATTAGTTCTGGTTTAGGGTGGGTTTTTTTTTCCCCCCTTCAGAACTTATGCAATGGAAAACACTACTCCATATATATACTCTGTTATATTGCAAAATTCCCAGCTGATTGATCATCAGCAGAGATACCACAACTCGTACAATCAGTTCAGCATGACTTGCTTTAAAGGCGTAGTAACTTGTTTTGCATTCATCTGGAACAATTTTTAAGACAACACACATAAATTCTCACTTTTTTCATCAAGAATACAGCTCATTTTGCCTGAGGCGTACTGCTGCTCTGCTACTCAGCCAGAGGAATGCCACACACCGTAAAAGTTTTAAGTGTTAAGTCCTGAAAACTGCTTATGCTTAAGAGTGCTGAGGATGCAGTGAGGGAAGTAAACAGTGCCACCACAAACACCACGTTATTTAAAGCATCCCATTACCCAAACTTGATCAAACACTATTAAGCTCATCTATCAACAGGTGTTTTTTTTATCTACTAAACTATAAATATTGCAACTACTGCATTTAAAAACCTCTCTGATTTCGCTGGAAAGCTCCTTAAGGATTGCATCTGTGGGAGGAAGCCACCCAGTGTTACCTCTTTCAGAAAGGTTCCCATTTTCACTAATTGCTCACATTTCAGTGAGCTTTCTGCATGAAGCTGCAGACAGATGAGAAGGCAGCATCTAACCAAGTAGATTCCTATAACACGAAGACAATATAGACACATATTATTTAGCTATGCTGTTGTAAAACAACAGAAGAAGATCATTTGTACAGTCACTGTAAAACTGGCATTTCCAATACACCTTCGGTCAT
The DNA here is from genome assembly GCA_013400335.1 of Eurystomus gularis. NCBI lineage: Eukaryota > Metazoa > Chordata > Aves > Coraciiformes > Coraciidae > Eurystomus > Eurystomus gularis. The sequence continues at coordinate 522,118 of VZZY01024883.1, read as the reverse complement.
TCTGACCAGCACCTCAGCAGTCACATCACAAATCTGTGTTATACCAAATAACAGTTACCACACAACCGGGTAGGAAAAAAAAAATTAAAATAAATAAATAAATAAATAAATCACTGCAGAGTCTGGCCCATGGTGATTTTCAGGCCAAGTTCAAAGTATTTTAAACAAGGGCAGATAATACAAGTTGAAAGTTTTCAAGGAGAAAAGAAAACTGATCTTCTTAGCATTTAAGATGGTTTATGATACTGGCTATTAAAGTTTTTTATTGTTAAATTGCTAAGTAAGCACTAAGCAGATTACATTCTCTTACACGTTTCAGACTATATAAGACAACCTGTCTTATGCAAGCACTAAGGAGGTAGAAGAGGAATTTTTCATTCTCCAGTGGTAGCAGAATCCAAGCCACTGACAGTATGGCCCTCTTTTCCCAGCTGACAAAAAGAAAAAAAGAGAGAAAATAAATAAGATCGGGAAGGGTTACATATGGTGTAATGCAGGGGCAGAGACCCATTGCAAGGTTATGAAAACATGAAAATTATGATGCAGCAATCAACCATTAAAAACTTTAGAGATGCAGAACATATTTGGAAGACCTGCATTTTCATGGTAATACATCAAGCACAGAGTAAAAACATTTTAATAGAAAAAATATCACAGGTTATTGCATAAAAATAACTAATTTAAAAAAGAAACAAATAGCCAGGAGATCCCTCTTTCCTTCTCTCTCTTCCACACACACACGTACACACACAACATCCTCAAAGCACCAATTCCCTTCCTTTCTGGAAAGACATCTGTCACCAAGTCCTCTACCTTCTCCAAGCCCAAGGCTAGACTTGCAGGTTTTGGCTCCAGAGTCTGCAGTGCCAGTACGGACCTGCTGCAAACTCTCATCCCAGTTCACTGGCGTGCAGCAGCTGAGGACCTGGCTCATGACCTCTTTTTTTCTTACCCCTCACTGTAGTCCTCCAGACCTTTTGCCCAGTTCTCCCTCACCTCTCCACACAATGCACACACTGTACATGCAGGAGGAGGCAATCTGCACTGTAAACACAAAGACACTGTTTATACTGCTCAGTCATTTAAATGGCTACTGCCATCAGGCCCTGCTGAACATTCCTTTCCTCATTCCATATCAATTTTAGAGTAACATGAAGTGGTCACCTTGTACTTAAAGTCATTTGATTCAAATAATCTCATCTATGCCCTTCAATCCTGAGAGTCTTGACCATTTTTATTGCAAGTACTTTTAAATAAGGTAATTTTCTTCCTGGAAGGGGGTTAATTTGTTTTGTTTAAAATCAAGCTGTTTTGCAAGACAACTCATAGATTTAACAAACACTGTCAAGTTGCAGGTTGTAACAAAATTCGTATGCTTTCGTGAAACTAATGTAGTCTCAAAATGCAATTCATATGTATTCTTAAATGTCATTTAATTTAAAATATGCAAAAAAAACCTTTGCCTCAGAACATTAGGGTAAGACAAAAATTTCCATTTTCAAATTGAACCATTTTCAAAACTCTTCATCGCTGAAGAATTTTTGCTGAAGTCCAGCATGCTGCTTGTGTTGTGAAGTGATATAACTTCTGAGTAATGGTGCCAATTCAGGTATTACACATCAGCCTTGAGCCCATTATTGCTTTTTACTGCAATAAGAAGGGAATCAACCCTTTCTAATACTCTTCCTCACTGAAAGCTTTCTTAGAAAAGAGCATCCAGGCATGACTTCAGATTCTGGAAAACAGATACTATCGAAAGGAAAGGGAAGCAAGTTACCTTCGGGTGCTCTAGGGACAGCATTTCAAAGGTAACTGATGGAATTAGTAAGGAGTAACTGGGAACCAAATTGTTACCGGTAACTTTGAAAATCAGTCCTAAAGGGTTCTGCTTAGAATGCTTCTAAGGCGAGTTGTGCTCATCACTACCTCTTCTTTATATTCACTCACAGTTTCCAGTAGTTTAGACACGCAGTTATGATTTCCCTTATTGATTTATGCCTAGAGATGGATCATGTGAACAAACTCAGCTATTACTGAGCTCTAAGATATTAAATGGAAAGCATTCTCATTATTAAATAGACAACAGGTACATTTTAATATGGAATATTCTAACCTCAGCTGTTTACACATAGCTATAATATGGGGAAAGAATGTGATGGTTAAATACAGCACTACATTAATTCCCAAATGAAGATGCACTCTCTTTGCTGGAACTGCAGAAAACAGAAAAATAAAGACAAAATGGCAGTGACCTGAAAGGCCCACTCTGAATACCAACAACATCTTCCTGTGAGTATCACTTTAGATAATAAGTCCACACCATCTTGTTAGGGACAGTCGGGAATCGTTTCCAAAGAATCAATAACAACACTGGCTCTTCTCCAAGAAGGTTTTAGCCCCATTGTGACATCCTCAGGGCAGTTTTCCCTGCCGTCTTGGTAGGCAAAGGAGCCGAAGTGCTGTAAAAGGCACACAGCACACCTTGTTCAGAGACTTGAGCACTACAAGAGTTCCTGGAACGCCTTTCTGAACAAAGCAGCAGACCATAGTCTGCATAAAAGGAGAGTTTAAAATGCAATCAAGACTTAGCAAAATGAGAAATAATAAAGATAATAAACTACCAGCATAATTCATCATACTGTATTACCTAAGCTTGCTGAGAGAAAAATGTAACTCCACAGCACAGAAGAGAAAAATTGTTGTCCAAAATCCGTACTGACCTACACCTTTAACTGGCCTGTGAACCACACGGGATTATGTGGGGTGGGGATCAACATAAAATCTGGCTGTCTCTGCCTACATGCTTTTCCATGAGTTGGCTTCATCTCATCTGGAACACTTGGGATACAATCTGGAAAGCAAAGGCAGCTACATTTCACTTGTCAAAGCAGAAGCCATAAAGAGGAATGAATAGCAGTAAGCACACAACAGCTCTAGGTACAAAGTCCCTCATCACCTTTATTTTTGCCCAATCCATTGCACAGCTTTATCATCTGAATAAAACCTGAGAAATCAGCAGTGCAAACTAAATATTGTGATATGACAGACAAAAATATTTCCACAGAAGTTAACTCTCCCTATAGAAAGCAACAAACAGGCTTCAGAAGGGACTTGGAGACTGGAAACAATACGTCATTTTCCTGCCTGTGAACCTCACAATTTTATAAAGAGATTGTACAGACTGACTGACACATTCAGCTCTTCGTAAGTCCCGGTGCTTAATGAATAGAATTAAAACAGATGGGTTCCTAGTTTTCTCAGTGTATTCAGTCCCAGTTCCCATCATCTTCAAAACTACCTCCATATACCAATAAACTTTTTCAAACAGTATCCTAATAAAGTCAAATGGCTCAGACAAGTAAAATAAATGACTTCTACAAAATAAACACCAGTTACATAAAAGATTTTGCAGTAATGATTTTGCTTTGCTTCTCCCAAGTATATCAAGGACAGTGTGCTTGTTTCTAAGTCTAATGGACTATCTAATAACAGATAGTCCAATGTACCAATTCACCAGTGACCACCGTATTTGATGAGGAAGTAATATATAAATAAAAAAATTTAGGTTTCAGTGAGATTCACAAAGTTATTTTTCCTTTACTGCAAAAAATGTGCTGAATAGGTTATCTGAGAGTTAAAAAGATAAGAAAAGGAAATGTAGCACAAACCCAGATTCAAGAGGCACTCCATTTACCCCTTTTTTCCTTGCCCCAAGTATAGTACAATTGTGCAAATACCTTGTGATCTGCAAATACTTTTTTTTTTTTTAAAGAAACTGATGTTTGGAGACAGGTATATTCTTTCCCAGTCATATCTGCTACAAGTTAAATCACAGCTGGTGGTTTTACCCCTGATTTCCAGCTGATGTTTACTAAGACAGACAACACGGCTTCAACAAACAGGTAAGAATTAAAAAAAAGCAAAATGAACTTTTATAATAAATACATCTTGTAAAAGCAAACACACATACACTATGTCCAGGCCATCGAGATCAATGAATTACAGTAGCTTCATCCACAAAAAACCACTGTACTTCACACATTAACCTACTTCACTCCTGTAGTGTCACTAATTATTGTACCTCTGTTTAGAAAAGCTAATGCCAGCCCCACTGAAGTCTAAGCACAGAGTGCCAGCACATTTTGTTGAACAGTCTAAATGTTTCTGCTTTATGGGCTACGTATCATTTGCAAGAATGAAAGTTGTTGATGTTGGACTAATGGGAAAGGCTCAATAAATTCATCTGGCCCTGCAACAGAGCACCATTTCACAACTATGTGAGATTCTTAAAATAATTAAGAACCATGTTTTTGAGGGTAGACATACAACAGTACATGTATTTTTAAAAAAATCAGAAGCGGAATAACAGAAGATAAAGACATGTGTCTTGCATCATTGCTCTACAATTGTTCACTTCTCATCTGCTATCCCAAAGCTGACTTCTCAGTGTAAGGGACATGAGTTCCCTTATTACACCTGCACACAGTCTTTAATTTACGCTTGCTGCCATGACTCCCTCTGGCAGTTCTTCTTCAACTATACATCTGATAGCATCAAATAGCTTTCCTTGGTTATTTGTGCTTTTAATACTGTGACACCAATTTCTACTCCCAAATCCAACTACTCAAGCTAGTATGCAATATTAGAACACATATTATTTCACATCTTTATGATAATCACTCATCCCTAATAGGTCAAGTATGGCAAAGAGAAGTCAGCAATTCTCAGAGGCAACAAAAGAAATACATATCTTTAAAAAGATTATCTTAAAACCTATCGAAGTGACTTCAAATTTTCAGTGTCCATTATTTGAGACACTCAAAAACACTCAAAGATGTTCCTCAAAGGCAGGAGGAGAGAGTAAGTACTCTGAAATCCCAGACTGTTAGTGCACGGACAGGTATAAAAACAGGCAGAGATTTGCCAAAAATAGAACCTTTTCAAAAAAATTCACTGTGAGGGAGCCAGTCAAAAACAAATAGCAAGGCGAGAGCATTACCTGGACACACATACTCTATGCTCTTCAGCAGTTACAGGGTGAAGGCCCAATACCAAATAGACAATTTGCGCAATGATGACAAAAAAAAGACTGAAAATTTTTTGTAATGCTACTTTGCATTCTCTGTTTTAGAGATGTGTTTCTTGTAGTTATACTGGCAACATATCCAATTTATTTTAAAAAAAAAAAGGAGGCAGGCAATGTGGTTCAGGTAGGTCTGCATACAGCAAATATTTACAACCTGTATAAATATAGTTCTTCCATGAGAACAATTTTCCAGTTAGTCCCTGAATATTTCATTCCTCCTACTGTTCATTATCTTTCTGTAAGGAGTTATAGATCTTTTGACTCCAGATTTCTGCAAAATATATTTGTGTGCCTCTCTAGTGTATTGTACAAAGCCCAGAGCACCTTCATTTTTCAACAAAAGGAAAAAAATGACTATTGCTTGCAAGTAGTTTAACACTTCATTTTATCTTGCACATCTGAAACAGATCTTGCTTTTGTTTCAGAGGCATAACCGCATTTGTGCTGATGCTCTTCTGTTAGACGAGGCTGCACCTGGAGTGTGTTTGATGACCTCTTGTGCCTGGAATACTGCCCTCTTCATTAACTGAAGAATAAAACAGGTCAGTATTAAGTGATAATACACATGAGCACACCCACACGCATGACCTACAGATAGTATGAGATACAATTTTAATAACAAATTACGTAATAAATCTCTATATAAATTGGTAATAATGAAGATACTTAACAGGAAATCAAAGTTTTGTGGGCTGAAGGAAGGGTTTACGGCTACTGGAATTCTTTTGATGTTATAAGTCGCTAAATTTAACGCTTCATTTTATCTGATCATTCCAAAAGAGGCAGAAAGCTGTAGTAACTCAGACAGTAAATCAAACAGGCCTCCTGATATGAGCTATTATTTTACATATGATGCATGGAGAGTTTCACATTTACTGTTTGTGGGTCTTGCATCTTTTCAGCCTTTCTCACTTTCTTAAGTTGATCTCTTTCCAAAAAAAATTGCACATTAAAAATCATGGCGGATGTGAAGTTAACAAAAACTAACAGTAAAAAACAGACATTTGTTTGCCCATATCATTCAAAACCACACCCTATAAGAAAGTTTCATTCTATCAATGTCCAAGAAGAAGAAAACAGCACTAAAATTCATAATACTCAGCACTTACTCTGCTGTGAATGAAGTGTCATAATTTCAATTCTGCTCATAGTTGCAGCAATTGTCCATATTAGGGTACTCTAATGAAGCCTGTCATTAGCATGCTGAGCCACTTCAGTAGCTTAGCACTTTTTTGGTTTCATTTTGTTATTTGGTATTTAATTTGCATTGCTATAAGCCTCTAGGAGCTAAGCCTGCTGGGCTAGCAAGTCTCTGCTCTGCCCCCAGGGCAAACTCCAGGGTATACTGCAGCTCACACCATCACCTTTCAGGTTAGACGCTCCAAACATTTCAGTTATTCACATTTACAAGAAGTGACACAAGCAAGAAGTTTATCTTTGAATTTCAGTAGCTAAGAGATTTTCGAGATCAGTTTAGCAATCACTGGGAGAATGTAACGCTTGCAGACCAAAGCCCTTCATGCTGAATTCCTACAGAATGTTCACATTTCTCTTGATTCTCACCAAATCAGCATCACAGGACTGATTTTATGGATTCTACGTGACCATTCCAGTGGCGATAGAGAAGTGCTACAGAGGCGAAAAAAAAATGACAAAGCCTCTTACTTTACATTAGTTATAATGTTCCAAAGGCTGTTAAAAAGTGTTTGCTTTGGGGTAACAAAAGCATCGCTGATCATGACTTCTGTTCTATATTTATTTAAACATGTGACGTGTCACCTTCTGCTCTGCACGCACACTTCCCCCGGACCTGGGCACTCACAGTGGTACCTCTGGACAAATAAACGCAGTGGACATGACCTTCACCTTCAGAGCAAACAAATACCAATATTCAGATCGCTTCTGCAGCTCGCCTAAAGGAGTCTGGGCAAATTTGTCCTCTCCCAAGTAAATAAAGCATTATGTTCCATTTTGGCCTTTATTTCATGCCTAGGCATTACCGTATGTGTCCCACACCTTGGCACTTCACATGGCAAAAGCCAAGCTATTTATTTTGAAAAGGACTTTCCTCCTAGAAGAACACAGAATCATAACGCAGATCTTTTTGCCATTCTGAAGTAGAAAACTATCCTTTAAATAGAATTAAACCACTAGTCAGTTCAGAACACACCTAAAAAAGACAATGTTTCATGCATGGCTTACTGCAGAACACTATCCAACCTTTTACCTTCCCAGCTGCTATCATCTATCCAGCATGGCTATGGAAGGGGAGAAAACTCTTAGGAACATCAAGACCAGAGAACGACACTAATATTTTGAGATGCAACAGCTTTTCTTCTGAAACTATCTGAATGACAGCTTTGAGTTCACGTGGATCTACATAATTACAAATGCATGTAAGACTTAGTATTGCTAATCTAAGTAGAAAGAATGTCCAAACATATCCTGTGAGCTGCCAGCTGGGCTTGTTTAACTTGCATTTTATTAAAAGATGCTGAACACACTGAAATGACACTTGAAGGACGCTGTGCTCTTGATTCTGGATTTAACATCCAAGAGCAGCAAGCTAAGAATATGTTAAAGAAAAAAATATTTATGAACTATTTGAAAATACAAGCTAAAGATGTGCCTATGAGACAGCACATGAAATCCTGCACATGTTGACTATTTGAGGATTAGTATAGATGAAGGATAGAAGATGGCACACATGGAAATTAAAGTAATTTTGATTTAAAACAGATGTCAGGAAGGTCTATCCCTACCCCTTTGTTTTAAAAAAGTGTGTCATGAGAGCAACCAGCATACCACTTGGGTTAAAAACAACAGGGCCACTGAAAGCAAACAGTAATGAGATAGAATAGAGCATCAAAAGTTAATGTTTTGTACTGGGAGATATCTCTATTATCCAACTGATGGCATATACGTACGTATAAACATCACACCTATATACACACAAAAAAATTGTGCATTTTTCTGAAAGCTGTTCAAAGGAGCCACAAAAAGAATAGCAACACCACAAGTACCAGAAGACTCATGTACCACAAACAAAACACAACTTAGGAAGCACCACTTTCAGCTCTTTCCCTATATTCTAAAATTGATTTTGAAATTTTCATGTTATTTCGAACTGCATTTTCTCAGTGCTTGGACAAGTGACCAGGACAGACTCAGAAAGTGCTCAGTCGTGAAATGCAAATCAGTCCTCGGTCAAAATACTTTGGTTGTCACAGATCCTGTAAAAGTAATTAAGACATCTTACACTCAAATGGTTTACGCACCGTATCCCTCAAAACTATTTATCAAAACTGCTTTCTGCTCCTCTGTTGGAAAGGTACCATACTGAAAATCTAAAGGCCATGTCTGTATGCAAAAAAACAAATCACATCCACAAAATTCTTGCAAATACACATGGAAAATGCAGAACTATGTAACAACATCAATTTTATTATGCACCTTTGACCAGCATTTTGTTTGCCCACTAATTCGGCTATTGGGATTACTTTTAACTTTCCAGCTCCTGAAGTAACACTGAACTGCAGCCATTTGGTTCTCACATCAGATTCTGAAATGATTCTTCAGTCTCCCCTCACTTTTGGAGTTTCCATTAGGATAGCACCTGTCTGTGATCCAGAGAGGAAAAACCATCCTAGCCAGCATTATTTCTTGTCAAGGCTGTCATGTTTTATGGTTCATTGTTATTTGTATGACAGCCTTTCTAAAACCCAGGTAAGAGTCTTGTTCTGCTGGATACTACATCAGTATCTTTTTTTAAAGTCTATGAAGCAGGAGTAGTTACAGGTGAAGGAAAAAAGTTCTGGAGGTATCACAGGGAGGGCAGACACCTCCAGCAACGACCTATCCATACCCACACTAACCATGTGAAACTCACATTTTGCTGTGAATCAGATGCTTACAGCAATCACAGAAAGCTTTGGGTTGGAAGGGACCTTTAAAGGTCATCTAGTCCAACTCCCAAGCTATTAGAAGGCTGCTTCCAATGAGGGACTTTCAGACACAGCAACACCATCTGCACTATTCTGTAATGCTGCATATGTTGATTCAAATAAAGAACATTTCCTCAAAACCACAACTGAAAGAAGAGGCTTTGCTTGTTCTAGAGTAGCTAGAATAGGAGTAATCTAGTTTAACTACCTTCAACAATCTCTCTGAGCATGATTACCAGATACATAAATAGTAACATGAACAGTGAAGAGCCCTGGTCTCTCAGTGCTGCGTAAGAACCAGATGCTGCTGGGCTGCTGAAGGCCAAAAGAACGAGGAGACAGCCCCAGGCAGTCTTCATTCTACCTTGCTGCTCTAGGTACAGGAGTACTACCATTGTTCCAAGGAAAAAACAAGAGCCACACGGTGTAATGTGAAGAAAATAATTATATTTCATGCACAGGAAAAAGAATCTATAATTTTTAACACTTTCAGTGAACTGGGGTCTTTAAGTTAATTTAAAAACTCAACCATAGCCCAGGGAGCTCTGAACATTCCCGATGGCAGCCTTTCAATCACAGGAATATATTTACCAATGGCTACCCCTGTGAAACCATGCAACACAGCCCAAACACCATTTTCTTGATTTTAAACTAACTTTTCAACAAAAGTCAGTTCAGGAGACTTAAAAACCTGAAGCATATCCTCACAATTGCAAGTAACTACCACGCCAAAACTTTATTCTATGGACTTCCAAAGATCATGCATGAAGTATGAGTCAAAATAAAACGCCAGTAATAAACCACTTTAGGATCAGAACACAGATCAGAAGGACGGATCAATTGTTGCCAACTTTGACAAAAAATTCTTCATAAGGAGAAGAAAGGAAAAAAAAAACCCTACCACCACACAAACAAAAAAAGTCATACAGAGAAGCTATCAGAAGCCCCCAAAACTGCATGACTTTACCCTTCCCTAAAGCTCCTGGAACCCAGGGAACATTTGAGTCTGAATCTGTACTGAAATTTCAGAGTCCAGCTTGATTCCAATTTATATAGGTAGATAGATATCTATCACATTTACAACACAGGCAACTACACAAGCAACTTTACCAGCTAAATTAAATATGGTTACACTGAAATAAAATAAGGGCAAGAAGAGGACAGGAAAAGCTGACAATTAAAGCAGTGTAAGGGAAGTTTCCCATTCCGGAAAATACAGACAAAACAGGCTTACAGATCTTTTGATCTTTAAACCACTATTTAAAAGGAAATGCTGAATTACAACTGTATTAAGTGTCTGAGTTCCATTTCACATGGAACAAGTCCACAAGAAAAAAAATCAAGATATGAATCAAAGTAGCTCAGAAGTTTTGAGTGAAATGTAACTGTGCAATGTTATCATTTATTGAATTTACACATTAAAAACTTATTCCTTCTAACTGGGAATATGACTTGTACTACTGCCATCATACATGCCAAACTGCACTCTCTATATACTTTTACAATAAGCATAAAATGGGGGCTACAAGTGAGAAAAAAAGCCAATATTACTTCTCCAATTCCATGCTTAGCTTGCAAGGCTGATTTGGCAAAAGCAAGTTTTTGCTCACAAACGAGCTAGGTTTTATCTAGGAATCTTTGAACACAACTCTACAATGCCAATTATCCAGTCATTGCTAGCAGTGGAACAAGAAGGACATTTTGAGACAGCACAAAGCATTGCAGGTATTTTAACAACTTATTTCTGAACTGGCAGAAGCAAACATTCTGACTCTTCCAACAGTTAATGCTGCCAAAAGGACAGATCATAGCAACCATAGCTTGCCATAAGACTGGCCCAAAAAAGCAAAAAGCACCATGTACATGGGACTCCATTTCCTCACCATCCCTTGAGACAAATCATTATGTATGTTGCAGGGAAGAAAGAGAGGAAAGAAAGGACCAAGCCAAGTCAAGCGGGCATTGTGGGGTTGTTACACCCCTACTTAGGTAGTCGAAGGCTTGGATGGCTCTGTAATTTCACCCACCCTCAAACACAATCAACATATGCCACTACATATTAGACCGTGGAAGCTCATCCCTCAGCATGGGGGACAGAACCCAAGGTATTTTTGTGACATCTGAAATCGTAGCCTCCCTCCTGGGGACAACTCAAACTACACTTGGCAAGGCTGCAAACTGACAATTAACTCTACAATAGAACTGCTGAAAATGTCCATGAATTAATGGATAAACCCTTCCAACGAGTCCGCTGCAACTTGAAGGGTTTCAGTCTGACTTATGGTCTCTACTGCAGGCTAGAGATTTCAGTTCACATTTAAATAGGTTTTAATGTTTGAACTAAGCAATTACACTGAACTGCTCTGGAGCAGAGCCAACATGGCCCCTAAGGTTGCTCTGCAAGACACCCCCATTGCGGTGTGATGTTAGCCAAGGCACCATCTGCCTCTCCGAGTACAAGCAACGGCTCTGTAAGTGCCAAAAGCTGCCAGCACATCTCACATCTTGTTTACCTGACAGCCATCAGATGGAACTGAAACAAAACCAGTAATAAGCAGGTACTGCAGATATGCGGGCACACAATTTAACAACTTGGCAGAGATCTTCAAAACTGACAGGAACAGAGGAAATACCAGTGCAAGCTCGGAACCAGAACCTTATCATCATTCAATAGAGGGAGCAGAAAACCTGAACACAAAGACCATTTGCTCTATTTCTGTAACAGAGAGACATAAACAAAACGTCAAACAATAAGAGAGGAAACTGGATATTTGTGGCTCGGCCGCCAGAAGAAAGCATGAAAGCTTAACTTCCAGCTCCATCTCTACAGAGGAAGTCCCCTGAAGGATAAAAGAACGGCTTAACAAAGCGAGATGCTGAACCCAGCAGCCCCACTTTGTCACTCTCATCCTTGCAGCTCACAGAAGTAGGGACTTCTGCGCCAGCCCTTGGCACAGCGACCGGGAACCAAATGCAAAGGAGTCAGGCAGGCTGAGGACAAAAGTGGGAGCCTCTAAAGGCAGCAGCCAGCTCTGCAGACACAAAGCAGCTGGCAGGAGACAAGACGGTGACATGGAAGAAGTCTGTGTCTGTCTGCTGAGCCAAACAGCAACAGCCTCATCGTAAACTGCAAAAGATAAGGAGAAGGACAGTTGTACACAAAGGCAAAGAAAACACTTCTATTACTGCCTTGACAGCCCTATTAATTCTCAGAAGCACTCCTGACAAGACGCCCATTCAATTTTCACTCCATGTGTTCCATCTAATGGGAGCTGTATTATGTTTCACAGCGAGGGTAATTACCTCTTGAAAAATTTTGTGTACAACGGGAGTAAAGGCTTTAATTTTCTACAGGTGTCTTGGACACATTCTTTAAAAATGCTTTGACCTAAAACGAGGCGCACATTCCTGTTTTACAGGGCTGCTCTCCAATTAGGATGGTTTATATTTGCGGGCCAAGCTGAAGCCATTTACCCCATCCATTAAATGGAGACATACAATGCATTCTACCATCACCATAATATAAACAATAACTGCTCCAGTGAAATTGAATTAATACAAAAACCTTCTATTTCTAGTTAGCAGAATCCTGTAAATATTAATGGTTCAGAATTTAACAGCATGAGAACAGGAGGCTGCTTCCTAATCTCTTCATATAAGGTGTTCTTGCAAAATTTCCTGAAAAGGTGTCACCTCATTATTCTTATTATTATTACTATTGAAGAGTTGTTTAAAAGAACAAGCATGTTGTGTTCTCAGACATTTCTCATTTTACTAATTAGATTGAAAAGTCCATTTGAATTAGAAGTATACATTTGTTATGCTTTAGTGAAAGACAGGAACGTTCTTATCCATGCAAATCAGCTAACCTGAAGTCACGTTATTTCAGACAGGTTCAGACTATGCACGTCACGTCCCCAGAAAAAACAGTTTCCTTGTGAATTAACTGTACAGGCTGCCACTCAGGTCCAAGCTGTGGATGGCAAAGAACTGTAAAAGATGATTCAATGAATGAAATAAGACCAGAGCTACAGCTAGCGAAAAGAGATGTACCACGCAGCAAAGCAAATCTCAAGAATGTGTATTTCCTCATTATAAAATGAATTAGCAAACATTTTTAGCCTTTCTATGTACATTCATAAGCAGCCTGTTACTCCAGCCACTCTTCAAATAGGTTTCTGATGCAGACCACCACTGCTCCTCCACACGCAAGTCAATCACCTTCAAGCAATTCACTAGGCTGAAATCAAACTGCAGTTACTTCTGTTGGAGCTACTCTACGTATTATAACAAAAATGACGTATTCTTTAGAAAAAGGATTGGAATTAGGTCTCTACACTACAAATCCATGCCCAGAATGGGGCAGGAGGCAGAGGGATCTCATCTGTTTTCCTCCATATGCAACTCTTCCTTTGACTGAAACATTTCCAAATTGGAATATACTTTGACTCAAAAACGTTTGAAAAGCTTCGGCTTTGACAATCCTTCATCTTCTGACCAAGAAAAAAATGCCAAAAAAAATTTCTTATGTTTATTGCTCCCTGCACCTTTCTTAAGTAATGAATTACTTTGCTGAAGGATGTAACATGAGGACCATCTCCTTCACCAAGCTGTAGATTTATTAAGATTAGGAAAATATCCAGAAAGACTTGGACCCATTCTGTTCACCCTCTCTCCGCAGGTGTATTTTCCAGGTTTGTCTGGATTTGGCTCATAATTTAGCCAGTAATAACCCCCTCTAAATCATACTCAGGCACTTCTTTTTAGAGTAAAATACTTCCCTGCAAAACTAGCTTTCTAACCTTAGTTGCTCTAAATGTAGGACATGCGTTTTCCCCACTCTTGTACAAGTTGACTGAACTGATTTTGCTCAAGCCTTCCAAAAAAAAAAAAAAAAATTATATTCGGCCACAGTCCAAAATACAGAACAATTCATCTGCAAAGCTAAATGTTTCACAAGCCATCTGCAAACAGGGCTTTATAAGAGGAACCATTTTGTTAACTTAGGCACATCGCAAGAGCCACAGCCATAACATAACATCCAGAAGGAAGGATTACAGCTGTAAAAAAATGTTCACAATGAAGTCATAAACTACACAATGTGCCCCTTTTGAATTTCTTTACTAATACAAAACTTGTCATAAAGGGTTACCTAAGATTCACACATCTTTAGAGATAATATGGGACAGTTTATGGAACAAAGAAAAACCCTGCAAAAGGCTGCTTTTTCTTTTTTTTCTTTCCCCCTTAAACCTGAATCTCAAAATAAAAATCATGGGGTGCAGACCCACGTGGACTGAAAGCAAAATTGTTGCGCATGAAGCCCCAAGACCCAAACACACCACGTTTTGCACAGCTCGTTAGGATGACATTATTAGAGCTGGGACCACTTAGGAAAACTCATCTGGAAGCCAAAAACATTCTTAAACAGGGGATGGGAATATATGCTCCAGTTTGCCTGCAAGCCTGAAACAAGCTTAATTAAAAGTTTCAGAAATGTTAAATAATGTTAATTTGTTGCTCTGGCAAACCGCCTGCTACAGCTCTGCAGACTCTGTAAATGAGAGTCTGCAGCAACATTACTGAAACCCCTTCCTGAGCTAGTTAACGCTATTCAGGCTTTTTGTCATTGTGGGGTTTTTTGGGTGACTTTTAAAAAGCCTGTGAAGTAAGTTGTAGACAGAGACAGCACTATCTCAGGTTTGGAAGGAAGAAAGGCCCACAGACTCCTTCCTGACAGTGCTTCTGGTACAAAGCTTTGTCAAGAAACAAAGCATCCTGCCTCTCTACAGCAGTATCAAATCCAGATGGCATTTATAACAAGTACACAAAATCCTACATGATATGGATGTCTATTCAAAAATTATTTTCAGTTTTATACACACGACAGGACAAGAGGGCATACATGAATATTATAAGAAAAAAAATCTGATTTGAAGCAGATGTCAGGAAGCGCTGTTGCATGCAAAAAAGCCCGTGAATACTTGTGCAAGCCAAAGCAGCAGATTTCTGCAGGTACAAACACTGGCCCCATTCACAAACAATCGAATAGTGCAGTGGGGTGGAGTATGGCCAGACACTCACAGAATAACTGACAAGTACTTTAACTACATCCGGTGCAGCAGTGTCATGTACTTAAGGGTATGCTGCACTGGATCTCATACCTAGGACCAGATACGGTTAACAGCGTGCCCAAATATTTCTTTTATTTGTGGCTGTGGATAAATTTCCAGTTTTGGGATCATATATGCAGTTTCAATTAGAAGGCACCCTAGACCACTGATTTGCTACGATTGATAGACATCCATCTTCTCTCCTTCTTCCACTTCATCATATTCTTAACTATGCACACCCATAAACTGCAAAAGTACATTGGAATAAGCCCCATTAGCCTACCAAAAAAAAAAAAAAAAAGGCCTACAAGAGAAGAAAGAGGAAGAAATGAAAAAAATTACTGCAAATTCAAAATCACAAAATCTGGACCATACAAAAAAACCAAAGCCTCAGCCCTCTCTACAGAGCTGATCTAAGTGAAAGCTATTTCTCTTGAGAATAAAAAAAAAAAAAAACCACGCATTTTTTCTGTAGATCTGAAATTTATTCTATTTCAGATCAAAAGGATAAGAAAGGATTTAGAAAGTTTAAGAGAAGTAATAAGGAACAGGGAATACAGGGAATTCTTTTCCAATCTACATCCAAGGGATAGGTATACATCTACAACATTCCTAGTCACAGTTTGCAACTGTAAGAATTTTTATTTTCCACATCCTGGCTCAGATGCTATTTAAACTGTATCGGTAGCACACTCCTCCATATGGCTCACTTCCTTAGCAAGATCACAGAAGAATTAGCGGCCATATTCCTCATTTAATGGCCTCAGTAAGTTTTCGAGGGGTACGAATGCAGCCCAATCAATCACTTCAACGCTGCAAAGGATTGAATGGCAACAGTTTTTCACAGAATGACCACGTGTCATGTTAGCTTCAAAGTTTCTGGGAAAGTTTTGTTTTGCACACAAAGCACAAAATTAACAAGGAACTCTCAAGCTCTTTGTAAAAATTCATCTTTCATACGCTCATAACAGAAAGAATTTCCAACAATTAACCTATAATTGAAAGTCACCCAGAGTAACTTCTCATATATTTTCATGAACAATTTGACATCAATACCAGAAACAATTTTCTGAATGTCCTGGTTTCAGCTAGAATGAAGTTAATTTTCTTTCTGGTGCAGTGCTGCGTTTTGAATTTAGGATGAGACTAACGTTGATAACACGCTGATGGTTTAGTTGCTGCTGAGCAGTGTTTATACCAAGTCAAGCACTTTTCAGCTTCCCACCCTGCCCTGCCAGCAGAGGCTGGGGATGCACAAGGAGCTGGGAGGGGACACAGCCAGGACAGTCAAACAAGCCAAAGGGGTATTCCACACCAAATGATGTCTGCACTCACTACAGATGTAGTGACTTAGAAATATGGTCGTTTAAGAATTTCTCATTCCACTAATCTAAATTTATCTATTCTAATCATCTCATTTTTTTATATTCTAACTTCAGCCAGCATTCAGTATGACTGATAAAGGAAAAAAAAAAAAACCCAATGAACGACACAAAAATCTTCTCTCAGAAGTAAATGAGGTAAAAGGTTTTCCTGGAGGATTTTGAGTCTAGGGAAGGAATGAGAGTTAAGAGTTTGGAAAATTTCAGTTTCTCTCTTACCTAACCTTTATCACATGAATGCAGAAGGCCCCCTAAAGACTGAGCTTGCTGATCTACTGCTCAGATTTTGATTAACTCTCCAAATGATGAGTTCTGATTCTGAAATGCCAAGGTACAATATTTTTCAAGACAGCACATCAATCTATAGGACCTACAAAGCAAGTAGTTGGTTTATAACTGCTTCGCTAGTCAACAGCAACTAAAACCATTATCAAATTCAGCAAGTACCTTTGAGATGGCAAAAAAAAAAAAATCAAACTTCAGATAACACTGTTTATAAAAAAAAACCAGTTTCCTTTCTAGTTAGACTTTTTACTCTATTAATAGAACACTGGAAACCATGAGTCAGGTTTTAATCAACCATTCACAAATATTTTTCCCAAGTAGACTACCACTACTTGAACATAGCTTAGCTTACATTCAGTCATGTAATCTTCTGGTTTTTACCTCATATCAGATTGTTTCAAGCAGATACACAAAGAGCTGAAACAAAAATACCACTACTTGTGATTTCCTCATTTGTTACTCTGTTCTCCCACTACTTCTAATTTCCACTGTGTCTGCAGTTTAAAGCACAACTTAAAAGTATAACTTAGGTCAAGCAACCAAATTAGGTTCTGTGCTATTTTAGGCCATAATCTTTATGTTCCGGCTTTTGCTCGGGTTACAAGCTAAATCCTGTGGTAAGCTAAAGAAGGCCTATCCTGAGTTACGTGGTAAGAATGCTGTAACAACATGTTGGACCTATAAGAAATATGTCTGCTCTACTAACCTAATAAAATCGTTTAAAACCATCCTTTTGTCTGTCTTCAATTACCTGCATGTCTAGATCAGTGTTTTCCTGTCAATGACCCGCTGTTGTATTTCTCACTCTCTAATACCATGTGGGTTTAGTTTCATCCTATATTTATCTCCATGTACTTTTTTCTCCTTCTTCTATAAGCATCTTTGCCTCTCCCTTACACTCTGCCTTCAGAAGCAAAACCATTTCTCAACAATGCCGTGATACAATTGCCTAAAGGGTTAGATTTCAGTGTGATGACATGAATGGGAATTCTATGCGTGCCAGAGTGTTTCCAGATAAAAAATGTAAACAAAATATATACAAAAGTGCATTTGGTATGACAACAGTTAAACTCAGCCAAGATTTGAAGGCAGTAACTTGACTACATTCAAGTAAGGAAGAGGCTAAGCTGAGTTACTATGGTATACAGAATCAATGAATATAGTCAAACATAGAATATTAATAGCTTCAACCAGAGTGATTAGTTACTTCCAGCTAATGAACTTCTGATCTATACAAATACAAAAAAGAGCATCCCTACAGATAAAGGAATCTGGATGTACTCTGAGATTTCAAGACCAAAAAAACCACAATTGTTTCTTTTTGCTTCATAAAGAAGTAAAAAAATAAAGCACTAGGCTCCACGTGGAGGCAAGGTTGCTTTTACAGTAAAACAATGGAAAAAATTAGTTTCTTAAATCCGACTTATGACATGCACCTAACTTACTGAGAATAAATAACTACTTATTACACACTGGTCAGGACTTAGAAATATTCTTTGGGAGATATCATTAGTAATATATCAGTCCATTTTAAAACTCTGAACTCAGGTGGACCAAGGCATACTTTTCTGGTATGGATCCAGCATCACCTGATCTCCTTCAGAACACTGACCCACATCTTTTTGTGTTAAATAGGGAACTTCAGAGAGATCCCCTTTCTGCATTTTAAGACATGGCAGCACAAGAACCACTGGGTAAGTAATTGCATACTTCCAGGCTTAACATACTTTCCTGAGGGAGCCTCACACCCAATGCCCAAGAGCAACCAGAAACACTACAGAGCTAGAGTCGCCACGGGATGCAGCTATTGTACTCCCAAACTGGCTGGCTCACAGGGCTGACACCTAATCCAGGATCTGCCCTCTGTAGGAATGTTTCCACATTTCCATTTCCTGAGTTTTGTTCACCTCTGATGCTAGATTCAAGTTCATTAAAGCCTGACCCACGCATGCTCTTCAGACACATCCAGGCTTGTACAGGAGTATCACCCTAACACCATGTAGAAAACCATCTGGATTGTGTTCTGTGGAAAATGAAGATTTATGAAATGACCTTATGAGTCCTTGAGACAATGTATGTTCCTGGTCTCCTGTGCTTTCATGCCTTGTAAGCCACCCTCACCATGAAGACTGTAGCTAGCTAATTTACACTCTCAATACAAAATCAGGTTATTTGCAAATTAGATCATGTTACATAGTGTATAGGAAAAGTTATTGCTAGTCACACCTTTCTTCCCTCATCTCCTAGATGTTTTTCTCATACACACATAATATCATGTGCATAAGAGGGACTCAAAAGCCTATCCAGGGGGTTTCGGCAACCCAATTAAATTGCTAAATTGTTCTGATAAATGATTCTGAAGAGACAATTTTGAAAAGCCAGCTTGCCAAATCCAGTATGATAAACAAAGACATCAGCATGAAGTTGAATTCAAGCTAGAATAATACAGCTGAGACTGGGTTTACATTTCTGGAGTGCAAATAAAATACTGTTTATGGAGTTTTTTAATTAAAGTCGTCTCCAAAGGCCTTACTGTGCCTCTGAACACTTAAAGAAAACTGTAAAGTAAGGAAATATCACTTAGTTCTCACATAGAAATAATAGAAATAAGGTAGATGTCACAGTAAGACATAAACACACAAAAAAACCCATTTATATTTAGACAAACAAGCCTTTCTTTATAAACACAGTAATAGACATATAGGCGCTGTCATACACTTAGAGAAGAAATTGCTACTGGCTTCATTTAATTACAGGTTAGAAAATAACCCCCTATTTCCCAATGCTAATCAAACATCTAAAGCTGCAGCCAATGACGTATTATTGGCCTCTTAATGCAACGGACAACGTGTCTGCGGTTTCTGTACAACCGGCAGGGCATCCTGGCATCCTAGTGAGATTCCTACGGAAGGAGAGGAGCTGAAGGAATACAGCTGTTGTCACAGGGGAAAAAGTCACTGATTAAGATTTCAGTGCTCTTTTGTTTTATACTGTACTTCTGAATGGAAATCACACACATCTGAAGCAGACCAAAGCATGCACTCCCAAACCACTATCACTGCCACTTCCAAAAGCCACATGTCTTGGGAAATCCAGAGAGCTAAAATAATACTGGACAGCATCTTTGTTCTAATCAAAAGCATCAAATCTTTCAGAGCCGTAGCAGCTCATGAATGAGAGAAGTCTGAATTCTATGCCAAGAGCTGTTATCAGAGATGAAAAAACAACTTTTTACTTGAATTTGATTTACTTGACTTTGATTAATTTTTCTCTCTGTAAAATGTGCTGTAGCTGACTATTCCTATATAACACTCAAGCCTCTTGGTCTATGGAAAGAATAAGTAAACTGGAAAATAGATCAAAATTCTTATTCAGATAATACTTATAGTCGGAATCCTAACAATCTCAAATATTTGAGGAATAAAGGGGAAAACACATAAAAAAAGGTTAAGTCGGGGAAAATAATTATCTTACTCTTATTACTGATCATTTTTAACAGAAAAGCTGTGTGCAAGCATTTCCATGGCTCAGTTTTTCCCACAAAGTGGAAAAGTAATTCCTTTTTACTCTAAATGAGATCTACTTTTGTATTGCATTTGTATTTGTGATGGAGTTATCAGACTTTCAAGAGAAGAAGGAGCAAGAGATAAGCTAGTAAGTATAACTCTGCATATCATCCTGACAAGTATTTGGATCATCTGGACTCACTGCCATGCAAACTTCACACTACACAATATAGTCTTAACAGAGGTGAAGTTCTCCTTTTTGTCAAAAAGGACTTCTCTATTAATATTTCCAACAGAAGTGGCTGCCATTAATCGGGTTAATAACCAAATTTGTCACTAACATTCTTTGCCCTCAGCTTCCTCACAAAGTGCCAGAACTCACCTTCCCAGAAATAACAATCTTCAATATCTTTAAAAGTATATGGTGTGAAAGGTAACTGGTGTAAACTATTCATAACCTCTAAACAAGAGGCCTTCTAAACTTTCCTGAACCATCAGAGCAGTTCTTAGCTCACACAAGTTCCAAGCAGCCCCAAGCTGAATTAATTAATCTGATTCAATTAAATAAAAGGAATTGTCAGAACATCCCTTCCTACCATAGGAAAAAGAGATGTGAAAGCGAAAAACCAGGCTGCTCTTCCACTACCTTCTCAAATGGAATGGTACCCCTTTATATAACATAAGTAAAACAGCGTATGAGGGATATACATTCCCCCTTGCTTCCCTAACAGCACCTAGAAAGTGGAACCACTTAATTTCCATTAAATTAGGCTTTCCTTGCCAAGAACATCTTGAACTACCCCAGCCTCCACTAATCTCACTGTCACTTTACAAGTAACCTTAGCATGCTTTTGGGACAGAGGCTGTGGCACTCATACTGGAGAAAACACAAAGCCGATGCAGGAAGGGATGCTAGAAGCGGGGCCCCGGGGACTGTGCTCTCTGCTCTCTGGAATACAGCTTTGCAGCCACTGCTTTATTTTCAGCACTGCTTTGAGGAAAGACAAACCTGAGCTATAAAAGTCCTAATGTGATGCCTTAAATAAAGAACCAAATCAAAGCCTTACTCTGAAGAAAATGCCTTTCTGCCAAGCTTGGATGTCAGTTCTCAAAGTTCAATGGTTCACAAGAATTATTTTAAAATCCCGTAAAACCTACACTCTAGGTAAAGATTCTTCCCCAAGAATTTTCAAGATTTTAAAAGACATTGAAAGTCTGCATGATAACAGCCAAAAAAAAAGAAGAAAAATACATAACACTAATTATCTTCCTTCCTCATCGCCATCCATTTTCTGCAGAAAAAGGACTACAGGGTGAATTAAAAGAAACCTCACATCACAGGCTGTCTTGTCTAAGCACAAAATGAGTAAGAAGAATAGTCCCTTGGACGGAACCTCTGTCACTCTCAGGCTAACACATACTGCAATCAGACCTGCTGAATTTTCCTACATTTCCCAAGTCAAAGTCACAAATGGTATACTCCTAATTTCATTCCAGAGATAAAAGAATTACATTAATGTGTTAATTTTGTGGCTGTTTACTGTGACCAACAATAAAAAAACCTTCTCCAAATGGTAGCAAGAGAGCGAGCTACCCCTCAGCTCATGCCAAGGGCTGGGGAGCTCCCCAGGCTCCCTGCTTTTGGTCCCCTACCATAGAGGGCCCAGCCAGGCCACTCACCAGCCTCAGCTCCAGGTCCCACTTGCTGGTGGCAGCTCCTTTTATCACAAGGGAGTTCTGCAAACACTCAGCTGTGACTCTAGCTGTGGTCTGAGGCTTCCCAGCTGCTCATCACAAAGGCCATAGCCAGGGCAGCTATAATGGCAGAGATGCAATTTAGAGTATTCTCAATCTGCCAGACATCAAGCTCCCAGAGACCGATGAGGGTGATCGCCCTGTCACTTCTTGTCTGTCCTTCCATTTCATTCCCTACTAACAAACATAAAGGGAAAGCTCAATCACTAAAAAAAAAAGCATTTGCAAGAAGAGTATTAACTGATGTTGATTAACTCTGTTACCAGTGTACAGTTCATCCTGAGGAAGTCTGGTCATGATACATGATAAGCTAAAAAAAAATATACAAGTAAGAAAAGGAAAAAGTTCTCCTTTTGCACAGTCTGCACTGACCACACTGAACTGCACACCTGAAATAAAAATCAAGGATGAGATTTCACATCTGACTTTGGCTGTGAACACAGGATGTGACACCAGGTGCTTGTAACTCTGTTCCAGAACACAAGGCAAGGAGAAAATTTCTGAAAAGGGTCTTTAATGTAACCAGCAAATGCTTGCTACGCAGGCATTACTGCAAAGGTATGGCAAGTATTATGTTCAAGGTAGGTCTCCAAATAAGAGCAGCAAGCCAGCTCCTTCAGGAAGGGTGTAGAAGTCCCTGGGTAAAGGCTGTTCCAGGGCTCCTCGGAAAAGCACATTCCAGACCCACTGCCTGTAAGCACAGGGCCTCAGCCCAGACATTCTGTAGGTCGCGGGCTCTGAACTGTTGCAGATGGCAAATGGGATTCAAAGGCACTTGGATGAACTGCAAACAAAACTGAGCTCCCTTCTGGCATTGAGAAGAACCCGGGCAGTGGTGTTCAGAGGAGGGAGGAAGTTCCTTTGGAGACCACTACTTGAGAACTCCTCAGCTGTCAGTCTGCCCAGGGTGAAGCAAACTACAGTGTCCAGGAACTGTAGGGCTGGTAAGCACCAACCACACCAAAATGAATAAAATAGACATTTACTTTGCAGATTTTTTCCTGTTTTTTTTTTCTCTCTCTCCATCCCACTGAAGCTAAACAGAACTTGAACAGGAAGTTCTACTGGAATTTAGTCGCAGCCAGATTCGAAACAGAAGCTGTACATTGGCTATAGATTGTATCTCTTAAGAGTGGATCAATCGAAATAACTTGTTAGTTGGCTTCACATCCATTTGAAGGTATGAATCTTATATGTTATCACAGTATAATTATGAGCAGATTGACTATTACAGTAATTGAAACATCATATTTTACAAAAAAAAGGCAATAAACATTTGTTTAAAAGAAAGTTTTCTTTTCCTGAGGGGAGGGGGGGGAGAACAATGGAGAAAATACTTTACTAGGAACAGTAAGGTTAATTACAACTATCACAAAGGTAGCTGGAACAGCCAAAAGGCTTTAGCGTAGTCCACAGCGTCCTTAGCTGCTCACGCCTGACTACCAGATGTATGGCAGCAAGAAAATAGAAGAGATCATAAAAATAAATTCTACCACAACTTCTAAAACCAAAGCACTAAAAGCCATTTTCTTCCTATGAAATTAGGGGGAAAAATGCAAGCTGGCTGCTGCAGAAGCAAGGAAACATAACACAGTATTATCTATACTCATTTTTACAGTTCATCCGGTTGTGGCAGCAAATTAATCCTGTTCTCCAAGAGTCATTCACAGTTATAATATCTCTTGGGAGGGGAAAGGCTTTGTATATGCCTGTAATATACTAGCTACTACTTCAGCTGAGAACACAAAGATCTGGTTGAAATTAGCATATTTTTCTTTGTGGCCACAGAGGCCTCTAAACATAGAAATATTTGAATATTTCCGAACTCCTTTGCCGAGTGTTGAAAAGTCTGCTTGATTGTTCCCAAAATAATAATGAACTACATCAGCAGTATTTGAAATGTGAAATATGTATTAGAACAAAGTGGTTTGAGATTTAATAATTTTTTAGTTGATGTTGAAAATTAACTTTGAGAGACAAGACTATCTGCAGATATGATAACGCACACTACAGAGATGTTATCACTTGATACTGAACGGTATTTAACAAATGTTTCAGCCCTTCTTTCTTGTCTGCCAGAACACTTTCTGAGCCACAAGGTACTTTCTGGTGTCATCTCTGAGTGCACAGATCCTGCACTGCACAGGACCATTATCACAATACCTCGACTGACTTAAAATTATGCTTCAACTACTAAAAGTCACTCCAACAGATTTAAGGAAGGATTGACAAGTGTAAACTTTAAAAAAAGAAATTCAAAATTGGTGTACTGGAGAGGAACACCATTCCTTGTATTCCTTTCACAGTGTGTAAAGATGTGTTTTTAACACAATCATAAACATTTTCACCTTTATTCTGATAAAACGCCTTTGCTGAAGAGGATGTCACAAAAAAGAATCAACTGAATTGATACCTAACAACTTACAAACACAGTACGACAAAGCAGAAAACAGGCAGTCCTCTTTCAGTGTAGGTATTAGCTCTGAAGAAGCNTACACAAACCGCACCCTCACCTGACTGCCTGATTCAATCTTCTCCCTCTGCCCACCCCTTATTTTCATTTAGGAAAGGAACAGTTACTGAAGGACTAATATTTGTCAAGACTGCAGAGTAAACATTTCAGTACGAAGTTTTTGTTTATTTTTATAAGGAAAGGTTCACCGGCATTTAACTAGGCATTTTAACTAAGGTTAAGTATACTACACTGTGTGAGGTTTCTTTAATGCAGATCTTCAGGTAAAGAACTGCTGCTCATTTTTCTGATACTTATCTTTATCCAAAAGGGATGATCAGAAGTTTGGAAGACAGACATGGACAACAGCTTTAATGCTCACAGCAGAAGTGACAGCTATCCAACGCAGCGTGAACTAAAAGCAATACGATAAAATACAACGAGAACATTACACCTTGCGCAACCTGTAATAAGTGCATTGGTGCTAGAGAGATTAGCACAGCAACAGCTAACACAGCTCTATTGCCATGACTTGTTTCACAAGTCCTGTCAATTCTGAGCCCAGAGCTCCAAGGCAAGGGCAAAGATCTGACTGGAGTGCCCTACATCTCCATCCCTTTCCATAGAAACGAGGATATGAAGAAATGGAAGAGGAGCAGAAAGGTACATGCAACCTTCCCTTTTCCCCCTGGGAAGCTGAGGCATGACCAGTGTAACTCAAGGTCCTATAGTGATTCATCCAAATATGCATACTGAAGGGAAAAAGTCATATGGATTTTATTTTCAGTCTAATATAATTTCAGTCTAATTTAATTTAGTATTCTTGCATGTCTTTTGTTTTGTATACTTGGGTGTCTGAATGCTTCTGTTTATCTTTTACACTGCAGTTGCCACCTTAAAGCACTACAGGAAGCAATGGTTACCAGCACCATCTATCCTCTCCTCCTGTCAATACCGTCACAGCAAGGACTGAATCACTGCCAGAAGTCCCTCTACTTCATAAATCATATTGAAACTAATTTAGTTTATATAACATAGGTCACTGCAGAGTAGACAGGCTTCATGAAGTTGTATCTGAGCAAATGATCTAAAGATTAAGAGAATCATCATGCTACCAGTCCACATGTGGAATATATTTTTCAGTACAATTAAATTATATTCTACGTTTCTTTGATCAGCATCTTCTTATGATTCAGTTTCGGTACTGTTTCAAAGACTAAGTTATTTTTGGGCCCCATCATTTAGGTGTAGTTCAAGATTATTAACTGACAAAATGGCCATCAGCTTTGTTTTTAGAGGAGTCATCCATATCATGACTTACCAAGATACTGAGGGTAAATTCAATGAAATGTAATCGCTCTTCTCTACTAACTACAGTAATTAATCCTCATTCATTCCTCAGAACTTTCATGAGGGTCGAACTGTGGGTGGAAACACACTTCAGGATATACTCAAGAAGGTAGCCTACCAAAGCAACCCACAGAGTACATATTGTTATGCTTTCTATAGCTATTCACTTCAAAACTTAGCTGAAATGAAAGCCTGGAAATAAACAAGAGAAGTTACAGCTGCTACACGTACACTTCACTTACTATGACCCTATATAAGTCATACCCTCATACAGTTTTAACATCACCTACTTGCATCTGCATCAAATCTCAACTGTAAAAAATCCACACAGGAAAAGCCTTAGACAAGCAGGTATTCAAAGTACTGGTTGAAGAGAATCTCAAGAGATTCAGGTTGGGACATGTTTGAGGTTGCCCTCCCTTCCTTCTACATGCCATGTGCTCAGTTTTCCTCTGCCCTATTTCTCCTATGGAATCCCTCACTCGCTCCTCTTTTGAGCTGATATTTTTGTGCAGAGGACTGCCACTGTTACCTCTTGGCAGCCTCAAAGGCTTTGCCAACTGATCTTATTCCTTCCTCCATTTAGCATTTTCAATTGTAAGAGATAAAGTCCTAGAAAGCAAGATGTTACTGAGAGAAAGGAATAAAAGGGTTGAATTCTCGTAAAGTTCATTGATACAACGGTGAAAGTTGAAATTTTCATTATCTTCTTGCAGAGGTGCACAATTACAGAGATGCCCCTCAGAGCCCAGAAGACATCAGCTAACTACAAATTGTGAGACCCCCTTGGACAGCGGAAATGAAGATAGATTAGAGAAAAGTAGCTTCCAAAAGAATGGGAGATAAATTGGCCTAGTGCCTTTTGTTCTTAACTCCTTGGAACAGAAAACTGCAGGTGAAGTTGTCAGATAAGAAGTTCAGACACATCAAACATCCCAAAAAGGGATGTTCCATATTCTGCCAGAAGTTTGTTCTACTGCAGATGTTATTAAATTCCCTATCAAAATCCCCTATTAAAACTGGAATGCACAGATTTGTTCATTCCAAAATATCATCCAAATGAAAAAACAAAACACACAACCCCACAACCAAAACCAAGCCCCGTAGTTAATCCACGCTTGGGAATGAACCTGCCTCAAAAGGCAAATTGACTCAATGACTTAGCTGCCATTTGCCATTTTTATGACTCTGATCTCCACACTGCCTGGTTTATGTTCAAAGGGGTGGAGTAGAAGACAAGCCTGTGGTGTATTGCATCATGTACATATGAGGGTAAACACCATGTGAAGTGGATGAACTGAAATTATAAGACCTAAATTACAGTCAGTTTAGGAAGTCTGTTTCTTTCTCCTAAGCACTCTGTTTATTTAGACTATTTCTTCATCCAAAGTCATGTCATTGTTTCTAAGGAAGTTTACAGCTGAAGGCAACTGAGAAAACACAATAAATCTGTTTGCCATTTGTCAGTGTTTCTGGACAGCGAGAGGAGACAGTTATGTTGTCATGGGAAACATGCAGAAGTACACAGAAGGGGAGCTGTCACATAGCTTGAAATGTCTATCAGCCTGGTCTTCTCTAGTCTGCCTACATGGCTGCTAAGTAAATAAAGTTACAGGAATTGTGAGATGCAAAGCTACAGAACCTAAAAAGGGGACCTGCCCATCTATGCCTCCTGCTCTTTACATCGCTAAGACAACAAAGTCACTTGCTGTGAGATAATTAGCTACACTAGATACATAACCAGATGATATTCAAAAGGGGCAGGACTAACCTTAGTGTGACATCCTCCACTGCTAAAGGCTACTTGCTCAGATTTCTTCTGTTCATTCCAAAATCCTAACATTTTGGACTCCTTGGTGTCAGTAAATATCAGACATGTCCCTTATCAACAGTCAAAAAATATTTGGCCTATCTTAAGAGATATCACTTTTCCAATAGCTTGACGTCTTATCCAGAATACACTCAGCAATACAGCTTCAACAAACTGAACAACCCCCATGCCTACAGGATACGGGACTTTAGACTGCTACTTCGGAGAAGTGAAGGCAAGCAATGGAAGAGGAAAGGAAATTAGTCCACCTAAGTGAACAGCGGGAATTTACATCCAAACAATCCAGCTAAACTGTCATTTCAGTATAACAAAAAATTTTAAACTCACATATTCATTTTGGGCTGGTCTGTTTGCATTCAATATATGGCCAAAAACTATGCAGCGCTCCAAAGAGTTTACAGTCTAATAAAGTAAGCAAAATGTAACAGAGAACTCCCTGTACACTATTATCTTAAAGCATTTTGCAGACAAAGATATTAGATGCACTGCAGTAGAGCTTGGCAATACACCACCCAGTGCACTTAATGAACACAGCACAATTCTCAGAAGTGGGGTTTAATGGAGCCCATTTGTAGAGAACAGTACAGTGATGCATAACCACACAGCTCAACGAGTGGAGCTCCAGCCTTGGAGACTGGATATCTTCTTCGTTCATCCAACACCACCCAGCCCATGCCCATCCTCATCTCCATGACTTCCTAGCCTGCAGTGAGTATATCCACATGCTAGACAGATGGAAGTAGCTTTCAATAAAGGTGACAGTAATAATTATTTTTACCTAGTTGAGTCTGCTCAAATCACTTTCTAGTGATTCATCTGGTGGATTTTTAGTCTTCTACTGCATCTATATTTCTATTTCTCTTTATATCCCACTAGACATATAGTGATAGTTACGCAGTTAAAGCATACTATCGATCTGACAGTTTTTATGCCCTAAGTTAGCCAGTCAGCTCTTCTAGGGCAGATATAATGTTTGTGGCCGATGTATGGTGCTGAGTCACATGTCTCAACTTCACAGAGCACAATAATATTGAAGGTATGGGAGATATACAAACAGACACTGGCTTTGAATCATTTCTTTCTTGCATCTACTTGTGCAATGCAGATGTTTAACAGTGACCAGAACTTTATCAAAGTGCTCATGGCTAGCAACAAAAATGGACATATGCATACTTGGATGCTTTTAAGTGTCTTCACAAGGTCCAGATCAGACTCAGGCCCTGAAATGACACGCTCTCATGAGAACTTGAAATGTTGTGCATGTATTTATTCAATGCATAGAAAGACAGGAAAAGCATTGTGGAAGTACTTATTTACAGAGTAATCCCAGCAAGAAAAAAACCCAACAAAACAACACACTCTAGTCTACAATTACTGAAGATGAAAACTCTTGATCACATCAGTGAACACACTGAGTTACTGTACCTTGCTTTATCCAAGACATCTTCCTCATAATCTCTCCTAAATAACAATTATTTTTATCTAAATGCAGATTAAGATTGATCTAAACTAAATTAAGAGATCTAGTAAAGGCTAAGCATGTTCTAACAGGATCATGCATTACTTCTACAACAGGCTTGTTTGCAGCTGAGCCCTCTGCTCATTTTGTTTTAATTAAAGCAAATAGATTGAGCAGAACCTTCTGACGAGGGACATGCCGCATCAGTCTCTCCTGAGCCAGCTCTACACCGCAGCTAAAGCCGCTCAGGCTGAGGCTGCAGATGCTCCAACGCCGTCTCAGACGTTAGTGGTGCAGCTACACTATTACATCTGCCAGGTCAATCATGCTATGTCTGAGGGTTAGGCTTTGGCTTTGAGACAGTATTTTGGTATGGACTTTTTTTTCCTAAATCTTCATAAATCCTCAAAAATCTTTAAATAGGGTTAAGTGGGAAATCAAGCAGTTACTAGAGATAAATCTTATCTTACTTGTATAATCCTGGTTTAGGTTAGGAAAAGAAAAAGCTGCTGGTGAATTTATTTTCCCTGAGCATCTGTCACAAGAAACTTAGAGGTTCTTAGGCCTTGCTAACCAAACTAATTCCAAGCAGAGTTATATTTATTAGGTTTCTGCCTTTTTTTTTTTTTTTGTAGTTCTGGGGTTGTTAGGGTTTGTTGGGTTTTTTTTAAACTATGTATCTACATAGTAAGTAGTGGATGGAGAACTATTCATTTGAATTAGATCATGAGGTCTGAGCAATAGCAGCCAACCAAAAAAAATAATCTCCCACACAGAGTCTCATGCACATCAATGCAAACCTTCCACATGTGCCTTTTGGGCTACAAGTCATGACATTCTAGGTAAATATTGTAACATATTGTAGACAAACACAAACTCTCAATCAGAAATGCAGTTTCACAAAAATTCCACTCTCAGCCTATGACTACGTACTTTAGTCACATTTTGATCAACACCTTCGGGTCTGTTTCATGCTATTTTAAGGCCTCATCTTCTATGCAAACTGCTCTTAGTTACACAGTAGGCCAATGTGATTAGAGCAGTTTGACTGGAATTTCACCAGAATTTCACAGAAGGGAACCAAGCTGTTGAAGTTAATGAGGTACTACATACAAAAGTAACGAAACCTGAGAGATAAGATCCTCTATTTTTAAAAAGCTTTCCTAAAGAACAACATTGGCTAATATATTTATTCCTTACATACCAGATAATATGTGTCTGAATGTAACTAATACAGATTTGAATAAATCAGTTCAAGTCAAGTACTGTAGGCTTTTTCATTTCCTTAAGCAATCCTGTGGGTCTTAAGGGTTGCTGTGAACCAACCAAAACAACAACACATACCTCTAAACCAAAACAAAGGAGAGAAAAAAAAAAAAGGCTCTGTGGTGAACTTAGATGTATAACCTCTGCACCCTCTAGTGCTAGCAGTAACAAGCAGTATTAATACCAAAACAAGAATTACCCCCAGTCACGCTAATTCTATTTAATATATAACATGTGGATAGGCAGCATGGCCTTCCAAAACATCTTTGAGCACAGAAGATGATAACTTACTACTTTCTAAGGTGATGATGAATGTTTTTCCCTACTTCAAAAAAAGGTTATTTTTAACAGAAATAAAACTGTTGAATAACTGAACAAATGAGGTACTGTTTGTTCAAACTAATTTCCTTAAATCTTCTGATGGAAAGTCAGAAATATTTTTGAAAGCAACTGGAACAGGAAATACTACCTTTGACAAGTTTGTGCTGCATATACAATTGCAACAGGAACTCAAAGATATTCATTTAATGAAATAGTACATATTTTGGTGAATTTTCCATTTCCTCAGAAACAAATGTGCAGTCTCTCTCTGGAAGAGGAATCAGCACCAGAACTTGATTCCAGTATGAGAATAACATTTCTACTTTTCCATCACAGGAGTGATCCTCATATGCAGAATCTTGAGTTCGTTGCTTTTTTCTCAAGTAAGGCAATACTTAGAAAATATTACTAACTGTAAACCTTAACTATAACCCCTAGCCTTCAGAACTGATTTTTGCTTTTCCAGGAAAACCATGTTTTAAAAATAAAAGATGCTTCCACCTTTGAGTCACTGAATGTCATTCACTGTTTCTGTGGCATTTATATTACTTTGGGACTTGTAATTATCATTACTCATGAAGAATCTGAGGGCAAAAGCAGCAAGTCCAATCCCTCTGTTTCCCCACACAATAGGCACAGGACGATCATCAGTAATGCTCTACTCAGGTATGCTGTGCCTAGGTTTGGAAGGGTCCCTTTTGATTTCATGGGAACATTCAGATCTCTCTATGCTGGTGCCACTAATATCATCTGGCAAGGTTAACTGAAAGAAAAGGAAGGCAACAAGTATTTATGAATTAGAGCAACAAACTATCAAGGGAAGCAATGGAGTCATCCCTGGACAGGCTTCACATCAAGTCTGGATTCCATTTAAGCTGAGACAAACCCTTAGTCAAAATATAAATACGAAGTGAAGGTTAATTGTCTATGAAGAAGAGAAATCCCAAAACTTGAACTTTATTCATCTAATTTCACATATCACAGTATCCAGCCTTCGGATGAAAACAACACTCCGCTATTATTCACCTGGGTAGTTTTCCAAGTTACCACACAGAACGCTCATATATGAGGGTATTCCAATATCTCCCAATTTCTTTCCACGTTAGGGAGATGAGCCACAGTAACGGCGTTATCTGGCAAACCAGAACACAAGGCAAGAGGAGTACTGATGTAGTGTTCAACTAGAAAAACTGACCTCAGCTGGAGAAGGTTTGCCCTTAAGAACAAACTCCAGGATTCAAAACTCCTGCTCCATTGCCTGAACTTGAGCTGAGTCCCCTCTCAATTTCTCAGTTTCATTTTCCCAAAATAAAAAAAGGCACAAAAAAATTGAAGATTTTTTCAGCTTTTAAGTCTGAGGTCTGCAAAACATACCCCAAATGTTAACATATCAAACTGCAGATGTCAACAAAAATAGAAGGAGAGGACAAAAGTTAGATCTGTAATTAATACAGGTATTAGCCACATTCTTGCAATTTGCAGTGCTGAGGAAATACAGGGTTTGATTTCTTCAGGATCCAGTCTCCTGTTTCTGAAATGGTTGCTTAAGGAAAAAAAATGGTATGTTCTCTTGGACTCTAAGAAGACAGCAATGAAGTATTAGCCTTAAGAGACAATAAGGAAACACAGCCTAGTCCATAAGAATCCAGTGAAAATTTTTAATTGACTAATAAGTATTACTTCCAAAAAACTCTGAGTTTAATTTGCAGCTAAAACAGAGGCACTCCTGTAGCACATAAGGAAAAAGCAGCAGCAATAGGACATAGCACAAACAGACAAGCAGTTAGATATCTTCAGTCACGATGTGGAGCAAAAACCAAGGGTTTTTTTTATTTGGTCTTTAAGGATAAAGAACACTTATAAAGTTAAAAGGAGGCTATTTTGAAGATTTACCTAAATGACTTGTAAATGTAAGCCATACTTTTGTGATGCCAGTAAGCTCTTCACAACTCTTCTTTCCCTCTTCATTCATTTCTAGATAATTATAATAACTACAACAATGACCTAGTAACATTTCCAGCTGAAAGTCTGGAAAGAAGGAGGAATCTTCTCCAATTTCTTTAGAGAGGGGTCATAGTAAAAACAAACACATGATCCTCATAAATGCATGCCATGTATTTTTCCATTGTACTTAAGGAAAGCACCAACCAGCACAGACCCACATAAAACAATTTAATTTCAGGCAAGCTCAGACAAGTTTTGCACATCTACAGTGTCAGGAAAAGATCTCTCTGGTCTTACAACTGATACATCAGAGTAAACCTAGCCACATTTATTTGATGATGGACCTTGCTAATTAGGATCACATTAGAACACCGGTTGGCCAACACGTCAGTTAGAACTCTCATCTCGGTTTATTAACACCACATTTTAATAGTAAATCAAGCGAACTTTCAGTGAGAGCCAAACATCTGTGTGTACACATTCCTTCTGAGGAGCACTCTCTCCCTGTGCTGGCAGCAATTCTTCCCTCTAACCTTTTAGACAGATACTTCTCAGAGCATTTTGAGAGCTGCAGGCCTCATCAGCATCAGTCCCAACCCAGCAAAAGCACCTGAAGTCACGAGTGGTATCAACAACTGATAGGATTGCATACACCCACCTTCACATTTTAAAAGAGGGCCAACAAAGGAGGGACTGCTGTCCAGGTGGCTGCAAACCTTATGTCAAGGCCTGGCTCTTGGACAGTAGCAAGTCCCAGGCAATTCCTCAGCTATTCATTTTTTAAAACTCTATAAACAGAAACTAATTTGGGACTTTCTAAATGCTTCAGTTATCTCTATGCAAGTGTTTCTTAAAAGTGTGGAAAACATTTCACAGTGGAACAGGTAAAACACACCTACGCATGAAACCAGAGTATCCAATTCCATTGTCTCACGAACTAAATTCTCCTCTGATACTATTCACATAGATTAGATGAGTATAGTATGAGAAACATGCACAAGTAAGAAATCTTTAATCATACTGGAAGGCCTGCAAGCGAGAAGGGACATGAGAAAGAGTGTTTAACAGCACTAACCCCTGACCAGCCCTGCTAGAATATATACTGCACGCTGGGAGGGCCATTCACAGAACCAGCCATGCGCTACTGGACATTTAAAAGCCGGCTGCGCCCTAGAGGTGGTGGCATTGCTTGTGACAATCCCTGTGACGTACTTTGGGCAAAGGAACTTCCTGGCGATTCTATTAGACTTCAAGAAATAGGGTGATTTCTCTCTAGAGATATTCCACTGAAATTATGAACCGTGGAGTAGCCTCATCAACACTTCTGTAAAATTCAACAGGGAAATGCAAAAGCTACTAAGGCATTTAAACATATTATTCCTACTGAGTTAGGGATCAAAGGAGGAGTCACAGGCACCTGATACCACTGGGAACCTGAATCCCAACTAGCACCAAAGCTTGTAAATTGCATACACAATGTGTACACCAGAAGGGAGCATGGTCAGTGTCTGTGTACATCTCATCCCCCATTTGACAGAAGACAGCAGTGAAGGGGGTTTTTTCCACTGAGGAACACAAGAAAACAGGCATTCTTCTGATCGATCATGGCCCAATGCACTGCACTCACTTGCAGCTTTTTATTTTTTTTCATAATTGGATAATCTTTACATTGCAAGAGGGTAGTTTTAATGACAACGTTTCCATTGTGTGTCAGGTCGGCAACTGGACTAACCTATAGTATTGTCATAGTCTCACAAAATAGGGCAAATCAAAACAGAATTTATCACGGCACACCTGATACATTTGTTATCCAAACATGCGGAATCTACACAAGTGAATTTTAGTTTATTGGTTTCAATCCAGAGCTCCACAGGCAGGCTAACTTCCCATTGATTTTAGACATGAAGAAGCACAGCTTTAGATAGAGTGCTCTTCTTGATTAGTCAGACAGATTTAAAAGAGTTTAATTACCTCAGATTAATCAAACACTGGAGTCTGGCTGAAGGCTAATAAATCCTAATTAACAAAGATTATCTCCAAATATCTATTAAAGACTAATCTAAGTTATCTTTTGGCCGCAGAAACTAATTTGTCAGTAAAAGCAGTTTTAAATAATGAGATCAGAAATGATTTGCAGGCAACATGTTTTTTGGAAAATCTTCTTTAAAAGTTAACTCTTTCACCTTCAATGTCAAGCAGACTAAAGGATAAAATACCACTCACCAGGCACATAGTGTAACACTATGTAAACAGCATTCAAAGATTGCAAACAAATTATTTCAGCAATGTTTCCCAGAGCCTGCCACTAACTTCAGTGAGACTAGATTAACAAACATTTACATATCTTTTTTAAAACCCTAGTCAAAATATTTAAGAACTTGGAGCAGGCAAAAACTTCAAGGTATATATATTTTTAAATACATGCATATAAAAATACATATGACTGGAATATACACTTTATATATGTGCGTTTATATATATATATATCACTCATTTTATCAGACAGCATTAGAGTTTCAGCTTAGCACAAAAGAGCCATGTGCAAGTTCCCTTACATTTTCAGCGCTACCAATTGTGCTGCAGAGCTCTCTTCCATCTAGAAAAGGCTGAGCCTCCTCTCTTGAAAACAGAAACATCTGTTTTCTCAAGACATCTGCTAAAGAAGCAAGGAGAGCGGGATGTAAACTGCTTAGTCAAATAGTTTAAAGATAATGAAGAAATAATTAATTAGAAGAAAAAAAACTTATAGGATTAAGATCTGCATGTAATTAGCTGTACTCAAAATGCCAAAACACTATGCTCAGAAAAACATAATTAACGAGTTCTTGAGAGCTCCTGATGATTCTCACTAACACAGCGATAAAGGGTGCTGCAATCTGCTCCACATGTTTACTGGGCAGGACCTGTGGAGCTGCGCTCCATGCTTGCAGCCAGGCATATGCTGGAACAGGGCGTTTGCATGCTGTGCCCAGGTCCCATTACGCTTGGCAGAGCCATAACCTGCAGATTACGAGGCTTGTGCTCAGCCAAAGACAGCTTTACCAGCACAGCTTGACTCAGGCCAAGCGCAACAGCATGAAAATATATTATGTTTTGGGGCACTTGTGGAGATTTCATTGATGAAGAATACATTGGATCCGATCCTTCACAAGCCAGTAATTTATTATAGGGCAATGGAAGTCAAAGAAACATGCAGCTTGCATTTATTTAACAAGCAAGAGGAGAGAGAATGTCCAGTTACTGTTCTTCCAGTGCTGGGTGTTTTTAAACACACATGGACCAAAATGGAAAAACAAAAAGATGAACCAAAACCACAAACTCGTTTTTCTGACAGATTTAATGGTAATATAACTATTTCTATTAGTTCCATCTATCCATTATGGATCATAAAGTTTCATTTAACCTAATGCTTTTTAAAATTGTCACTTCTTACCACCTTCATATCTTTGAACCTTACAAATAAAAGCTCTTTGCTGTCTTACGAGATTTTATCTTCCAGCAGAACAAAAGCAACCTGCAACACTCCTAGCAGGAGTGGAAAACTGCAGGATGGCCCAGTCTTTTTGGTGGTGAAGCCAAATGCCAGTTCCAAGCATCTCCATAGGCTGATGGCAGAAGCAAGCCATTTCACAGCCCCGTCACACAGGAGCCGTCAGCACTGAGCTGCCAACTTCCAACATATTTAAACTGCCTAACTGGACACTCAAGAACATACCTCTATCCTGAGGCCAGATACCTCCTCCTAAAGGCAGAACTATTCCCTCCACAACAGCACTGACTTCTTGCATACATGCCACAGGACAGTGGGGGGGAAAGAGGAGGGGAAAAAAAAAAAAAAAAAAAAGAAGACAGCAGGGTCTACTATTTCCCCACTCTACATGAGAAACCTTGCCAAGATCCACGCTACGTATGCAGCAGTTGGTGATCTGGGTAAGAAAAAGAGAACTCGATCACCTCTTCCCATATCTTCTCTTTTATTTTTTTCCCTACTGCAACATATTCTACTGCCCTGAAGCAAGGTTAGGAAGCCACTTTCTCTACCAAGTCATCTGCTTCGGCAGGTCAAAAAAAATCAGCGTGCAGGCAGCACTGCCAGTTGGACCATTCAGGTACAGGCTATTCTCCTACTGTGCAATTAGGGGACATTGCCAGGTGAGGTCATAAAATTCCTCAGTTTCCCTTCTATGTTTGTTTTTCATTAAAGATGGTCAGAAAATTTAGAAACTTTTTCCTTTTTTTTTTCCAATGGAAAAATGCTGATTTGTAGAAACAAATTTCTACAGGAACTGACACTGTCAAGAAAAAAATTCTTTCAATGAAAACCAGATACAGAAGACTAGCCAGCCCACCCACAGGCAAGCTCCCGAGGGGGCAGTCCTCTTGGCAGACATCCTGGGCTCAGATTTGCAAAGAAAAACTCATTGGAAACATGAAAATTTCCACAGTCTGCATGTTCCAGTTCCCACATAGCTTCCATGTTAATTGGCTGATTTAAAAAAACAAAACAACAAGTACCTAAGATGTAGGCTCATCCTTTCAGGAAATGAATGAAAACCAACAGTCAATAGCAGTCTTCACCGCTTACCAGGACTCATTCTGTCATTAGCTAAATTAAATGCAGGACCATCACAATCAGAAAGGAGTAGTAGAGAAGCACTGATTCTTCAATAGAGGGGAAGAAAAAAAATTTGTACCCGCTCTTAACATGCAGTGGAGAAGCTGCACATAATTTAAATGGTTCTCCTTCCTTTGAGCTCAAGCCTGAAGGGGAAAAAAAGACTCAACAATACAAGATTTAAAATCTACACAGCCAGCCTACCTTACCTCAACAAACAAAATGAAAACTGATGGAATTGTTACTTAACGTTGGCATAAACCCTCTAGGCATTAATTATTTCTCCTGCAATTTTTATATAGCTGCTTTGGACACAACTGTTAAAACGATCTCCCTTCAGCAAGCAGTGAACACAAATGTAACTAGACCAATGGGTCATCCAGGTCATTGTATATTACTATGTACACACGGACAACAGGCCATAACCCCGCCTTTTTAAATTAAAAGCTGAAATTTTAATACAATCAGAAATCCATGACAGAATTCAGAACTTTAAAATATATATATTAAAAAAAACAGCATAGAGATGTTTCCAAACTGACATTAATTAAGCAAGTCCACTGCTGCTAACTCAAACTAGTTTTTGAGATGGAGTTATTGTATACATTATCCCCCAGGAAATCTGTTCCATGAAAAACTAAAACTGAGAACACAGCTCTCTACATTTCACTTTCTGCACTGGCAGCTAACATATGTATCACATCCACATGCACATACACACATTCTGACGTACATCTGCACTTATCTTTCCAGTCAGCTGCAGAAGTGTTCATCTTGGCCAGGCAAGACCCCTCCAGAGATCTGAGCAGTGCTCTCCTGCCTAAACTGATGAGATCCAAAACTAAGGCCATGCTGGTTTTAGGCAGAGAGTCATTAGGTACTATGACTAGCCATGTTGAGTATATTAATTTCAACCACCCCAGGATTTCCAGCTGAAAGCCTTCAACAGGGATCCAGCCAAGAGGAAGGAGAGAAGGTTGTTCCTCTGTAGGAAGCTGGCCAGACTAACAAGGGAAGCAGGGCAGGACATCTCAGGAAGGCAATTCCTTGAGAGTACACAATAACGGGACCTACTCATTTTTTCAATTTTCAAGGTTACCAAAATTTTTTTGTTCTAACTGGACTTCTTTAGTTTTCTTCTGCTCATTCAAACTACGTCCACCCACCCACACAAGGATAAATATTTGCCCAATCTGGAAAGTCAAGACCTGGCTGCATACAGATTTTAGAATTTCCATCCCTCCTGCAGTATGGCCACAGACATTACAAATTGTGCCCTTAAAAAAAATCACTACCTTCAAGAGCTGGGTGGAACCACAGACCTACATGGGATAGAAAATTGATAGTTTCCTTGAATAGCAACAATGGCAGACAAATTACTACTATTCTTTTGTTTCTACACAATTTCATGTGAATAGAACAAAATACTCCCACAGTACAGATATCACAGTACTCTGCATCTGATGTAACTTGAAAGTAAGTTTGGACTTGACAGATTCTAAGTATGCACAGCTATTTAGGAGAAGTCACCAAATTAAGATACTCCAGCACCAAGGAAAACAAGAAACACAAACTTATAAGATCTCTTCTGAGATATTTAGCTATCATTTTTCTGTAATAACTTGGTGATTCAAAAAAGATGCATTCCACAAT
The DNA here is from genome assembly GCA_013400335.1 of Eurystomus gularis. Lineage (NCBI taxonomy): Eukaryota > Metazoa > Chordata > Aves > Coraciiformes > Coraciidae > Eurystomus > Eurystomus gularis. Next base: position 483,156 of record VZZY01024883.1, on the reverse strand, counting down.
ATGTTAAATGGTTCAGGACTGTCTTGTGTATCTCCAGCACCTCTACATTTTCAGGTAGAAAACACGAGTGGAAAACAAAGCGAATACCAACCTTTTGTACTGCATATTGAGCAAACACCAAAAGCACTTTTTCCATCATAGTAACAACTCAGGTGATTTTTTCAGTTGGTTGATCGGGTTTGGTTTCTTTAAAAGAAACAATTCTTTCCTCTTTCTTAGTTGGTTCTTCAAAATCTGGTATGTTTAGATCCTTCTACACTTCCACACCCATTAGTAAATATTTTTAATGGTGGAACTTCTGTTATGTGCTGACAGGGATAAGGTTCCAGAACAGGAACTTAATGAAATCATTACAAAGCTGGAACAAAACTTTCTGGTTTTATGTGAATACAAGGACAAAGAGAAAGAGCAAGGATGGCCAAGAAAAAGGGTTGACTAGCATCTGACTGAATCAAGTGTCTTGGCTGTAGCCAGTGTAATAAACAGCCGCACTGCAAGTTGCACGTTACAGAACTTCTTGTTCCCCCATGCCTACGCTCACCCTTGCCAGAATCATCTTACTTTTCTAGCCTCCAAAAACGCTCCAAACCGATGTACTCCACACATTTGTAGCACCTCTGGGTCGTACTCCTAATGGCTGCCTCTGATTTGGCATTCAAACAAGAACTTAATTTGTCTATATATACAAAAGCAGAGCTATTTGTTTCAAATGCTGCTACACACTAGAGAAAGTCAGTTACACAAAGAAAAAAACCATTATGTCAGCACTGTCACTTTCTGAAGCCATATGACAGTATGTTGCTGTCTTCTTCAAAGTAAGGAAATATTTTTTCCGCCATCAAGTGAGTGTTATTTGATGAAAGAAAAGCTTTACTAGCTAATGGATAATTAAGCGTTTTCAGCAATGCCTCTCATCTACAGCCAAATGGCGGACAAGCAACAGCAATTTGCTTCTTCATTTAAAAACAAAAGAAATCATTTATTTTCATGTGTTCCACTTCTATTATCATCCCTGATATTTTTCATTCTCATGATTACGTGAGCAGATACAATACTGTAATTTTCTAGCTTACCTGCCTTTATTAAAAAATCATTCCAGCAAAACAAGCATTACTTTCATTTGAAGTGATTCCAAGAACCACCTTCACTTTTGGGCTCTCTGACAAAAGAACACATCGGTCCCTCTGTACCACAAGAATTTTCAAGTAATAACATCAATGGCTTTGGTGAAATAGCCTGACAGTTCCAATACTGCTGCTTTTGATGAAAGTCAACATGAAGTTTGGTACTAAATGCAAGACAGGAAGATTGAGAAAACAAGATGGACTTTTGAAACAATAGCCACTTTTCTACCACTTCAAAGCTCAAGTATTATCGACTTGGTGGGGTGGGAGTTTCCTTTTCTAAGGCCTGTGCCATACAAGCTCAGTCAAGAAGTAAAGAGCATGGAACTTCAATAAGAGACCATCAACTTCAGTATGGGAGAAATTATGACTTACTGGCTAGTAAGTTTGACTTCCATAGTGTATTTATGGAAAGTGTAATAAAGAATAAAAAATAATAGATGTGATAAATTGTGGAATACGCAAGATAAAATCTAGAGCTTCGTCAAGGATACACAAGTATGTGTGCAAGGGTCATACAGATACAATTTTTTCATTTCCAGGAAGTTTTTTTTACAAAGCTTACAAAGGCAATAGAATAAGAGAGAATGCACTCTCCCAGACTGATTTCTGATAAAACATTAAGGATAAACAACAGGTATAAATGTTCAGATTTCGTAACAAGCAGAGGTAAACTGCAAGACTTCCTTGTGATTATAATCGGGGCTTTCACTGTTCAATATGATATCAATGAGGGGAAAAGCAGTGAGGTTTGCACATTACAGATAAGCGTATTAACAAAATAAACAAGATAAATATTTTCAAGAACTAAAGCTAACTGAGAATAGCGACATGAAAGTCCACAACCCTGAGTTACATGGCAGAGAAGTGCAAATTCATGCACACGAAGGAAAAATTAGCATAAATTGTATGCCCCTAATAATGGGGCACCACCTTGGCCATGTTACTTTGTGTCACTATGCACACATCAGCCCAAGTTCCCTAGAAATTTGCAACTTGAAGTTAGCAGATAAAAAGGGCTGCAGGGACAAAACAGAACTGGGCAGAAATACAGCCTTCATTCACACACTATTTCCCTTTATAGCCGATAGCTTGAGTCAATCTGAATTTTCCAGAATCCAGATTTTGACCCTAGGCTATTAATGGTTATGTGGGGGCATTACAGTAAATGGGAATAGATGTAACATGCAAGGAAGCAGAGGAACCATTGCTAGGTGTACGAAAGCAGGACTGCCTCTCAGGACTCTCTTACTTGATTTAGTTCAGGACAACACTACTAGCTCAGCACTAAAGCTACTATACACAAGAGAAAAATCAATTTATAATAGACTATAGACATCCAAGAAGAGGCTACAGCCACAGCGCTTGGACTGGAAATGTTTAAAATGTGCTGTGTTTTTAACACTGCTACACTTCTATGGGGCTTTTTTAAGTGGTTGAACTTGGCCAAGTATCCCCTTAGTCCTGGTCAAATAACACAAGGAAAACCAAAAAACAGACATCAGTCAATCTCCTTCAGGAATCTGATTCCCTGTACTTTGTTCCTAATACTCAAATATGGCTAAAATAAAAGTCTGTGGGTTATTCTCACCCAGCTTCTTTTTTTCAATCAGCATTTAAAAAGGCAGAAAAAGACATGGAAGAAAGTGTCAGCCAACTGTACAAAGTTCATTCTAAAAGGCCTTCTATCAAAACATGCTTGATCACTTGACACTACAAATGCAATTGTATAGAAACCAGTGTTACAGCATCTCAACTGTTATTACTGTTTTGACATAATCAAAACATCTACGGTGTTTATCTCAGCTGTTTTTCAACCAAATATGGCAATATGGCGCAGGCTCACAGCTCAAAAACACGAGCCATAAAGCAGCAAGACTGCATGTAAGGAAGCAAGGAAACCAGACCTGTCTCAGCAAACACAGGGTAGGTGATTGCTTCTACAAGATAGGACCGCTCTTTCTGCCTGCCGCTAAGAGGAAGTTCAACAATACTGCCATTTAAAATGACATTCTGCAAACCATCCACAACATTGGAATCACTATACAGCCTTTAATTAGTTTCTGCTGCAACAGATGATTTGCTCTTATACATCATTCCACTATATTCTTTTCCATGACTGTTTACATTTTTATTTTTTTTTCAATACTGGTGCCCTACCCTGTTGCTAATTGTTTACTTTCCCCCTCCTCCCTCAAGGAATTTTGTTTGGCCGAGAGCATCTTATTTCTCATGGAAGTCCTAGTGGGAGGTAGGAATCGCAGAGCCACAGCAATTAATGGTAAACAGACGTTATTTACAGAGTAGTCTGTGTATCCCACTGACAGAAGAAAACAGAGACCATGTAAACCTTTGTAAAATCTAGAAATATCTTTCCATGTCCTACACATTCCCTCTACGAGCACTGCGGGTGGGGGAGAAACACGTCTTGATTTGGTTTGGGGTTTGTGGGGTTTAAGTTTCCAAGTTTCATTTGGTACATAAGAATCTTGAAGTGCTGTGCCTTGTATCTGTGCTCCCTCACACTCATAAAACACTCTTTTTGCTGTAAGCATCTGAGGAATTTAAGTTAAGGCCCTTCGCTCCTCTTACGACATAAGAGAACTGATACCTGTTTAACCTTAAAAGCACAGCAGAGATGAGAAAACCTCCTGCATTCTCAGAGGGTTTTTAATTCATTTGTGCATTGGGAAGATCTTTAACTTGCTGCCTATGAAACAAACTTTCAAAATGCCAGCACTACTTAATGTTAAGAGCAGGTAATATTAAAAAATAAAACTGTGTTTATTTGTATAACTAAGCTCCTATCTTTAATTAAGGGAAAGGATATTGCAGGACGATGTATGTTCAGGACTTCAGTACTAGTGTGAACAGAGACTAACAAAGGCAAGAAAAAAATCTAGGCAGCTGCACTGCACCTCAGTAAAGGCAAAACAAATTTAAGGCAGAGAAGAGCATAAAGGTGGTCAAATCATGACAAACATAGGTCATTTAAGTAAAACTGAGGTGATGCTAGAGGGTTTTCTCAAGACACACAATTGAAACAAAGCATAAACAACAAACCACCCACTGACTTTTACCTAGTTCCCTAAATCAGTCAACCTACAGTGAAATCCAGAATGCAATAAAAAAAATTCATGAACCTAAACTAGAAGATGATTAATCTCTTAGGTCACTCAGTCACCTCCTCAGAAGCTCAGAGTACCGACAACTCCACTGCTCTGGCGGCTTGTTTGTAGGAATTCGAAGTTTTTCATCCAATACCCTCTCCCGTTGTGCATCAGGACCCTAGAACACATGTTGTTCTAGAAAGCACTAAATTACAATATATCGGTAATAGCTTTGAGCATCTGTTTCGGCAGCAGTGGGCAAAGGATATGATCTATACGTATTGTCACAACACACCCCAGGGACTTCTCTGGGCTTAGGACAGGCTCACTGTCACCTGGGCACCTGTGTTAAGATAAGCAATCTCTGGGATAAGCAACACCAGTATCGTTTTTACAAAGCAATTCAATGCAAAGTTTCATTTTGAAACTGTTTTTCTTCGCTTGAACTCATACCATACTGCCAAAGGTCTGCAGTTACTTCACTGCCTGGTACAATTTCCATTGAAGAATCAAGGTGAACGTGCACATTTGTGCTGAAAAATTCCATCTTCTTTTCATTTTAGTAAGGCTGTTGTTGCTTTTTTATTTACATCACCCAAAGAAATACACTAATAAGAAGATGTATGCTGTGCCCATGGAAACATAATAATGCAAGTCTAATCTGTTTCTCATTTATCATGAGATAACTTATTTGAAGATCAGGGTGAACAGGAAAGTGAGACAAAGTCAACTTTTTTGAATCTACAGGGCTGTACCAACCGTAGCAAGAAATGACCCCACAAGATGAAAGCAAGCTAACAGGATCGGACTCTTCTCTACACTTATGCAACACAGTGAATGAACAGAAAAGAGTATTAAATCACAACAGCTTTTTACACTATTTTGAGCGACACACAGTGAAAGGCAAGGCCCACAGAGGAAACGTGGTTTGCCCAAGGTCACACGTCAAGTCAATTGCAGAAGTGAGAGGAGTTACCTGCTCCTGACCCTCCACAACCTGACAGACCCTGCTCCCTTGTGGCCTCTCCCTTCCAGGACCTTGCATCTGAAGCTTTTCCTCCGCACAAATGGAAAGGCAAAAATAAAGAAATCTGCTGTAAGAAACAAATGGAGGTATTTTTGTGATCATTAGCCTAGTAACTGTAGCCTTGTTTACACCGTAACTTTTCATTCTTCAATCAAAGGAAATAAAACAAGTATTTTTGTCTTCTGAAAATACCTAATAACTTCCTGGGACACGCATTATACAGCACATGAACTGAGAAAAGCTGTTCATCGCTATAGTTTTCATTTACCAGACAGTACAATGTAAAGAGAAAACTCATTTTCTAAATATCCCATCGTGAAAAGGTATTATTCTCACAATTCAAAGACTGCAGAAAATCTGGGATAAGAGATCAAGTTAACAAGCATAATAGCCACTCTACAGACTAGGTACAAACCTTCCTAATTTGGTTATCTGTATTCTTAAACTGCTTAAAGATACAGGCAGAAACTCGTATGAAGTGGATGTTCTCGGTTCATTCTTACCTCTCCTGTGCCATCTACTGCTCACAAGTTGTTACTGACACTGTTACACTTCAGTTACAGACTGTGCTGACCATCCCTTCCCTGCTCATTTAAAGCTGGGCAACAGAAGCTTTCAAATTTGAACTTCAGTGAGATAAGGATACGCATAAATATATATCTGTACATATTTAAATAATATTTAATAATATTTATTTTTTAAATAAATTTTGTAAAGAAAAAGGTTTACACCCCAGCGTGGGAAAACACTACATAGAAGAACACTAACTATCTCCTAGTAGTCATGTGCAATTGTAATGCGAGTAGCACACAAATTCCTGTCAAAGCATCTGAGTAGAGAAAGAAACACAGAGGGAGTCAAACAGAAAACTGTTTTCATATGCAGTTCTTCATTTCTGCCCACTTTGTGGTTTGGCCCCTTCATGGTATCTTGTCAGAAGAGCCACTAATAGCATGAGTTGCAACACCTACTATGTACTTTTTCCCCTCAGCTTAAACCCTGGTCCTGCTGTGGACTCTACTCCTCATTGGAGCTGAAAGCACGCACCACCTCTACAGTACATAGCTAGATAGCACTCCTGTCAAGTGAAAAGTTCCTTAAGGCTTCATACTGCAGAAACCAACTGCGGATTTTGTGGTTGAAAGTGCTGACCCCGAAAAATGGACCTACAGCTGTGTCCTACACACTAGACTTCCTGGCAAATATAGCTACTCTTTCTGGAAGGTTCAGTATTGTTCAAGTATGCCACAAAACCGTTTGTCTTCACAGTGATGACAGAGGAGTAGAAGGTCTTTCAAAAACTATAAAACCGTGGAGGAAATATTCGGTACATTAACTGCCTCTTGACTAGAGCTCAGAAACCTTTCAGTGTCCACAAGCTCTCAGTGAAAAGGAAGAATTTACCAGTTTGGAGTAAAAACACCAATAATGTGCTGCCAAGTCCTTGCTGTGTCCCTGTGAAAGGAGCATAGCAACAGTTTGAATTCTCACTTCAAGGGAACTCTGGTTTGCCCTGGTTAGGCACATGGCAGTTGAAGGACCCCATGCTTGTATTCTTCTCTGCGGTCCCTCAACTCTGAGAAGAAAGATGGTGAGTGCAAGTTCCAAACTACAGCTCCTCTAGGCACTGAATTTATATCAACTTCAAGCCAAACCAACACATTTTTATAGGTTGAAAATAAACATTTCATTCTTAGTCTAAGACAAAATATTTGTTTTCCAACTAAAGTTCTGGAAAAAAACAAACAAACAAACAAAATCAACTTGTTAATGGAAAGTTTTTAGCTTTCCAGATTTTTTTGGTTTTTAACCAACAAAGTAAGCCTGCTTAACCCCATAATCTGATAAATGTGTGAAAGAATGCACAATCAGAAAAGTTAAGTACATATATGAAATAGAGATCAGGCAAATAAGATGGCAAACAGGATCTGGGAAGAGTTCACAGTATACACAGCAACATATGAGAAGAACAGTATTTGTAAGAGAAGTAAGAAAGTAGGCATGAAACGTCAAGACTACCTGTGCTTGAAGGTGAGCGTGCCAATGACCCGCAATCGTTATTGCTTCAGATTGAGTCAGTCTGAGCTCAGAAACACACAGGAGATCAAGATGCTCCAGGGCTACTGCTAACATCACAGTAGGAAGTAACAGCTGAACTGCTATTAAAAAAAACAAACTAAACAGTTGATTATTCACTTCAGTCTGTATGTGAAATCAGGTGGTAATACAGACACACAAAGGTGGTACAAGACTGGGACAAGGACACCATAATAGATGCTGATGTCACACAACTACATGTCTTCTTTCCAGGGGAATGGGTTTGATCTATGGAGGGGAAAGAAGTTATTTCCTTCAAAGTACAGTCCTACTGTAAGCTACTATAAGTGACTTCACATGACTGCCTTCCACTATTATATAGTCAACCCAACTTTACTACTCTTGGTTGTGAAGGCTGGCCAGCCCTAAGTGCAACATCATCTCAGTAATATAAGAAATTACACAAACCAATCGTGATGGTAACAGCACATTTTCCGAATGCCTGTTGTTTCTGGGAGGAGTTCATGCTGAGCTACAAGCAAATCATAAAATGAAAGGCAGTCCAAGAGTGGAATTGTGCCAAGCTAGCAAGGTTTCTGAAGTTCAATTTGAACTATTGTTATTGTCATCTTCACGAGAGAAAACATCTTTTCATAACGGAAATGTTAGGTTTCCAGCGGCAGAAGTAATATTTCTAACAAAATCTGATGTGACACTATTTCTTCAGAGAGTGGAGGGTTTCAGTGCCATACTTCTCTCCCATGTGCAGGCATGGATACCCCCACCCAGCTCAAGACCCTTTCCCTTTGCCAACACCATACAGAAACATGACAATCTTCCCAAGAGAAAATAAGCTGTCTCAGTTGGGTCAATGTCAACTAGAGCTCCCAGTAATGAAACCGGCAAACAACTCTGTTTTGAGGAATGGGATCGTGTTCCCTACATACTTTTTCCTCAGCATCTTCCAGTACATCAGAGAGATCTTGTTGGTGACCAGATCCAAGGAAGCGTAGTGAACGTGTCCAAACCTAAATGACATTTAAACTGTGGGATCTTCTGCTACACATTATGCGTGGAGACGTAGCATGGCAGACATCTGCATGCGGATCAAGGGCTCTTGTGAAGGAGCAGCTGTGAGAAGGAGTCTTAAAGCTGGAGTTCCCCTGCTCCGGTGTGCCAGCGGTCACCCTGAGCATGGCAGAACCCACAAAACTGTTCAAGCCAGGACTCCTTAGGAATCCTCTGGAGTAAACAGTCCCCTCACTATGCCCTTCCTGCCCAAGGTAATAAGAGATGACAGAAGCGACAACAGGCAAGGACAAGCTCCAACAGGCATTACTACGGTGTGAGTGTTTTTAGTGATTGGACACATTCACACCTGCAGCATGAACAGGGATGTGACCAAGCTACTCGAGGAGCAATGGATAAGGCCTCCACAAAGAGTACTGATCATAATACTGTTTTTCATAGACATTGTTAACAAACTTCAAAGCAGAAACAAGGAAGCCACCATTAAAAACTAACCAGCCTAGAATAACAAAAGCAATTTAAAAAAACCAAGCACCAAACACAAAGCAAATCCAAAAAGCCCAAAAACCCAACCATACATGCAAAAATAATCTCTCCCTCAAGAAAAAGAAAGAAACCACGAGAACAGCTGGAGTGTAGCCAGGAAGACACAGAATGGGCTGATGAGAAATCAGCAATGTCAATGAGCTCACCATTATATGTTAGGTGAGGCCTGGCAAATCAAGAAAAGCTGAGGTTAAAATGTTTTAGCAGCTCTCTGAAAGTATACCAAAGGAACTAAAATGTGCATTCTGGAAAGCTAAAAAATGAACAAAGAAAAGAAACCCGAAACCGCAATTCTTTCATGGCATTATTCAGGAAGCTTGGCTTCATCAAGTAAAATCCTACCTGAGCACCTAAGTTGTACCTCACTGTAAATACCTAAAACATGCAAGTAGCCCAAATAGCCTGAGTATATCTGTTTAGCTTGATTCTGGAGGGGGGTTTATATTAAATTCAAAGGGGAATCCAGTGTAAAGAGATCATCTCCAGGGAGATAAGTGCAAAGCAAGAGTTTCTCAAATTATATGGATTCAATTAAATAAAAATGTCACTTGCTGAGATTTGTCAGTTATCTATGCATGCTCCAAGGCTGTCTCTCCTTTGTCTTTCTTAAATTACAACTTTCAAGCCAAAAACAACTAGTAATGTGATCTCAGTTTAAGTTTACCTTGATTTCCACTTCTGAGATCCTTTTTGTTTTGCCCCAAGTGAATAGTGTTTCTCCTATAACCCAAGATATGATTAACCACGTTATTTTGGAAAATACTATATAATAAAATACCACAATTAATTTAAAATACAGACCCTAAGAAACAAATTCCCACAAGGAGTTGTCCTTGATGCAAATACTTCATGAAAGCAACCATTAACATGACTGCTATGCATAAAAGTACGTCATCAGGACTGAACTACTTAAATGACAATTAGGCCTTAAAATGGGCTTTGGCCATTCGGTTACAGACCACAAATCTTAAAATTTTTACTAAAGTTAACTTTTTTTAACTTAAAACTTAAAATGCTGGTGCTGGACAAAAGGCTCAATTATTTTTAATTCATTGATCATCTAAGACACGATGTTCGGAAGTTTGGGCAGAAATAGTAAAAGGAGATGTTGTCCCACACCGTTTCCCTGTTGTGCAATGAAGACCTATTGGCCGAGCGAGGCTCCGCTGCCTCGGGCTGTGTGAGAAGCTAAAATTAGAAAAGACTCATCATTGCTCTGAGGATCTTACAGAAAAGTTCAAGACAGGTGACAACACGCACAAAGAAGTACAAGAGAGTAAGGTCAGCACAATCTCTGTATCTGACAAAAGAAAGAAGATGACACAAAGTATCCAACATGTAGCAGAGCAAGCACTGATCTGTGATAGCAAAGAGCTGTCAAGGTTCCAGGCAAAACAGGAATTTGAGCTTATCTCTTCCTCGCTAATTCACCTCCCATGTTCTCCTTCTGCCTCCTCCTGAATTCTTTTCTTTCTACCATTCTGTTTGGATCAGCTGCACAAAGGAACAAAGACAATTACCAATGATTTCAAGAAAAGCATTACATCTGAATATTTTCACAGATCTAGCTCTTCAGATCAAAACTAAGTCTTCTGTTTGGGCAGTTCCAGGGCAATAACAGTCTACTGCCATTTGTATTATTTACACCAACCTCCCCCACCAAAAATGCTCAGTACAGCAAACTACCACCTTCCAAAAATGTCATTTCAAATGAAGCTTTTCACCCAGGCTAGCTATATAAACAGCACTACTTTTCTGTGTGAGTACTCAACCCTTAAGAGGAGTCACTTGTGTAAGAGCAACCCTCAGCACAATGGTTGTAGCAACAGCGGCGAAAAGCAGGGTGGAATCTCTTTTACAAGAATGAATCATCTCATAATTCTGCGTCCAAGAGTATTTAAATGTGTTCTATGTGCCAGTAATACAATATATACAGGTCTAAATGTCATATGTTCCATTTCTGAGGTTATGGCCAACTTGCTCATTTTACAAACTTTCAAGTTATCAGACTATATTTATATAAATTTAAAACCACAATGATGGCAGTTTTCTCTCACCATGTGAGGGAAAAGTGTTTGCATACCAAATATTGGCAATCAACTCAATCTGTGCATACATACGTACACACAGAGAGCAGTAACTTTTGAATAGGTATGCTTATGTTCTTTCGTTCCACATAAAAAGGATTTCCATCCTTGTTCAGGTTTCCTGTGTTTCACCCTGCTAATTCAAACCAAGAGAACGTTGCAACTTGTGCTTCTTTGGCAAGTCCATATTTCCATTTGCTTTTTAAAAGAATATATATTTTTAATAAGTTTAATATCTAAGCAGACACACAGATATAAATAAGAAGTTCGCTGAGGATATGAAGGTTGACATCTAGTTATTTGTAAAACAGCAGCGCAATACCACACATTAGTACTGTTGTTAAAAAACATTTCACTGACAGAAGCATATGACATATTATGACAACATCTGGCATTTTCTGAAAAATAACGGACTTCATTTTCTTATTCCCTAAGCAGACTTGATGAAATGTAGCAGTTCCTGGAGTATCAGTAACACATATCCAAAATCATAGCAACTCCAGTTTCTTCAGTATTGAGTATTTTCAAATCTATGGCCAGCTTAAAAGCAAATGGCCACACTCTGATGTGGCTTACACTGGAAGCATCCTAACTAAATTCAATGGGATTCTACCGGGTGCAAGTCAAAGCAGAATTCAGCCCAAAGGTTCTGACAGGGAAAAATTATGTGAGGCTTCCAAGCCTCACAGAAGCTTATTTTTCATGGCTTGCTCCCCTGCCCCTGTGGATGTTTAACATACTCTTTGGCTGGAAGAAATCTAAAAATCTCGGGTCCCTTTTTGTTCGACTGAAACCACACAACTTTGGAGAATCTCGCATAAACAGACACATGAGAGCCTTTGGTAAATCTGTAGACAACAGTTCTAATTTTTTGTTATGTTGGAAAAATAAGCTTAGCTTGTTTTCCTAACTGTTCCCTCCTCTGTTATAAACTCAGCCACCCAAGGTCTTTACAAATAGAGGCGAGGTTAATAGTTGAAAGCATGGGGATATATTTTTCCCACAGGGATGTTGAAGGGGAGCACACAGACATTCACCTGATGACAGAACTTTTATCCCTGGGGCAAAATCTCTGCAGTCACTAATTCCCTGTATATTCCTCAGATTGCTTTTCCGCAGAGTTTTGCCAAGAGAATTTAACCTTGATGGTTGGTTAAGTTAATTACAACTTGCCCTGATGACTTCAGAAAGTGCTCTTCTGTATTGCAATTAGAAAAGCCCACTTTCTTCTTCGACAGGGACATTTGTGACCTAAATGAAGCAGAAGAAGCGCTGTCACTTATTACAACATGATTAATGTGATGATGCAATGAGCACACAGAAAACCAAAACAAGGGTTACTGAATTTATCAGGAAGGAGAACTGCATGTATTTTACCATAACAAGTTTAAGGGATTTGGGGTCAAGACTAAGCTCGGTAAGTGTTAATCCATTTACTTTCACTCTGGTACATAGCAGCAGTCTCTGATCCTCAAATTGCACCGAGCGATGAATGATGCTTTTGCAAACAGAGCTTCATCCTCACACGCTGCTCAGAAAAACCTCTTATTAACTTCAGTGGAAATATTACTTGGCTTAAGGGAAGCAGGATCAAGTCATTCAATTCATTTTAATGAACAAAAAACGCTTTAGACTACTTCACCTCCTTGAAGGGAAAAAAATGCTTGAACAGAATAACTACAATAGAAAGTCTGAAACTATTGCTTACTGTAACCTCAAACCAGGTTTATGTTTTGTGATGTATAAAATCCAACTTGCACAGAGTAATTGCAGAGAGCTCACTCCAAAGAGATGCGGATTACACCTGGTAGGAGCTCTGCAGGCACTGCCCTGGATGCAGTAACACACGATCCAAACTACAGACATTGTGGGCAATGGGATTAGAACATGAGATCAAACAATCACTAATCTCATCCTCCTGAGAGGCAAAAAAGCTGCAAACCCTCCTGGCATATCAGAATTCAGTAACACAAGTGCCACGTGCAAGACGCGTAAAAATTGTCATATTTTGCTCAGTTCCACAGTGTTCTCGCTTCATTTATCACTCTACTATGAGAACACAGGCATCCTATAGGCAACACCAGAAGCCAGGTTATTCTGTTTAAATCTCTTGGCGTGACCATTTTACACTATGCACATTTCTGCTGTACTAATCAAAGCATCAGAGTGGATCAGCATTGGGATTTCACGCTGCACTGAACAGCAAAATTATGGATGAAGGAAAGTTACAGTCAGAGCTTAAATCCTCTCCCCCATATTCCCAGTCTTCATCCCACCTTCAGTCAGCTCTGAGTCAGTCCATCCAGGGTGGAGAACAACAACAAACCTACCCAGTATAGTGCACATGCAATAACTTTCTGGACTAAAACCTTTGAAAGATGTCATTTCCTGGTGGCTGAATGGGAATTACAGTCCCTTGGAATGAGCTGCCCTTCCAATGTCCTACAGTAGGTCTGAGGAGCTGCCATCCTCTGCAGCCCCTAGTAACTACTGCCACAATGTAAGCAATGCCTTTCAAAGCATGAGGACAGGGATCGACATTTCACTACAGTCAGAGTTGTCCCATCATGAACTGCATTTTCAAGTGCAAGACCTAAACCTATCCCAGCCTCACAGGGATGTTGTTTAGTTGTGTGCTAATACCCAGGATCTACAAGCATGTCTCTTGTAGAAATCCTCCTACACTTCAGAGATTCACTCACCCACAGATCCTTCAGGTAATCATCAACTGATTGATTAATACTTTACATCAGCCCCTGTGTTATCTCTGATTTTCTGCTACCAGCCCATAACAAGAGCTCATGTTAGACTTGTGGGACCTCTGAGCAGCCACTGAGCCATAGAAGCCTTTTCTTCACTCCACCCACCCATTGCTACTCTTGTGCTATAACTTAATTTAGTCTAATACTCCTCATGCCACTCCAGAGACTGGAGCCCCAAGCAGTCACTTCAGTTTGATTGCCTGCCCTTCCCATCCCACACAGACATGTGCAATCAAATCTCCTGTCCTATGACACAATGCAGACCAGCAGGCCAGGCACCACCAGGAGAGAAGAACAGGAACTGTTCCCAGATATATATCAGGAATCCAGGACAAGTTTCAATACATCATTTCACCTTCTTTCTCCATTTCTCTCCCATTCTTCATTTCAGGTGGGGAGCACTGTGGACAAGGATTTTATTAATACCTGTTCACTGTGGAGTTCACAGCTCTAGTTGGGGCCTTGCCCAATCCTACCAACAGCAGCTATATTTTCCATCTGTGGGAGAAGGCAAGGGAGAAGACTGTATTCCCACAGAGTCATCAGTAGGAACCAGAAAGGATGCTTTCTTTCAGTAGGATGCTTTTCTGGAAGGCACTCAAATGCCAAGCCCAGGTTATAGACCTCTTGGCCAGGGTACAGACCTCTTGGCTGTTCTGATAGCTAGGAGTCCTGGGCTAAGTGGACTCACAGGTCCTTCCTGAACTTTTCCTAACAGTCTCTTAAAATTTCCAAGAACTTCCATACCTTTTTGATGTTTCTCTTTTAGCCCTATCTTAATACATCTATTTTTGGCTACATGAGCTTATTCACTATTCCCTGCTGATCTCCTTTTGAACTCACTTAGTAGAATACCACCGTGCAAAAGGGGAAGCATAAATGTGCAGCAGAGGGGAGATGTCACTTGTAAGGCCACTTAGTTATTTAGGTGGGAGATTCCTGACCTCTGCTATACAACTATGCATTTGCCTTGAAACAAAGTTATTTGAGGTATAAATCGCATCAGATAAAGCACGGTTCCTAAAATTTATACCTTAAAATTGAATAAATCAAAGGAAAAAACATATTGAGTGGTTCTAAGCACTGGACTGTACCTTCTATCAACATATAGTTTAGTTTTTCCATGTTTTCTGCCAACATGCTGACTACTCACTTTTCTCCTCCATCCCACACAACTGCACTGAAATATTGAATTATCAAGATTTCTATATTCAAGGAAGTATTGTTCACAGACTGACTGCATGAAAAGAAAAATTACACCCTGGCCCCAGTCATCCCATAACAGCCTTTAAATCACCTAGCTGTTCTTTATCTGGAACCTTTCCTTTCATCACTGAAGTATCTGAGCATCTTCCAACAATTCTCTACATAACATAGAAAGCACCTGCTATGTCCAATCTCATCCCTTAGATCAAAGCAATCCATTTTGTTCCTAATACACTGTCTTATTTGTCTTAGGGAAAGGACCTAGTCCAAGAATTGGATCAGCTGGAGAATTTCACAAGTCACGGCCCCACCCCATGGAAACAGTCCTCCATTTCCTACATGAAAGCATCTGCCCTTGTACAATACAGTTCCATTAAACTAGAGGAGTGGAGATGAGAAACGGTTGTCAGCACTATGGGGGTACAGATCTTGAAACTAAGAGCAGGATTGTCTCCTTCCTTGCCCTCTTCCCTAGACCACCCTAACCACCTTCTCCGATAGTACATGAAGCAAAGTATTTGTGGTACTGGTCCTCATTAATTAACTCTGGATTAAATCACAGACTAGCGCTATTACCATAATAATGCATCCCTCTACATAGCCAAAATTATGGAGAATTCCATACCAGTGGCCATAATAGATAATACAAATTTCATTTAGACTTCAGTCTTATGCTAAGTAAATGTGACCCACACGTTCTGATGTACAAAATCGCAAAGGTAAGATCTCGTTTTCAAAGTGACATGTGGAACACCAGGACAGAAAGTCTGTAGCATCTGCCCCTTGAATTTCACAGAAGATTTGCTAAGATATACGCCCTCTAGGTAAGAGATAAAGATTGAATTATCTTAATTTCTTTCAAATGTTCTAAAAGTTCAGACCAAACCCATTTCTGCTCAACTTCTACAAATTTCCTTCTTTGTTACAGGAGGTTTCAGAGACCACACATTGGAAGAAAGGGGATTTACACGAAGCAGCTATCAAAGCGAAAAGGACACAGCAGTAGAAGCAACACACACTCTGCTCCCCAGGGAGGTGCTGCCGGATCACTCAGTCCCCAGGCTTGACACCAAACAGTCTGGGCTTCCCAAACCCAGAGGGTTTCCCACAAGGCAAGCAAGCACTTTGGCTCCAAACAGTCTTCTGTGGAAGGGTACTGCCACAGAGATCCTGGAGCTCTCGAACGACAGCTTAATGAACAGATAAAAACATCTATCCTACACTTTATTTAATAAAGAAGATTTACCAAAATCTAGTCTGGCACCAGCTCACATCCCTCCTTGCAATATTATCCTGAAATAACAGCAAAGCATCTTACCACATGGTTTCCTTTTAAGGTAAGGGCTGTTGAAGTATAGTCAGTCACTACACATGACAGCTAACCAGACTAGAATTTTTTTTTTTAAATCAGAGCTTTGAGTATTATAATTATTACATGATGCACTATGCATTGCCAATGTCGAGCTGGCTTCAGCGTGTATCTTTCTTTTCCACTGAATAAAAGCAGGATCTCAGTTTACACAGTTCCTAATTTACCATTCCTGTTAGTGGTATGTGTGTCTAATGGGGATTTTGACAGTAAAACAGTCTCGTTAATAGCTCATGATTTATTACATTATTCACCACTTCCTTGAATCCTTTTTATTTCAGAAAAAAATAGATATTTTAGAGTCGAGCTGTATTTTCCTAGGCTTTCCACCAGCACTACTAGACTATACCTAACCATCTTCAGTGACAGCTGTAAATGATATAAGCAGAGGAAAAGTTTGAAGAGGCACCTATAAAGCAAAATAACATTTGAGTGATGTAAGACAGACAAAATTTAAATAATAGTGAGAATGAGATAGACAAGAAAATCTACATTTTTCACTTAAGGATTAAACCATTTACACAGGAAGCCCAAGTCTCTATCAAGGATTACGAGATACCCCTGCAGCAGGAGGGACTGCAATACCCAAAACCATCTAGAAACTGTAGATAAAACAACAAGACTTTACTGCCATGCCAGAAAGAATGAATGAAATATCTAACAAAGACAGTCGAAAGAAGAAGGGAGGATAGGATGTACATGGCACTGAGAAGAAAGAAAAGCACATTAAGGGCACATCCTCATCTGTGTTATACCTATGTCCATCCACAAACTGCAGTGGATTTAGGGAAACACAAAAAGCTACAACACCAGATCCTGGCCACTCCGCCCTGAACAGGAAAGGAAACACCACAAAAAAAAAAACAATTCAAGATTTCTGAAGTGATTCACTTCAAAAAAATCACTGTCCACAAATCCACATGGATTCTTCTCCCCTTCTAGAACATCCAGTTCCACTTCCAGCATCCCAGTTCCATACCCCACACCATGTTCGGTCATCACTGTTTCTATGTAGTTACGATCCCAATTTTGTATTTAAGCTGCTTGTTCCAGAGAAGTCTATGAGCCTTTTGGTAGTTTTATTTTTCCTTTCTTTGCAATACATTTTCTTTTTCCTTCCATTCTCCTTATCTTCAAGGTCTGTTTCTTCCATCTCTCCCAACATATCTGCCAGATCTCACCTCCAATTTCCTTTTTATAATTTCTTTCTTTATTCTGTTCTTTATTACTTACCCCTACTCACACACACACCTCAGATTATCAATCAAAATCTTCCCACCTAAAGTCTTCTCACCCTCTTAAATTTAAAGCAAGGGGGTCATCAGATCATCTCTAAAGGCACATTTTTTTACTGTAGCCCAGATCAGATTTTATTTACAAGTTTTTTGGTGTGTTAAGAAAATATTTCCAGACAAAAGAGAACTGTAGAAGCTCTGTAGCAAAACACCAGTCTGGGCCCAATCCTTCAAGGCCTCAAGTGTGGGCAAACTGCCTGCCTGTGGAGAGCGCGTTCCAGCTCCCTGCAACTGCTGGGAATTTATAATAGCAAAAGCAGGGCTGGTGTCATATATCACTGTGTCATCTATCCACAAGATAGAATGGAGTGCTGAGATTCTTCCTCCTCCTTTTTTTCTTTTCCAAAGGAAGCAACTGATTTCTAGAAAATACTTTGGAGCTTTCAATTCCCTAGGACCTCACATGGGTGAGGCGCCCTGGCTGCTCAGTTACACGTTACACAACCAGGATCTATGACTAGGTTACCACATTTCAGCTCTCAGCCTAGCTTTTCCTATGTAATACTGGTAACAGACCTTGAATTAAAAGCACAGAGACTCAAGTC
Organism: Eurystomus gularis; assembly: GCA_013400335.1. Taxonomy (NCBI): domain Eukaryota; kingdom Metazoa; phylum Chordata; class Aves; order Coraciiformes; family Coraciidae; genus Eurystomus; species Eurystomus gularis. The sequence continues at coordinate 465,019 of VZZY01024883.1, read as the reverse complement.
TTCCTTCTCCCCATACAGCAAAGAGCTGTTTCAGTTCCCCACTAGTGCAGCAAGTTTCAACCCACATTCCATTTGGGCAAAGAGGTTTGAACATTTCTCTTCCTTCAGGAGACACTGGATAGGCCGGTGCTACAGGACTTGGTGTTATTTGACAATACTGGAAGTAATTTAACAACATTTAAAATAAACAGAGAGGTGACTTAAGAACAAGATTTCAATTTCCTCTTTGCCAGTCATAATAGCAGAAAGACCCGTGACGACAGGTAACTGGTAATTTCAAAGGTAATTATGCTGATGTTACTGACAGATGTTTGGTAAATTGGTGCCAGAGGAGTATATAGTGAATCACACCGTGTTAACAGTCATCATGTAAACTGACTTAGGTAACACCTGCACTATCCTGAACTCAAAAAGCATCCTGATGGGTTGCAGAGACCAGGCATGTATTCTTGGCACCTTTGCTGCAAAATTTCTATCTCAAGACAAGGCGGCACCAGCTGAGTTTAAAGATGTTCAGTCACTGGCTTGTATCCTCCCTCTGAACTGGATGCACTAGTGAAATCCTGCCCTTCTCTTTCCTCCAAAAGAATGAAATTTGCATGTATTATATCACACTATGAGAGCTCCAAAAAGTCAGATGGCCTGTACATCTTTTCCCTTACAGTTTCACATTTAGTAAAATACTCTAGGTACAGCTTATCTATAACTGCTCTGTTCAGTATTATTTCACTTGCTCTGAAACAGTAGCTGGAAGCCCTCTGGCCAAGGGACTAAGATGTTTAACTTCACTCTGCCGCCTTCTGCCTTTTTTTTTTTTTTAGCTAATTTCTCATAGCAGTCACAATAACTGTAACTAATCAGTAGGATGTCCCTATCAGGGTATATGCATTTGATTAATTAACTCTGCATTTGTTTTCTGCACATCATGGGTAAAATTCATAAATTCTGAATGTGTGCCTCTGCACAGCTGTTACTGCCTACTACATCCAGGAGACATTCAAGACCAGAGCTCTTTTGCACAGACTTCTGTTTACACTTGGTATTTTTCAAGGTCATCCAGTGCGTGACTACCATTTTGGAGCAGAAAGAGAAAGGAAAAAAAAGTGCACTGTAAGAAGACCTGCAGTGTTCGGGACAAGGGTTTAGATTCTTCGATATCAGCAACTTCTGTACTTGATTATCGCATACTTTCCCCACATTAGACAAAACAAGTAACTAAAGATAACCCCTTAGAATATTTTTCCAGTTTCTACTATTTTCTATAATTGCTTAGATAGTTAACTTGAAAAATAATTCCTATACAAGCTTATGACATACTCTATTTCTGGGTTTAAAACATAGTAATTTAAAACTGTAACCCTTTCAAAGCACTTTTTCAATTGTCCTAATATTTTAAAGCCAAATGATTCAGACGGAATTGTCAAAAACAGACGCAAGAATCATCCTTCCACAGATATAAATAGAAAACAATAAATATAACAAGATTAACCTTCTCGTGCAAGTATCAACCTAGAACAGCAAGTTTTCCTCGTGCAGAAGTTTCATTCCTGCACAGTACAGAACTGTCAAAGCAACTGAAGTAAATGCTGCAAGACAGGCAGGCAGTTTTTGCCAACCTTAAACAACTCATTTAAGCAACACTGAATAAGAGAAAGACCAAGTTTCAGGCCAGGATTAGATGAAGACCTCAGTAAAAAGGAAACAACTCTCCTTTGGACTTGTTTTGAAAACTTTTCCCAGAGCTGCACTGGTGGTAAAGCAGTCGGCTGTATCAGTTTCTGCTATGGGGAACTGTTTGGATGACAGGCAGATGGACTCATCTGGCCATTCCTGCTTGGTTGCGGAGCTACATATTTTGTGCTGTGAAGAACCACTCTCTGCAGTAGAGCTGCTCAGAATAAAGCCAGCATTTCCCCTACTAGAGCAGCAAAACCATATTTAGGAAAAATAAAGTAAATCAACTTTTGCTTCTGGAATTTTTACCAATTTACACAAGCTCTGGAGGTGCAAGCATGTATCAGAACCAACATAACTTGTGACCAGAGAAACGTCATGGGGAGATACTGTACCAATAAATAAGCTCTTGAGAGAAAAATAGGCCCCCTATCACTTAAGGAACCAATTGCTAGACCTTTGCTCAGGAGATTCTTGTTGCTCATGGGCAATTTCGCCATCTGCTGCTCTGCATGGATGTCAGCATCAGCCAATTGTCAGGCAGCCACAAATTGAGTTCAAGAAGTACAATTCAGAACACAGAAGAGAAGCCACCTCAGCTAAGAGTCAACATCCTAAGCAGCAAAAGCTTGTAACCTTATGTTTCCTTTCTGTAGGAAAAAATAAAAAAATTTTTAAAAAATCATCTGTCCAAGTATCCTTCAAACCTAAAAGCTAAGCAGCTTAGTATCATAAAAAAGCTCAGGGAAGGGAAATAGGAGAGACAGGCAGCTGTCTCTGTTGGGACAATCAACCCCAGAGTAGTCTTAGGGCAAAATTCTCCCTTTTCCACAAAGACAAATCCTTATTCCCTTTTATTACAAACCAGGTTAATCCTCCTGCTCCACCAGCACGGATTAAGGAATCCCACCTATGTTGTCAGCCTTCCGTTCAGAAGCTACTTCCCAGGTAAGTGCAGCTGAGCCCTCACTCCTTACAATCATCCAAACCCTCCTCCTCAAGATGCCCTCTTGTTGCACAGGACAATCTCATCACTAAGGCCTGAAACCAAAGTGACAGAAAGCTTGAGCACCCCAAACGATATCACATTTCACAGGCATTTCCTTGACCTCCCCTCATTTTGGTATTTGGCCCAGCACAGGCACAGCGACAGCAAGGGTACCTTGGCAATCCATGAAATAAACCAGTGATTTTTAGATGTGTCAGCTGGCTTCGAAATAGTTAACAGTGAGCTAGCTTTGACAAGCTTTAGAAGGTCTGATCTGAATTGCATTTTCCTGGATATAATTGCTTCTAAACAGAGATAATATTAAACAACTGTTCTTCTGCTTGGCAAGCTCTCAGGATGCTTCCCAGGGCTGTAACGCTATAATCTCCTCCTGTTCATGCTGCACAGAAAGTTGTAGGGCAACATGGTGAATGAGGCAGGCAAAGTTGCTATGCTAGTGTAAAGACATTTAACTCCACATATATTAATATTTACATATACACACACATATATATATATAATTTCATTAGTCCCAGAAGAACACTCAAGAGCTCTGGCCTCATTTCCATCCTGCCCAGGAGTATGGGCCAGGAAGCAGACGATGACACGCCGTCTAAGCTGCTCTCTGTGCATTCAGTGCCAAAAAAGGACACTTCCTCCTCACCCTCTACTACTTCATTGCATGTGACCTCTCTAGAGGTGACTGCCCACGTCAATTATGTAATGCAGTATGACCCATTGCTGTTCCTGGTCTTACCACATCACATGGTGTTTGACCAGGTCCACCCAAGGCTCCCAGGCACTCTCTTCCCTCACGCTCCAGAGTTATCGAAAGCCTGCATCTGAGGCAGGCTTAAATGCCAGCTGTTTGGATGCTAGACAAGCATGAGCTGGAGCACAAGCATGAAGCTATTTCTAGGACAAACTGTAAACATAACAACTGGGTCTATGCAGTGACCTGCCTCATGAACTTTTTTGAGGAGCTGAATAAGAGGGGTAGGAGCTGAATAATAACATCCTTGACCCAATCAGAAATAAAACCACATAAGCAATCCTGGACTCTTGTAAATGCTATTTGTGCATTTAAACATAATGGAACAGAGTACAGAAAGCTGGGGGGAAATACTAAAACACTGGAAGTTATGACATGAAGCTTACTGTTTTAAGAGGAACTACCTAAACAGCAAATGTTTACATGGTGAGGCCCCAGCTATTTCTTTTGAAGTCAGCCTCATTAAGTATACTAGAAAATTCTTCCACGTCAGGAAAAGGTACCATGAAGAGTCATTTGAGCCTTACCATCAATGAAGATAAATACTTGTGAGTGATACTGGTGGTTTATCTCAAAGTAAGTCAGTCATAACTCCTGTTCTGCATTTCCCCTCACTGGATCTTCCCTGTCTACCATAAACTTTCTTATGAATCATAAAAACTTGAATTTAAACGCCTTAAACATCTGAAAATAATGGATAGCCAGTAAAGTTTTTTCCTCTAAACTTTTTCAGCTGAGATTTTTTGTTACTACCAAGTTTTCTTAAACACTTTCTTCCTTAGTTTAATTTGCAAACATTCATTCACACACTTCTGTGTTCACAGAGGCAGAGAAGCAGAAATCATGCATTTACCAGCAACACTTTCTGGTCCTAGCACACGTGCTTGGGAAATCATGTTAAAATCATTTCCTAAGTAGTTTTTCCTGTTAAGAGTCAAACAGAAGGGTACAGAGCAGGTCCTTGTTCTAAGGCCAGGGTGAAGGAATTACATGAAGAAGAATTTGAGTAAAGAAATTAGGTTGGAGGTAACTTGTCCTTCGGGGTTACACCATGTGCTTCAAAGTTATACTGGCTCAGATCTTCTTCCATGAATTGAAAGAAGAGTTAACAAAGCAACAAGCATTCCCTTCACTCACTATGGAAGCTCTCAGATACAGAGTTTTCAAGTCTGAGGAAGATACATTTTCTTCCCTCTATTTCTTCATGCATTCAAAGCACTCAACACATGGCAAGAGGCTTTGGAAGCATGGATAACCTGCAAGATTCTTCGCTTTGGGAAACAACTACTGATAAGCTTTATATCAAATCAAGCTCTTCAAAATTATTTATTCCCAAGATACACCTTGGTGTTTAGTAGACCCTTTTAATAAGCTGCAATAGCCCAAATTAACTGGCGTTACTATAAAGAGATTACAGATAAATGATATATGATTAAAGGTAACTGCAGGATAGACAAGGTTTAATACTTGGACGCTCCTCCAATCACCTATTTGACCAGTGGGTTATTTGACAACAACGTAAGTTAGCAAAAGAAAGTCTTTCAAACTTGGCATGTGATTTTTTAAAAACAAAAGACCCACATTCTGAAAAAAAATCAGAAGTTTCTAGAAGAGTTAAAAATGATGATGCAAATTATATGATTGCAGACAACATTCAGTCTAGAGAGATAAGTGAACATGTATCAAAAAGAAACAAAAAACGAGGACTCACATGGTTGCGTATTAAAGGGGTTTAGGCATTACAGAATTCTCCAGTGAAAACATCTGCTCAAAGCAAAGTAGCTGTCTCAGAAATTAAAACAGACAACAAATATGTTAGCTACGATAAGGCCATGTATTGTTGCTTTTAGCTTTGATCTACTTAACATTCAACATTTGGCACGGTGACTAAGGGGGGCCCACGTAAATAAATTCAGGAAGATGTAAAAACAGTCTTGAAAAAGATTACTTAATTTATAGAAAAAAATACCACACAAACAGTAATTCCTAAGTTAAATGAAGCAGTTGATAGAAAAAAATAAAATTGTATCATACAATTTAAAACTATACCATAACACAGAAGAGGGCCAGGTTTGCCAAAGTTCTCAATGAACTTCATTTTGCAATCAAGCCTTAAAGCTGTTTCAGTGAGTTTTGGGAAATATTTTTATGATAGATAATGAGAATTTCACTATTATTTTTCTCCATTGCTTCACTATAACTGGGAAGCCCTAACTCTTCTCCATTGGAACGCCAACATTTTCTACACAAATACCAACAAGAGTTTGGCATAAGAGGGCTCCTGTGCATAATAATCCTATCCCTAGGATAAACATTTTTTTAGAAACCATTGATTTTAAAGAACATTATAAAGTAGCTTACCACTTTCAAACTTACAGTTACTCTCCCCCACCCATGCCCTGAGAATTTTGCTTTCCAAGTAGTTGTTTTCCTTAATAAAACCACTCTGCCATCTGAAAATTTCTTTTATGTTTAGAATTAGAAGCCTACAACAGTGTTTCTTCAGATATCATGCAATAAAGAATTGTTCCTAGGGAGCAACTGTGTACACAAAGTACCAGTGCGGAACTAACACATTGTTTGAAGCTATACAAATAAAAGTCCTCATTAGTGGAGAACATTAAAAATGAAGCTTTAGTTTGAATTTGTTACACTCCCTGGAGAAAGTAAGCCAATTTTCATTAACATGCAAGCTGCTTATATGTGTCTACTTCCCAAACTGAAGTAGAGGGGCAAAAAAAGGGGAAAAAAAAAATATTAGGAAACCACATAAGGACCCGCCCATTGGGTCACAATGATTAATGAAATGGAAATGTTAATGTAGCTCTGAAGTGGCCATATCACATGGAAGTTTCAGAAAATAAATATCAAGTTGTTTCCAAGAAATTGTACCCATTAATAATCCTAGACCTCACTTGAAACAGAAGAGGCATAAGGAAAGTATCTTGAAACTGATGGTATTGATTAGACTACACCATTGGAAGTTTCACACACCAACCACGACCGATCTAGGAAAATCACTAAGAACTGAATCCCAGTAAGGACAAAATCATTTTTAAATCGATGTGTAATTTTTGCAAGAGTTCTTGCCAACACCACTGTAGATCAAATGGAATCATGAGTTTCTCAGCCCCTCATGCCATGTAAGATTTCTTCAACATCTGTACAACCTTTTTTGTTTGACATTCTTTATATCTCAAGATTCTTCAACACTCTTAATAGTACTAATTCTTATCACCAGCACTAGTTCGATTTCTGCTGTACAATCCAGCTCCCTTTATTATAGAAAGGTGTATCAAAAGTCAATTAAAATATTGTATTGAATATTTCATTATCCAAAAGTATTCAAGGTGGTTTTTTTGAAGGCTAGAAGGGCAAATTAAGATTACAACGGTAATTATTCCACTAAAAGGCATTTCAATATAGCACAATCTGCTTCTATAAAAGGCAACATTGTCTCACAAACAGAAATCATTTGGAATATAATAAACATAGCTTAATTCCCTACTGACCTGTACTGGAGATAAAATACTATTACTCTATTTGATGTACCTTAGTGGATACAATGGTAAATGGCTACATGAAACTCGGGAGAAAGATGAAATTGGGACCAAGAAAAAGAGCAAGAACAAGTGCTGAATATTAAAGGAATTAAATAGGAGTCAGGCTGGGAAATAAGAAGCAGCATGCACTCGCAGTAAAATGCTCCCAAAGCTTCAGGGGAAGGGGAAACCTGGGGGAGTGAGCCTTGAGGCTCTGCATTGGAGCCTCTCCCCTCTCCATCACCTGGAGGTCAGTCTCCTACCCTAGTAAAGCACTATGATTAAAAAGAGGAGATATAAAAGCTATGACCTCTCATCTTTTCACCCAGTCCCTTTAGTCTCAGTTTCTTAGCTACAAGCATGAACAGACCAAAACACAGGTTTGATTGATTACTTCACCGTGCAACTGTCTCACCATGGTGCCTTTAGCATGTCAAGGGAAAGCCTAACACACTGCAACTGGCATAGGTAAAGGTTTAGCTGCATGGGTCTTGCACTCTGTAATTGTGGTATTGTTGCTGTAAGACACAGGACCATGGGACAGCCAAAACACCCCGTCAGCAGAAAACTTGGCACTGCCATATTGATTTTTAGGTCTCATTGTGTAAGACGTACAGTTCCAGGCTCCATCAAACAACATGCTATACGGTTACTTTAATTGTTAGCATTTTATTTTTCAAAGCTATTTCTAAACAGCCAGCTGCAAAGCGCTGAGGGGCTCTTTGGGTACATGTGTCAGGGCTGAAGGGAGGACAGGGGAGAAGGACTAGGAACAAGACAGGCAAAGGTGGATTAGGTCAAGATGCTTAAGGGGGGGCCTCAGTCTCCATATGTGTTTCACCAAGCATAATTGTTTTATTCTGGAGTAACTTCTGTAAATGAGTGTAAGATCGCCTGCGAGACAGTAGGTCAGAGAATAAAATTTTACGGTTCTTGTTTTCATTGGCAATTGTAGAAGGTTAAAGCACTTTATGACTTCATTCTGAATTTGCTATCATAACTAGTTATTTTAGTATGGCTACCTTAGAGGCAAGCATTTTCCTCACAGTTTAGAGATTTCATAAAACCACATGATTTGCTACCTATTTAAACAAAAGCACAAGAAGTTAGACCAAGTAGTCCTCATCTGCTTGTTGTGAATGAGGTTACAAGAGACACTGTAAGCCCAATCATTACCCTCTTAATCAAACACTCTCCCATAGTTCTATATTTATAAGAATATTTTTTCAAGTAAGAACTTTAGGTACTACCAGCCAAGCAGTTAATGCTCTCCTCAGTGGAAAGAAAGTCTTGTCCCAACCAACAGATAGAAACAATTCTCAAAGTAACTGATCTACCCTCTTTTGAGCCTCTGTCAATCAAGCACTGTCATCTCCTCAATATATTTTACCAGAGTCAAAGAATAGCTACAAAGTTTTCTTAAAGTCTAGAGAAGAGCAAAAATGTTTGCATATAGCTGCGAAAAATATTCAGATTGTTCAAAACTAATCAAGCCAAAAGGAATGTTTTTAAGAGTACCAACTGTTAGGTTGCTGAAGTGAAGACTACCAAAGCTTTGCTCAAAGCTATGAAAGGATAGGTAGGGTTGTTTTGGGGGAGGCTTTCTTGTTTGGTTCTTTGGGTTGGTTTGTTGATGTTTTTTTTTAAATGTATTCAAGTCAGCAACGTAGGAAAAAAAAACAAAACGGCAAACCATGATTTGAGCAGCCCATTAGTCTTTTCTTTGCACTAGACAAGTATATTAATACGCTTTACTCCAGTTCTGATCTCAGTTGAGCTCCTGATGAGCTCATTTTTACTATCAGCTTTCAACAAGCACATGGGGTGCTTGTGTAAGAAGTAAGAAATGCAGCGAGCAGTGAGAACACTAGAAATAACTTCGCAAGCAATGAATCAAACCAAGTTTACTCATTTGTCATTCCACTATGTAGCCATGGTGGTGGTGTAGCCACAAGAGTAAGAAAAAACCGAAAGCAAGATTTCTGTGAAGAGGTAATCTGATTAGACCAAACTAAGTAACAGGGAAGGCTGACAAGCTTTCTTGTTCTGAGATTTTCTGCAACTATATCCATTGATTTAACATGAGATAATGCTTTTCCCTTCACACCTTAACATACACATAGCACTTCATACACTGTATTATTAGCTCCTCACTATTGCAGTCAGAAACAACTCACCTCTGGGAACAGACAGTATTATCATATTTCTACTGTTTCTTTCCTTGGCTAATAAGTGAAGTTTTGTTGCCTTCTGTTTCTGGATAGGCTCGTTCATAACAACTTCATTTTTCTCTGTCTTTTAATGTGTCTTCAAGAGAGAGTCAAGTTGCAACAGCTGCCATCAGTAAGATGAATCACATATTAAGTATAGCAAAAGTTAAGTAAAGAAAGCCAGTTACTGTTTTAGCTGTGTAATTGTTTGTAGCCTTACTGACTTCAAGAATATTATAGGAACACGTTAGGTCCCATTGGAGTTGTTCCCTGATCATGCAATACATCAAAAGACAACATCAGTGTAATTATCCTAATTAAAAATCACAAAAAATACATCCAATTACTGATTGCTTTGAGATGCAGCAGACTCCAGATGCACACAAAATTCTTCATTAGTACAAGCATATATTTATTCTGTAACAAGTACAAAAGGCATTTGTGCACAGCATTATTAATGGGGTCTATTCAAGGAGAAAGTAGGTGCCCAGAACACACACAAAAATGCAATGAAGAGGTTTCACATACTTCACAGGAATTACAAATTTATATGTGATTGATCTGGACAGGCTGGATCGATGCACCAAGGCCAGCTGTATGAAGTTCAACAAGGCCAAGTGCCGGGTCCTGCACTTGGGCCAACACAACTCCATGCAAAGCTACAGGCTTAGGAAAGAGCGGCTGGAAAGCTGCCTGGTGGAAAAGGACCTATGGATGTTGGTTGACAGCTGGCTGAATACAAGCCAGCAGCATGGCCAAGGTGGCCAACAGGATCCTGGCTTGTATCTGAAATAGTGTGGCCAGCAGCACTAGGCAGCGATAGTCCCCCTGTACTCTGTGCTGGTGAGGCCACACCTTGAATACTGTGCTCAGTTTTGGGCACCTCACCATGAGGACATTGAGGGGCTGAAGCATATCCAAAGTAAGGCAACAAAGCTGGTGAAGGGTCTAGAGCACAAGTATTATAAGGAGTGGCTGAGGGACCTGAGGTTGTTCAGTCTGGAGAAAAGGAGGCTGAGGGGAGACCTTCTCACTCTCTACAATCACCTGAAAAAAGGATGAAGCAAGTTGGGGGTCAGTCTGTTCTCCCAAGTAAGAAGTGATAGGACACGAGAAAATGTCCTTAAGTTGTGCCAGGGAAGGCTTAGGTTGCATATTAGGAAAAATTTCTTCACTGAAAGGGTTACCAAGCCCTGGAACAGGCTGCTCAGGGAAGTGGTGGAATCATCATCCCTGGAAGTATTTAAAAGATGTGTAGATGTGGCACTCAGGGACACGGTTGGGCTTGGCAGTGCTGGGTTAACCGTTGGACTCAGTGATCTTAAAGGTCTCTTTCAACCTAAATGATTCTATGAGTTCAGCAAAAAGATACCAGAGAGCTCATTCTAAACTACCTGGCAATATGAACTCATACTTTCTTCCACTCTACATGCAAAACAAAAAGTGAATGAACTAAGAGGAATTACACCAAGTTACTGTAAACTAACAAAGATCATTTTCAGAAGGCAGTAAGCTTCTTTTGAAGGCTTTGTCTTCAGGAATACTGAAGTTACAGTTCTAATGCAAACTTGTAAAACATAAGTCTACAAGTAAAATCCCAGTAACCGTTTCCACTTTTTCTCCTCTTAGTCTGCTAATATGCTCTCATATCACTAGGATTTTACTCTGTGGTTCTTATCTTAGCAACCACAAGTTGAGAACATCCTTTTCTGCTAAGTCTGGACAATAAAGTAGGCAAATACATTTATCACTAGATTTATCTTGCACAAGGTACTCAAATACTTGAGGGGGCTTTTTTTTTGGTAGAGTACTATAACATCCTTTCTAGGTCAAATTTTCTAAGACTGAAAATGCTCTGAACTGATGTCAAAGAAATACTTAATTAGTGCAAAGAGTACTAATTTAAAGAGCTGTAATAATTTCAGAACACAATTGGATCCTCTCCTGTTCTGTTAGACTAACAAGGCAGCAAACAATCTCCAAAGGAAGGCAGAAAAACTACTGAACCTCTTAAGTTTGTGTATTATACAACTTGTTTTCACATCCTGAAACTTTGTTGCACATGATTTGGCTACTCTCTTTTCATTGGTCAATAGGAATTCTGCCATTTTATCTCCTTCATCTACCCAGAAATTCTATGTCACCGAGAAACGAAATGCCACCCAAAAATAAACAGAAGAAATACACACTTAACTAGTCAGTAAAACAGGTTATTCTAGGTCAGCACTAGAAGTGAAACACAACAGCACTGTATTTACTTTAATTCTGTCTCTGAATAGAACCACGGCTGTCAGACTAAACATGGTCAGAGGTAACTCAGAACATCTCCAGCAACTCTTCTACAGACACATAAGATCAGAAGCCTCCAGCGCAAAGGATTCACATCCTCACTAGTGCTATACTGCCCTTGCACATCTAATATAGACAGAGAAACCCCTTAACAGTTCCCTCGGGAAAAATTAAATAAAGGAAGGTCTTCTGTGCAGGTTCCTCATTCTTCAGCTGACAGGCTTCATGGGAATGCTGATGTCCAATTGGGAAGAAAAAAATATTCCAAGTGAAAGTATTAGAACGCAGTGTTCTCATGTCACACCACATTCATCAGTCGGTTAAGACAGCAGGCTTCCTGAAAACCAGATCAGTACAGTTTTTTTCTTAAATCCAGTGGCTCTTAAATCACTAACAGAAACCCCATTTGAGTCTGTCTTTTCTTTTCCTACTTAGCTTTTTAACCCTGTACCCCCATGTAGTGGATTCACACTGCTTTCCAGGTAATGCAGACCCTTGTCAGTGACACATCTCCAGGTACCCTACAGCTTGTGTTAATAAGAAGCATGAGTTTCAAATCATGGCATCAAAAGAAAAATTTTCTCAGAACATTATCCTGTAAGGGGTCTCTAAAGCAGCTTTTCCTCTGGGTTTCAATAACCTCTACTAAAGCAAAATTCTTACAGTTCAGCTTGGAATAGAAGAAACACTACTATCGCTGACAAGTCTTTTAGATAAAACACGCAGGAGAACCTCACATGACTCTAGATCAGGACTTCCCATTGACCAAGAGTTGGTTCTGTTCCACCACATGGAATTTCCAGGGTCTTACCTAGAAAGATTTAGAGGGCATCCATGGTTTGACTGTGGCTTAACCCTTAAGTGTGACTCAGAAGCCAATCATTTTTCTTCTCCATTTCCATTTTTGGCTTGATTTTGGCAGGCTAGCATGGAGTCCCCATAGAACAAGGTCCACATACATCATGTGCTTCTATCTTGACCACTTAGTTTTCACTTTCCTTCAGTTCTCCTGCCCTCCCTTCCAAAGTAAATTCTGTTGAATAACTGTATGGTCCAGGTATGGAGGACTATCTGCTTCGTAAAAAATAAAAAGCAGTTCCAGGCAAAAGAGCTATGATCATACAGCTATGCTCATGAATCAGCTGAGGAGGGTTACAGAAAACTCTGGTGTTCACAGACAGCATGGTCTGGTTCTTAGTGGCACAGCCACTCAGCAGTTCACTGCTTATAGGAAAAAAAAATTAAAAATTGTAGAATTGCTGCATCAGCTCAAAAAAAGAAAACCCATTCCAAACCACCATCTACTTCCTGAGCCTTCAGACATGCCAAACAGAAGCATTGCTCAGTTCCAGTTCTACACTTCTGCTGATCTTCCACCAAAAAAAAAAAAAAAAAGGGCGGGTTTTGTGCCAATCTGGAATAAAAGTCATTACTATCTCCTATGTGAAAGTGTTTCAGCATGAAACATTTCACACCACAGGAACAAAGCCTGGGGAGGTTCTGTTAGAAAATGACTCATTTGCATCTTACCTTTTGGCTATTTTACCATCTGGTGCATTTAAGCGCTGCAAAGGGCCCAGGCCTCTCCAGTATCGGGATAAAGAAAACAAGCCCTTAAAAGAAGGGAGAAGTGCAACACTGTCTACCAGCAGCCACTACTCAAGTGCCAGCAGTGATGCGCAACTGCCATCCTTCCATTTCTAACTATGCCCAAAGAACAGACCTGAGAACCTGGACTACTCCTTTTCATTCCTCCCAGTTCTCTGTAGAAACAGACAGGCACCTTCTCACCTGATGTGAAGTTGAGGGATCTCAAATGTCTAGCGTTTCTTCATGTTAGCCAGTTCCTAGCTTACATACCATTCACCAATGCTCTCAGTTTAAGGCCAGAAGTATAAGTAGCACTATTGTTAATAAAATTTGTTTTGCTGAAAGTATTTTAATGCTGGGGATCTTGAGAACTTGAAGTGCTTCAGTAACTCTCAAATACTGGGCATTTTCTAAGTGTGCAGGGAGTTTCCTAAGTTTCTGATCCTGATTCCTGCAAGAGTTACTGAGACCCAACTTTTTATGTTGAGTATGAGGTATCTGGGAACCACAGTAAAAGCATCTTCCAGTTCAAGAAATCACTGTGAGCAAACAAAAATTACTACTTTATAGTTTTATCACCATTTCATTTGACTCTTCCATTGTACTCACAGCAAAGCCTGCCAATGGACTCTTACTTCAGCTAGCACTGAGTGAGAACTTAAGCGTAACAAACATGGCTCAGATCAGTGAAAGTTACTTTCACTTCTTGTGTCCACTAAGCATCTCATCAGTGAAAAGGACGTCTGTACATATACAGATATTAAAATACTATAATGTCATAATAATAGTATATAATATAATACTATAAATCAGTGATCATTTTTTCTACCACTCATCTCAGGAGACAAAGCCTCCTTTCTGTGAGCTCACCTGTGACTATGATCACAGAGCTAGAAGTACTTCCAATCCAGAGTCGACATGTGCAGGTCATTATCTTCACTTGGAAAGGTGTCATAAGCACATTTATTATTCAAAGCCTGCTCCTTTGAAGCTTCCCAGCTGTAAAGCCAAGGATGCAGCAAGCATTGCACGGTTCTGACAGGAACATCGCTTTGAGGTCTGCGCTTGAGAGCAGTGGTTTTACCACATCTTTCCTTCTCACAAAGTACTGCGTGTTTTACTCCCCAATTACATTCAGCAGGACACTCAAAATGGTTTTCACAGCTTTCAAAAGCACTTCGAACTGATGCTGTGGGCTGGGCTTATGGGTTACCATTAAAGGATACATCCCTGCTTTAAATTAAATTCTTTTTACCTTTCTGATTTTAAACATAGCATCAGTGGAAGACAGAATGTATTAATCTAATTGCTTTACACAGAGTTGTACAGAAAAGACACCAATATTCTCACAGAAAATTCTCTTGCTTTTGTCATACTAAGGGACTCCAGGCACAGACAGAAAACATTCCGTCCATTTAATGTTGGATCAAATCCAGAGAGGTTTGCAATCATATTTCCTAAAATGCTGTAAAATAAATGGATGCGCCATAGTTTATGGAATAACTGAAAGCTTCCCTGTGAGTGGGTCACTGCTCAAACCCCAGAAGCTACATTAGATCACTGCTGGCAATATTAAGATATCTCCAAATTTCACCCAAGGGGCTAATAAAGGTCACACTTTTTCTTCAGTTATATCTTCCTTATCTTTCTGTCCCTCCAAAGGTAACTCATATAAACTGGGCATTCTCATTCTATCTTGCAACATTACCAAACATCTGTATCATCTGAATACTCTTTGCAAGTATGAGGATTAGAACTTACTTCAGATCTTGCTCTTCAGTGCTCTTCTTAAAAGGACATTATTTTCTCTGTTTTACAGGGAGCAAATAGGATCACAGAAAGAAGAATTAAGCTGCTCAAATGTTTTCCTGCAGATCCACAGCAATTCTTGGGAATAAAACATCTAACCTGCCAATCTCCCACCCATTTAATGATAAGAAAAATAATCATGAATTAATAGCAAGCTGAAGACTTAAGTATTATTTATTTCATCTCCTGACATAGGCCATGATCCTTCTCCAACAGAAATTAATGGTAAACTCCCATTGAGTCCAGCAAGAGCAAGATTAAATCCCTGGTTTCTTTCCTCCCACCAGCTTCCCCAGAGAAGCTGACAAATCATGAAAGTTTAATGACTACCTTTCACTTAGAAATAATGGTGAAAAAAATGCACACAATAGTCATCGCATATTTCTTTTCCCATTTCTTGACCAGGCTTCTGAATTTTACTTGGAAAACTCAACAGGAAAAACACACGATAAAAAACCCAAGACACAATAGAAGTCTGACCGACACATAAAGCCTGTCTTGGACTTCATTTTACAAAACAGACGCTTGTGCATTTAGGATACTTTTAAAATCACATTAACTTAACTGAGAACCGCTTTCCTCCCCCCGTTGTCACTCCCTTTCAGAGTAATCAAGGCACATTTTATGGGGACTGCCAATATGGAACATCCCACTGACCCTGGCAATTGGCAGCTGTGATCAATCATCTCATAAAATCCTATGTGTCAGCTAGAAACCGGTCATGCTTCTTAAGCAAGTCAATCTGCTAAACAGTTTAAGTCATTAATCCATTCAGAACACTAGAAAAACAAACTCATTTGGATAAAAACTTACTTAATGCCTGATTTTCTTTTTTAATGGTTAACAACAGAGTAGAAATTCTTCATTTATTACGCAAAGCTTCTTGGAGACTCTTCAACATACACTGATTAATAGAGGGCAGCTCTTCACTTCCTCATGAAGCTTACCACAGGTTATCTCTAGTCATTACACCCATACTAGTAACACGCAGATAACAGACAGTTCCCAACTTTTTTCAGTTAATCTGGCCTAAATATGAAGTTAATGACTAGTGATGGGCGATACTCATTTAACTGTCAACCTTACAAGCAACAATCAGACTTCTTCAAAACACACCTGCAATCAATCCATCTCCACCATCTTTTATAGAGTATAAATTCAAGCACTGAACTGAGACACCAAGATGCCAGCTCTACTCTGCAGAACAGTTCTCTACAGATAGAGTGGATAGTGGGAAGCCATCCCTACCAAACGCAATGGCAGCAAACATCTGTTGAAACCAAATATCACACTGACCTGGTATTACCAAACACACCGTTACTCAAGTGAGGCACTTGTTAACCCCGGGCTGAACTTTGATGGAATGAGATCAACATAGAAAGTCACTCTTTCCATAATTATTTCCTCTTTAAAAATATGTCAATGGATTTCTTCGGCCAATTTGCTTGTTATTGAGATTGTATATTCTACTCTCTCTCTCCAGGTAGTCCTAAGAGCATAATTTAAGTGATTTGTTAACTTTTTGTGAACTCAGTCTGTCCCATGAAACTAAGTTTTTCCACTCCACCCTTTGGATAAGTGAAAAGGAAAGACTTTTAAATTATGCAGATTAAATGTAAAAGTTAGAGGAAAAAATAAGAGGAAGGAATAAGAACCATGAAGGTACACTGAAGAGACGAAGAAGCAAACTGAAGAAAGAAAAAAGTCAACTGAACACACGAGAGGATAACAAAAGACATTACTCAGTTGAGTCATGAGTCTTGAAGAGAGGCCTGTGTAGGTAATTACAATAAAACCTGATCACAAAAGGACGTTTACCACTTGGAATACATTGCAACACCTTTTAGAAGTGGGAGAAGAAAGCAGAAGCTCACCTCTTAAAATTTCATTTCACTCCTACAGCAACCCACGGGAACTAACTCAGAACATAACCATTAGGAAGTACAATAACAAAACATGTTTCTATAACAGATTGAGGGAAGAGAATGTGGTATTTTGCACATTTTCACTGTAAAATGAGAGTACCGTGGAAGGCATCTTCTTGGGGTACAATAACGCATTTCCATTCTCATCCAGACCAATAAAAGCATGTAACACAGGCAAGGTATCACACCCCACACGGGAAAGTTACTCTGAGGTAGCATCAAAGACTGCGTTAATTTGTCTTTAATAGATTGTACATTCTGTTAGACTTGTAAATTTGTGATCAGATAAGTATCTGGTGAGAGGTTTTTTGGATTAGATTTAAATGCCAAGAATTAAATGTCAGATTCTTTACCAGCTTCTATCTAGCTGAGAAATTTTGAGCGCTCCTGGGATGAACAGGAGCAAAAGGAACCAGCAATAGCCAACCGTTAGTTTCAACAGCAAGGATGGGCATGAACCTGTTTACTCAGTGGGAAAGGCAACCGATTCAGAATCGTTCTGGCTTGATGGTACGGCACTACTGTGATAGGCTTTGAGGAAAATTTTGAGAAACTCAGTAAATCTGTGACCACTTAACAGTTTGTCTTTCATCTCCAAACTTTATTTTACTTTAGGTTAGCTGCTTACTACTGGTAAGTGAAAACTGCTTCTGGAAGGTGAAAATAATAACGTTTAAATTCAACTGGGTGACAGATTTTCCTGATTGTTCTCATGTCTGAGTTAGGATATGGGAGTTTATTTCTGGCTTGAACAAGAAAGCTGTTAGAAACAAAGCACCACGTGCTCAGTGTCTTAAGCCCTCTCACCAGTACAATAAAACTAACAGCCAATATGTCCCTTTCATAACTGGATGCTGGAATCAGTTTCAAACATCACAGTTAAAAGCTGAGATGGGGTGGGAGGGCAGGACAGGACACAAAGTGAAAACAAAAAAAACAAGCCCAGGCCTCAAATTTAGCATCTTGACAGACACTGATTCCAGGTCTAGTAGACAATAGATGAGCCATCAGCTGTAACAGGAGAGTTCCTTGGTGCTTGGCTGATCTACAATGAAAAGTTAGTTCCTACACGTGTAAAAAGCTTGCCGTTAGGCACCTAGGATGAAGGGCAGAAACACAGAACTTTAAATACACAGAGACCACTTTCCAGATGACAGTGCAGATATTCTCTGTCACAGAGGTATGGGCCTGTGGACTACAGCAAAGCTCCCTTCGAGCCTAACTACCAATTTCACCTCCATGCATACCAAGGCAAAAGGAAAACCTCTTTGCTTTACCTTTTGCACAGAATAAAAGCTATGTATATTCTGAAATAAAAAGGTCTTTTATCATATGTACATATTTACACGTAGTTTGAGTTTATACTACAGCTTTGTTCACGAAAAATGTTAGATGTTTTCAGAAACCTATCCTATTACATTTGGCTTTCCCCATTTACACTTCAGTGCAATCTTCATTCATCTCACCCTGCTGCATTTTGCTGTATGCCTAGCATCCTTACAATGCCACATATTAGAAATGTCCTAAAATTAATGAACAGAGAACACGATATGCCCTGTAAAAATGCCCCCTTCCATTACTCCATAAGCCTCAAAACAGTGCTGTCTGCATCAAAAATACTAAGTATGCTTTCATTAAGCTCATTATGTCTAAGTTATATTCAGCTAATCAACAGCCACACCAGAGTCACTGCAGTCTCTGGTTTATCACACAAACTAAGCCCCAATCTAATAATATAAGCAAACCTCAAACAATGCACCTGCCTGTGCTGTGATCTCACTCAAGGCACACCTCTGCCACTACGTACACGACAACTGTGAATGTACCTGTTTAAGCACTTGCTTACAATTAAAGTCTTCAAATTAAAAAGCGGATATGTGATTACACCATGTGGGGCACAGAAGTAACACCAGTAGAGAAGTACAGATCAAGTCCAAGGAGCTACGATGGTCTAGCCAATGAAAAGTGTATTTTTCATTCCAAAGCATCCCTTCTATTTATTTCAATAGAAGGGAAAGAAAGGAAAACAGTATCAAGAAATCCAGCATACCTGGCACCACTGTCTAACTGCTGGAGAAACAACCAACACGGGATTTTTCAAACCCATATGGCTGAGATGACTGGAAAGAGACAGAAGACTTATGCTTGGAATTCCTTACCACAGAAACCACATGTCTGCAGGGGAAAGAGAAGACCAACATGACAAGACTGCGACATGAAGTCACAGAGAATTGATATTACCTGACCCTTGGCTTCAAGAAAGCTCCAAAGCAAAGAGAGATGTCCTGTGGAAGTGGACAGTATGCAGAAACTTTGAAGATTTCCTAACGTTGGCAAAAGTAGTCTTAAACCAAGTGTATCACGATCATTTTAAGAGAATGAGTGGTATTTTGCAGGGTAGCACTGCTGGTCTCTGCTCATTTAACTGCTCCACGATTTCAGTGCTACTGCAACACTTGGTGGTCACTTAGCAGCAGCTGCATGCAATGTTATTTTATTTGTACACAATCTTTCCGAAGATTGACAGGTTTATCTGGACTGAGAGATTACACAAAAATATGTTTATCTTCCCATGGAAAAGCAATACATAATGGAGAAAACAAATATACACATCAAAAGAGAGCAGCGTCCTAATTTGGATTCTTTGCTGAAATGGACAAAATGCAGCAGTGTGACTGAAAAACACACAAATGTCTGGCTACACCTATTTGCTCCCACTGCTCTCACGAGGTAAAATTCCAGCCCGAGATCTGGATAACGCTGCCTTCCGGTTGGTATCTCCAACATCACAATCTTGCACTCGTTTGCTCGGTACTTTGAACAAGCGTAGTGAAGTCAAGGAAGAATATATTGAATGTGAATATGCCTAGCTATGAGGTCATGCACCATTTATAAAGGTCTGAAAATTGTTGGCTGCACTGCCTCTGCTGAGAAGCTTCATAGTAAGCAGGAGGGACACAGAGTAATTAGCAGTGACACTAATTTGAATAAACTGCTGTTATGTTAAGGAAACGCCTGAAGCTTTGGTGAAAGAGTTCACTCTCCTACATTCATGTTTGGGAAGTGAGAAATTCCCAAACACAAAACAGAGAATCCATGGGGAAGCAGGGGACCTGTAAGCCGGGCAAAGCTCTAGCAACGCTTGAGGCAGGAGAGGAGAGAAGTGAAATTTCATGGCTGCTAGGACACCATGCTGACCACCACAAAGCCAGTGAAGGCCACCTGAGCTGGGAAGTCTTCTTCACAGCACTCTAACCTTTCACATCAGGTCCCTGACAGATTTTAGTGCAAACATGTGTGACAAGAACACCAAAAGCTATACAACTATGCTGGAAATTCATCATCATCCAACACTTCCATACTTAACAGTTGTGTTGAAAATGGAGAAATAGCAACTGTCAATAGTATTTGCACTGACCTTCCCTACCAAAGCGTCACTACTATAGGCAGTGTTCACAGCTTTAGGGCTATAATCAGCCTTCTGTCGAATCAAAGCAATTTCTCCAATGTGAAAAGGCTGCAATCAGAGTACAACACAGCCAAAAACAAGATTTTCAGTTCAGCTTTGAAGCGCAACTATCTTCAAAGTGGGGCAATACCTCTCCTTCTGAGAAAAAGGAACCGTAATAAAACTGAAAAGCCACAGAGAATTCCAGAGGGCCTAATGAAAAATCAGTAACTTCACACTTGCTGGCAATTTACCAAAAGGTACTACTTGCATTCATAGAAGCTGTGCTTCTGTTTCATCAACACATTCAGAATTTTGGAGGTACCGAACCAAGTCTTTACCTAGTTTGTCTTTAATTAGGCTTTTACTTCACAAGGCATTGTATTTCCCACAAGTTAAAAGAGTGTTCCCATCTCCAATGGTACTCAAAGCCAGTTGAACCTTTTCACCCTTGGAAGTTCTAAAATTTTATTAGCTTTACAATTAAAACAATGAAACCATACGGCTTTTGTATTAGCTACGTACATTTGCATAACCCACAACTAATCACTCCCATAACACATTGGTGATGTCGCTAAACACACTAAATATAGCACATGTTAGTATCTGTACCGACATCAATGCGTGTGCCCTACTAAAAGCAATTTCTTTGTCTGCGAACTGTCTGGTAACAGTTTATTGTTCCCATAAAAACCTGGATTACAGATTTAATTCTGAAACATTCTACTGCCCACACCGTTTCTGTATCTAATCATGATTCTAAAGACTGCTGCTAAAATTCATGCGGCTTGATTCAACTGAAAGAGGGTCAGACTTTCACAGACTTGGGATACAGACACACACACGTTACTAGATCAGTATCTCGGTGGAATTTGATCACGCGTGTGTTTTTACCCGGTGGAAAATGCAGTCATTTGAAGGAGCAAACCTTGCTAAGGAGAGGCACAGTACCCAGTTACACAGTTCCCAGTGCAGAACAGCTCATGTTGCAGCTAACCAGGCAGCAACTTGCTCATGGAGCTATTCCCTGAACGTGAACGTTCCTCCGGCTGGTAGGATGCCAGGTAACACTGCCACAAGCACAGGCAGCACTTCTTGAGACAAAGATGCTGAAGCCCCACAAGAAAACCCAGCAATCTACAAACTCAAAGACTGTAAGATCACGCGGAAGCAAAAGGCAGGCTTTGAAACACGTTCCAGGATGCCAATCTATCTGACATTCTCCTGTGCTGTAATTAATTGTTCACTCAAGTCTGCAGTCTATAGCCTGAGGCCTTTTGGAATTGGAGTTATGAGACAAACAATGCACTAGATTGCACTCCATCAACATCGTGTTCTGTTGAGAGGAGAAGAGAGCTGCTGTGGTGCAAGGCCAGCCATATTCAGTTACTGGTCACATTAATTACACGGCAGGAAGAACCCCTTGCACACACAGGTCCTGGGAAGCTAGATCCAGGAAATACCAAGGAAAGTTTCACAGCATGGAATCTCAAAAGGTAAAGAACACAAGACAGGAACAAAGTTATTGAGGGAAGTATACATCAACTCAGGTTAGAAAAAAGAAGCCGTTACTTCATTCACATCCCAGCAAACACAGGAAAGAAACAGTTTTAAGAGCCAAATGAGAAAACCCAAATGTATATCAAAGAGATAACCTAGAGAAGTATGTAGCCGATGGGCTAAAATCATAAATGCATTTTGCAGGAAAAGCGGTAAGAGCTGCATGAAGGACAACAGTGATATCCTAGAGCAGATTTGCCCAGAGTAACCTGAAGTTGTCCCTGGCGAGTATACCAAGCAGTTGGTTTGGCAACCACTGCAGCATCCTCTCCTTGCGAGTAGTGAAGTCTGGAATTCTACCACACAGTTCAGTTTTTTTCTAGTGGCTTTTCACACTTCATATGACATTTCATAACCAACTTTTGGCGTTCTTTCTACAACTCCAAGAAACTGGCCATAACACATTCAGCTTGGATTTAGCCGCTTTACTTGGGTGATGTGTGCTGAGCCTGAAGCCTGTAAAAACAGAGAGGAAAAAAATATCACAAGGCAAAACGTACTTCATCCTTCTAACGCACATCCTTCTCGGTATGGCATTTCTCTGCTTTCAGCATCAATGACTGAGAAGGTGACCCAAGGTCCATTGTTGGCAGTTGTATGTACCAAACCATATAGTACATGAGCACACAGTCCTATTTATATTAATCCAGAAAAATCACTTTACATTATTCACATCATTCTTTATGCTACTCGTGAGTAGCTGGAAGATATTTAACACAGATTTTATTTTTTTTTTGCAATATAAAAGCCAGCCCTTGGAAATTATTGGAAAAGTTTGAATATTACTAGACTGATATTTTATCATGTGACTGTGGCTTTTAAAAACCAACAAAAAAACCCAAACAAGAAAACCTACACAAACACTGCTGTCCTAAAAACAGATTTACCCTCTCACAGAACAGCAGCCTTCCAAAAAGACAAATTGAGGATTCCCAACTCAACTTCACTGAATCGGGCGCCAAATTCACACAAGGCTCATTTCAGAGAAATCAAAACAGACAGACTTGACTGACAGTCTCTTATAACAAGTACAGTTATGAAGTTTAAAAAAGTCTTTATAAGCCCAAACAAGTTTAGCATCTAAACCCCAGCTAAGCTCCACTATGTAAATTGAATTAGAAATTCTACGAGGGAAAAAAAAAACCCAACTCACCTCTATGCGTTAATGTGAGACATTTGCCTATCTTATCTAAACGGAGGTTACAAATGCTGTATGAAAACAAGCACACTATAGGTCAAGTCTAAGACAGATCGAAAATCCGAAGGAAAATATTATTCCTGTCAGCTTGTGACACACGCATTATAAATACCACGGACCGGGAGGAAGGATGACAAAACATGCCCTCTTGGTTGTCTAGGCTGAGTTTGAGACTAACCATTCCTATGCACCATAAGAATGAAGTTTCCCAAGTGCATTGGAAAAATACAGTTAAACAAAACAAACTGATAGTAAAAACAAATAGGGTCATTCTAAATAGATGTAAGTTTCCAAATTCTGTCTTACTACATTCCCACCCTAGAAGAACAGAACAATACTCCAAATCCCTGTCCCCGTTGGAGAGGAGAGAATGGAGGCTGAGGCTCCTTCATTCCCTCCAGTGCCTTCAAAGCTTGCAGACCAAGACACCATAGGATAAGTACCACAAAATCACCCCGAAGTTCCTGTCCAACTCACGATCTCATACTTTACTAAAAGTCTGAAAAATGAAGTGATGTAACCATTACAGTTCAAGAGAGTTTTCAGCATGAAGGTTTCATTTGCAGAAGACCAGAGCATCTTCCACCTCAGAAGCCCTTCTGTTATTAAATTCACATTAGAGTCCTAGTCACCACCAACTAGCTTCCATGATAAAAAAGTTTAAAAATATTGCACTTTCTTTAGTTCTTTTTCATGGACATTAGCAACATAAAGGTCTAAAGAACACATGAAGGTATTGGAAATCATCTAATACTCTCATCTTTTTACTCATAGTTTTCTGTAAACTAACGAGTTCACCGCTGTAATTGCTCCCTGTAACATAAGAGCTAGAAAACACCCAACTCCATCTTTATTAAATTTAAAATCTGGCTAAGAGCACGCTCCTTTCAGGCGCTGCTGAGAGGTGGAACTAATGTCCTGCTGCACTGGATGCGAGGAAGGAGAACTCCCGCCAGGCCCTGTTTAACTCTCCTCTGCATCATCACAGCAACAGAAACTGCACAGAACGCACAAGGGTTTCCCGTTTCAGTAGCTGGCACCAGAGCTTGGGCCTGTCTCGCTAGTAACTGCTCCACAGAGCAGCTCCAGTCAAAATTCTGAAGTCAGACTGCAGAGAGTGAAAGTTGCATACAAGGTCTGTAGGCTGTGTATCATTACTCCTCCTCCTCACCCTGTAATAACAAGGGCACCACTGTTCAAAAAGTTTAAAAAATATAAATAAATCACAGCGAGTCCAAGGCAAGATATCCAACTTTCCTTCACAATGATCTGAAGAATGCACAGTGGTCAAGGGTGTTCTCAGTCAGAAGCTGATGTCTAATCCAGCTCTTTGTAGTGCCACAGAAAGCTTCTCCCTAAAGCCACTGCTAGGCAAGGGGGAAACGGCTGCCAGCCATCAGCACTTACAACTTTTTAGAATCATACAGCACACAGTTGTTTTGTGTTTCGGAGGGTGAATGAATACCTTCATGAAATGAGCCTAGGAAATAAGTTCTTATGCTGAAATTGTTTATGGGTTGTGCATAATGAAGATCAGATCTGCTTAAAATAGGATTAAAAAAAAGTTACAGACTTGGGGTGGAAGGGATGTTTCAAGGAAAACCATATCAGGTTTTTTTGTTTTGTTTTAAATTAAATTTTAATGGATGCTTTCTCCAGAGGATTTCCCTCAGTCTCAAAAAGAAAATCTCCTCATCTCTCAGTAGCACACCAAATATATTGGCATTTCAGTAGTGCTGAAGTGATGGACTTCAGACTCTTTAGTTACTGGGGTCTACATTAAAATCACCCCAATTGTTTAATCTGAGCTCCAAACCAGCTTCACAGGCTCATTTGCATTGCACTGTTTCCTGTCCATACATCCAAGGGCTGCCCAGCAAACCTGGAGACTGAAACCCACAACCCTATCGAGAAGGAAGCTAACCCCGGCTCCGTGAACACTTACACGCCACGATCATCAATAAAACCCCGTCTTTAAGCAGGTACCTCCACCAGAGTTTCCACAGACTTTTCCTAATTGGTGAAAATTATATGACAGTGGTTTGGGTCTTTGTTGGCAAGTGTAGGTTTTCATGAATAACAGCAGAAACGTGAGCGGAACCTTAGGTGGCTAAATCTGCACTCTGGATCACTGAAATACGCTGACTTCCTTCACAGCTGCTTAAATCAGGTCCAAAAGTTTTGCTCAGCAAACAATATAGAGCTACATAACCCTCCTTTCCTCACCAGATCACAAACTAGGTAGCTCCTTCTTGCACGGCTCTCTGAAAATGCTCTCTGCAGCTAGAGCCTTAGTTTCTGGCACATAAAGCAGCTGGCTGCACTGCCGTCACACTGGCCCTTCTGTCCCAATGCCACCGGGCACGTTGTAGTTTTATTCATAAAGCCAAGAGGGCTCCATCAAGAGTTATCGGTTTGAAATGTATGTATACAAAACAGCCTTCATCCAGCTTATTTTGTTGCTGATTAACTGGCCTTACCTAAAGTAAATACTATAGACACGATTGTTTTCAATTTCTTCTGCATACTCATCTACCTCAAGTGACCATTTATAGCTCTTTCCTGATATGCACTGAAGTCCTTCTTCCTGCTGTTCTCCCATTTGTGAGGTGATCTTTATCTCCATTTTTCTCCTGAAGCAGTTCAGGGAGAACTCTCCTCCTTTCCCTCTCCTACTCCCAAGTTACCAGTGAGAGATTTTCCCAGCACTCACAAGTATTACCATCACTTACACGGTACATTATGACCACAGTTAAAATACAGAAAAAATGAAAAGCCAATAATGTTAGTTAGCTGTCCATCTATATGTATTTGCCTGTAGAACAGCTGCGGTAAGAAAAACAGTAAGTGTAGCAGCTCTTAGTACAAATAAAAAATAAATTGCAAATCTAAAAGGTTGATCCTACACCATATCACAAAAGGTAGACCAAATGTCATCAGGTACAAACTTCTCTACTTCAGGATTAATTGCTCCCACACCCATGAGATCATAACTTGGCTGAAGCAGCATTTTCACCATCACAGAAACCATCACCACCATTGAAGCTGTCCAATGTAAATGTCACCTGATTATTTTAAGGTTCTCATTAGAAAGCTCGGAATCATGCTCTGGAGAGAGGGGTGTGTGTTTTACAAGACCATTTGACAAACCCAAAGAACCAGAAAAAGTTTTCAGGCACAGATGAAAAGACTCTGGCCTCTCACATTCGTCTGCCTTTTCCACTTTTATCATGCAAACTATTACACCTCCTCCTGCAAACCCACTTCTTGACCTACACATCTAGGTGTATTTTACATTCACTGAAGCCTACGTAGATGGAACAGACTTACTACAAATCTAGACTCACATAATCAGGATTGGACCAAGCATGTAATTTAGCCACCAATTTCATCACTTGTAAGCTGGCCTTGCTCTAGCTTAAGTATAGAAAGTAACTAATAGATAATAATTGCTTAATAAATAATTAGGATTGTACCAAATTTTTCATGTAGCATTCTCCACAGCATATAAAAGCATTAGGGCCACAAAAGCTTACACACTAACAAGGTTTTGTTTATAGCATTAGGCACTAATGATCTTAAGAAGTGGCTAAAAAAAAAAGTAGGAGAACCTGCAGTTTACACTTAGGTGCATACTGTACTCCAGAAAATGTGGATCCTGTAACATAGTGTCTAGCGGAAGAAAACATCCCCCATCCCTCGCTCACAAAGCCCACATCACCGTTGTGCTGGTTCAGCCGTCACCATTTTAAGCTGCCATCAGGTGCCTGATCACACAGGCCAGCGCTGAACTCAGCAACAGCCCCTCAGAAGTCTTCTTGCAGACAGCCCTGCCATAGGTTCCTGTGGGCCCAGCTCCTCCACTGCCCACTGTGGTGCCAGCATCGCCTGCTGGACACAACAGACAGAGATGGCTCCCTCAGTGGCCCTTCACATGGAAGGACACCACCAAGAGAGCTCAGCAGGATGCAACCAGCCCCAGCAGAAGCCACACCCAACAAGAAGCTCGTCTGACTGATCAGCTCCTAGTTGATATAGCCCTGACCTCTCCCACCACCCCAACCATGACCACCTGGGTGAGGGCAGAGCCACAGACACACAGGTGGGCCAGGTTCTGCCTCTGGAACATGAAGCCCATAGAGAAACCAAAACATTCTGCTGGGTTGTGACTCATTCAGAGGTCAACTCTAACACAGGGCCCACAGCTCAGGCCCCAGCACTTCAATCACAAGGAAAACCAGGACAGTATTTGCCACCATTTATTTTACAGACTGATTTGCTGCATTGTATGAACAACTTAAACTGTTATAACTTTGTTTTTGTTTCAGCTATTGCAGTTCAGATTCTTGTCCTTGGTGGTTCTTTAAACCATCCCATGTTCTTTATCAGAGAGAATTTTGTTAGCTAACAAACAGAATAGAAGTTTGAAAGCTTGATAGCAAAAGCATCATTTCCTGTAATCCAAGACATGACTTAACTATTAGCACACAAGCAAAAACACCTAAATCATTTGGACATTCTGTCATGAAAGGAGTGGATTTACTCTTGGCTCCTCAACCAAATCCTAATTACTTCCTCGGCAAATAAACAGTGATCAATTTGACACAATAATTTGTTCCCAAAATGCAGTGACACTAAATATTTTATCTCATTGCCAGCGGGCACTGACACTTTGAATGTTAAATCGAACACTACAGCAGACCTAAAAAGCACATTTTCCTTATAAAAATCACACCCCACCCACCTGCCGTTACATTACATGCCATTCCCTATCTCACAGCCGAAGCCTTCGCCCAGCCCCACCTCAGCTTGTTTTCTCCTAGTGCTTACAAAACAGAGAATTTGTTTACAGTTGATGTTTCCCAGAAACAGCCCTGAAAGGAAATATACAGCAAATCCTGTTTCACAGCAATACTGATTCCCTGCAGGATTTGAATTATTCCTGTGCTAACCGGAGTCCCGCGCTCAGCAAACCGGGGATGTCAGGCAGCACGAGTGGTGCCGTCCTTGGCTGGCCATGGGTGCCATGCCAAAGGGAATTTTAGGAACAGTTACAGGCAATGTTGGTAATCCACCATAAATATTACTGTATTATGAGCTAGCAGCCTATAAATCCCTTCTCAGTGGCATATCCCTATGGGAAAGGGCACACCGGCTTCCATATGGTGGTGATATATCATGTGATTTTTTTAAAAGACATACTATAACTCGGACTTATTTACTGTTCTCTCTCTTTGTATCTGTAAACAAAGAAAGCTTAAAAGGTTACATTCTTTCCTACTCCTTGCTATGTTATGTAAACCAAACCGAAAGTTTAGCCACATAAACATCTGTCATCTGTACTTAATTCTTGGTACTTTCTCTTTCTTCTTCAGAAAATTAAATACCCAGATGTGTCTGACTAAATAAAAGGGGTGCTGAATCATCTCATTTTTCTGCCAAAGTAGCAGAAAATAATGATATTTAAGAGTAAGGGGAGAATCTTAACTACAAAAAAGTTAAGCATGCTAGACACTGACCATATCTAAATAGGTTTCCTTTATCTGCCACCACACATAAAGCACGAAATAAATTAAGGTATCAGTTACTTTTGGTTTAATTCATTAAATAATTCAAAGGACACGAGCAAATTAGTACAAATTATATCTAGGAAAAGACACACATAAAAAGCTGTTTGAACATGTGCTAAGGAACAAAACCAAATTATTTCAATTTTCTCTTTACTTTTTTCTCCAGCTCTCCAATACAACCACAAAGGTTCAAAAGAAAAATGGCAGATTCTATTAATGAGTAAATCAAATAATGGGACATATTCAATTCTCCCTTCTTGCCAATTCCTTTCTTCAAAATAAACCATTTATTTTTTAAATTATTGCCCTTTAATTTGGTGAGGGAAAGGTAGCAGTCTACCAGAACAACAGGAGACACAAAAAAGCATAGGAAAACTCAGGCTGGAAGGTACCTCGGGAGGTCTCTAATGGAACCTCCTGGTCCAAACCAGATCAGCTCTGAGGTCCAACCAGGTTGATGCAGCCAAGTTCTGAAAAACCCCAGGGATGAAGACTACACTGTCTCTCTGAGCAGCCTGTTCTGCTGCCTGGCTGTCCTCGGGACAAAAAAAAAAAGTTGTTTCTTATACCCAGTCTGAACCTTTTATTTGAATTCATGCCTGTTTATGCCACTGTGAAAAGTCTGGCTCCATCTCCTCACACGCACTAGGAGGTTACCCCAAAAGCTGTCTCCTTTCCATACTGAGAACGTAAGACCTCTAGTCTTGTTTGACAAAGCAAATGCTTCCACGACCTGATTGTCTCCGTTGGCCTCTCCTGTGCTCCCATGTATTAATGGCTTTCTCATTGGTCAAAACCGGACACAGTACTCTAGACGTGGTCTAACGACGCAGCTTCAACTTCCCATGTCTGCTACCAGGACATTCTAACCATTCTGCAATTCGATCTGCAGGTGGAGACGAGCCCACCCTCTCTTGCAAGAGGTCGCGGGCTTTCAGGCGCCCTCATCTGCGGCACCTGAGACCTCAATTTCCAGCTGCCCCTTGTTCTGCGCAGTCTGGGGCTGAGGCTCTCTGTGAAGGCTCCATCAAGCTTCTTTATCACCCCTAACGGCGCACACCTTCCTCACCCGCCCCTGCTGGCAACACGGCTGCTCACCGAGCTCACACCTCCCACCCCTCCCCTGCTGCAGCCCCAGCACGAAGCACCAGGCACCTTCCTCGGCAGCCTGGTCTGAGCAGCCGCGCAGCTCTCC
>VZZY01024883.1:371331-435127 GCA_013400335.1 Eurystomus gularis | reverse complement strand
GCCGCTGCAGGCGCTGCGCTCGGCCCCGCGGAGCAGCGCTGGGAGCTGCCGGTGGGTGAGGAGCTGGACGTGAGCCCCGGCCGCAGGGCAAGGGGAGGGGATTCTGCCCTTCTGCTCTGCTCTTGGGAGACCCCACCTGGAGTCTGTGTCCAGCTCTGGAGCTCCCAGCGCACGAGAGACACGGACCTGCTGGAGCGGGGCCAGAGGAGGGCCACAAAAACGGTCAGAGGGCTGGAAGGCCTCTGCTGTGAAGAAAGGCTGAGAGAGTTGGGGTTGTTCAGCCTGGAGAAGGCTCCGGGGAGAGGTTACTGCAGCCTCCCAGGCGTTAAAGGGGGATTTTAATAAAGATCAGGACAGCCTTTTTAGCAGGGCCTGTTGTGACAGGACAAGGAGTAATGGTTTTAAAAGAGGGGAGATTTGGACTAGATAGTAGGAAGAAATTTCTTAACAATGGGTGCCGTGAAACACTGACACACGTTGCCCAGAGGCGGCAGAAGCCCCTTCCCTGGAATTCAGAGTCAGGTTGGACAGGGCTCTGAGCAACCTGCTCTGGTTAAATATGCCCCTGCTCACTGCAGGGCAGGTGGACTAGATGATCCTTGAGGTCCCTTCCAGCACAAATCATTCTATGATTCCATGAGCAGGCAGGTCAGAGCTGGGGCTGGGCTGGGCCCCAGCTGGCAAGGTCCCAGCCCCGCAGCAGGCAGAGGAGCAGGGCCAGGCCTCGAGTCCCAGCACCGGTCAGAAGCACAGTGACCTTCCCAAGTACACAGAGGTGACGCCAGCCCAAAGGCAGAGGGTCAGGATGCAGCTCAGGATCAGAGGGGAGCCAGGCCAGGCAGACACTGCTGTGGCACAGCTGCAGCGCGGTGCAGAGAGGAATCAAGCACACCTGGTGCAGTTTAAAAGGAGCAAGGACCCACACCTGAGCCATCTTCTGTATTCTCAACAGCTTTTATTGGAGAACTGGCCTTCAGCACAGAGAGCTAGAGTCTGGCAGAGGAAGGAGGAGAACGTTTCAGGACACTTCTCACCCCTTCTACCTTCTTGCCATGTTTTCCGTGGGAAAGAGAACCCAACATGTAGGCGAGAAGAGTCGCAGCACGTTGCAGCCAGCCTCTTGAACTGGAGAGCTGAGTACTCTGCTAGATCATACCTGGAGGCACAACCAGAGATTGTGTGACTTTCCTGAACACACACACACTGAAATCTAGCCTGACATCTCAAATTGCAAAATTTACTAGGCAGAAACTCTGCTTCAGTATAAATACCACCCAGCCTTCCATGGCAAGGGAACTGCCTGCCGACGACATCCAGTCTAGACATATAGATGAGGCATTTTGCCCTTGCTGGCTTTAAAGCTTTATCTCATTTTTTTCAGGCCACTTTTAAAATATCCTGAACGTTTTACAGTAACACGAGTGCATGTTTCTAAATTTCAGTTTCAGAGGTCAGTCATTTGAATTGATTTGTTTGTTCTTACGGAGATCCAAGTGAGTCTTCAGCCCGCTAACACACAGAGGTGCCTTATGGGTACCATAAGAATATTTCAAGTGAAGAAATCCTTCATCTGAACCCAGATAAAGGGGGAATACAATCGATGGAAGGTATTTAATGTATCATCACTGCTGTCAGAGTAGGGATTAATTTGGCTAAAGCGGGAAACAGGGTACTAAACAAGAGCTTTGATTTGGTTTCCACAGAGTGCTGTGTCTCTGGAGAAGATGGAAGAGTATAACTGGATCCTGTGCTCTTTGAGCACGTGGGAGCCAACCGTTCATTCTACTCCTTTCCAATGAATTGGGAACTTAATGTGAAGAGAAAACACAGCCCTTCATACGAGCAGCTGGCCAGAGTGAAACACAAATCAGCTAAAGGCTGTCGTGGCTCCATTGACATGGAAAGAAGATCCCCAAGAGCTGTAGTTCCTTTTTCTATGAAGGGAGAGGGGAGCGTAACAATAGCCCTTAATTAGGTGCAGATAGAGAATTTGCTTGGTTTTCTTTTCCATCCCAGGAGGTACAAGACAATAGACTTTAGCCCATGAGCTTATTTTTCTCTCACTCAGGATGGTTTGAGGTGAGACTGGACTTTTTAAGCTAACGATCTGTGAGATTGGGCAAGGAATGTTAATTCTGAAGACGCTGTAGAAGATGTTTTTGAACAGAAGAAAGGATGGAAAGTCCAAGGACCCTGACTGTCACGGAGGAGAGGCAGGATGATGCATGCCTATCTGTTCCTTTACTCCGCCAGAGGTTGCCAGCCCCACCACAGAAGCGGCAGAGCAGGTGGTGCATCTACTCCTCAGCTAAGGCCATTCAGGCTGTCACGTTAATGCAGTCGCCATCAGCTCCAGTTTACTTTACTACGTGAGACTGAACTACAGCAGCAGAGAGCTCTGATTCATGATCCCTGCTGGAGTTCGCAGCAGTGGCTGAAGAGATGGCCTCCCCCACGTCTCCTCAGCCAATGCGGCTACATCTCACAGGGGTCATGAATCAGAGGCTGTGGTGGAAATGGAGTGGGAAAAAGAAGTAAGACAGGAAATAGGGAAGAAGAAAGAGAATAAAGAAGTGAGAGTAGGAAGGAGCATTAGTAGACAGAGGGAAGGGTTATTAGCATGCCAAGAAGAAAAACAAAAAAAGGATAGGAATTTGTATTTGTTAGAGTATTTCTCAAGAACCTGAATTTAGAGGCAGTAGGGAGAAAAGGTGCCTCACATCTATTAGTACTTCAGAGTTATTGATTACCTTCAGGCTTGATTTCAGAAAGAGCCAGTAAGAAGCTGTGTGAATCAATACACAATTGTGGAATTGTCTAAAATATGGTCAGCAAACATAAGTGAAAAGGCTTCCATCTGGGGTTTGGATATTCCAAGCTCCAAGATGAAGAGGGGTTACACCCTAAAGAGTTAACAACATCAGTATGGAAAAGGTTATTACTTGGCTGGATGGGCTCTTAGAAGTGTCCAAGTGATGCAGAAGAGAAATTAGCACCTCCAAAGCATAAGGCAGCAAGCAATGGCTTGGTGGGAAGAAAGGCAAAACCCCTTCTCGCTTGAGTTAATGAATGATAAATTAGCAGGTCGGGGGAAAATCTTTCAGCTGAAATGATTCAAAAGGTGAATAGGGACCAAACATGGAAAAGGAATCTGTCAACTTCAGGCTCCATTCAGTGAATGTAACCTGAAGACATAAAGACTTAGTGAAAACCAGAGACCTTGGTTATAAATGCTGCCAGGCATTTGCCAACTTGTCAGTTGAGTCATACGCAGTGAAGGCAACCATCAGATCTGAATTAAGTGCTGCTTAGGGAGTACTTTGGGGTATTTTTTATCCCCTTCTGTTCATCTGTAGCTACAAGTTTGCATATGTGCTGTCTGTTCAGGATTTGTAAATAAATACTTAATTTTAGCTTAACTTCTGTAAGGAGTTACTCCAAGGAGGGCTGAGCCCTAAGGCTTCCCTTTCCTTAGACATCCTGAAAAGCTGTGCTTTAGATATCTGCGAGGTGGCCACCAAGACCTACGTGTTCTCATACACGCACATGCTTCTGTGTCTCTGCAGGTGACAGACTGCTTGAGACCGGGCAAAAGGAGCTTCTAAGGAAAGTGTGTCCTTGAGAGACCACTGGTGTCCAGGAGGGCTCTTGGGCATGTGGCAAGACAATGACTCTATTTCAAGGGTCTCATGGGACGTGAGAGAGCAATAAAAATTGAAACAACATGGTGAGGAGGGGAGAAACTCTTGCCATGTGCTGCTGCAGAACATATAAACTGTCCATGTCCTTGATGGTGCCAGAAGTCGGCCTCAGGCTGAAATAGTCCAGAGAAGTAGAACTAGCCTTTCTGCATTACAGCAGATGAAATTAAAGGCCAGAAATGAGGAAACCGGAGGCAGCTAAAAATGCAGGTAATAAGCCAAGCAGAGCACAGGAGGTGAACGGGACTGACAACCACGGTCGGTTGGCTGAGATGAAAGGACGTAACCGGCAGAGCAGGAGCAGCTTTCCAAATCACACAGCCTGTAATTCACCCTGCAGAGATGGATCCTTCTGACAGTTTGTGCAGCATCCACAGACTAGTGAGACTGTTAGGTATCTGTTTTATTCTTCTTGCTGAAAGGAGGAAACTTTGTCCATTTTCAACAGCGTAGACCAGACAGTGTATCAAATTACACTCCAGTTAAAAGTATTTTACTAAGAAAATGTTTAATTATTCCAGCAATGAACAGCCAGCAACACCAGACCTTCAAAGAGTAGAACAGTTTAAGTCTTCTACAGAAACATTTGCTGCATGGTCTACCTGTGCCAAGAAGAGGATTGAGATCTTATGTGGTAGGAGATGAGGCCGTTATTGTTCTCATTAAATTACTGTGGGCCAGGGTATCCCAAATCCTTAGGAAGCAGTTGATTTAAATGTGGGGATGATGACATGTTTGGCACTAGCCTCTCAGGAGTAGCATAAAAGAAACTTCAGCAGCAGCAGATAGGCAAGGGAGGGAGTAGCGGTATAGTTCCCACACGCAGATCCCATCCCTTAATCCCTCCATGGAAAATATCCACACTAGTTCTGTGGAGTACTACAACTCTGAGTACAGCAAGACTATAAATTCGTTGTGCCACGTGTTGTACGAGTCAGCAGAGGCAGTGTAAGGCAGGCGGTTGGCTGCTGTGACTGGAGAGGACATGACACTGAGGGTGGTAAAACACTGGCCCAGGTTGCCCACAGAGAGATGCTTGATGCCCCATCCCTGGAAACATTCAAGGTCAGTTTGGATGGGGCTCTGAGCAACCTGGTCTAGTTGAAGATGTCCCTGCTCACTGCAGGGAGGGTTGGACTAGATGACCTTTAAAGGTCCCTTCCAGCTCAAACCGTTCCGTGATTCTATGACAGCAAGGGACTTGTTGTGTCAAGCTGCTGGGGAACTGGAAACCCCTGTATTGGTGGTAAGAAGTTCTCCACTGGGAAGGTGAAGAGGGCCAAGAGGAGTAGGTAAAGCAGCAGTGAAATTTACATTAAAAGAAAAGAAAAAGCCAAACAGAAGTCAGAGTAGACAAATAGAAACAAAGTAAGGGGAAACTAAACCTGGAAAACAAACAAACAAAAATTAAAAAAAAAACCTCTTTAAAAAAAGATAGCTCTTGTCAGCTTGAGTGCTCTGAGTGATGTGGCCTAGGTTCTGCATGGTGGGTGGCTCCCCTTCTACAGGGGAGCCGGTAAACCCACTAGACATCTGGGGTGGGACGGAAGAGATGGGATTCTGCCAGAGAAGCCGTATTTGCTGGTAGTCCGGCTGAGCAGAGGGATCGTTCACCTGAGCACAGCTGGGATTGGAGCAGCTGTTTCTGTTGCTGCTGTGCACTCTTGCAGCGTCTGGAAGTTAATTACACTTGCATAGCATCACCCAAGGAGGTGGCAAGAGTCAGTGTGAACCAGCACATGGT
The DNA here is from genome assembly GCA_013400335.1 of Eurystomus gularis. Taxonomy (NCBI): domain Eukaryota; kingdom Metazoa; phylum Chordata; class Aves; order Coraciiformes; family Coraciidae; genus Eurystomus; species Eurystomus gularis. The sequence goes on along the minus strand of VZZY01024883.1, from coordinate 429,682 downwards.
TCCTAGCTTAGCTGGTTTAGTGGGACCTGGACAAGGTCTTTGGAGTAACTTCCTGTTTTCCCAGCGAAGCTACTATGCTCTTGCAACAGCCACTTGGCTCTACTCAGAAAGTGCAGGTCTGCTTCTCCCATGCTGCATGCGAGCAACTTGGTTGCTTCCAGGTGACCCCTGCAGTCGTGGCCAGATATCACCCTCCAGCCCCATCCTTTTGTCCCTAAGCCTTTTATAAAGTTAATCCAGAGGCTGGGTAACTCAGTAAGAGTCAGCTGTAGTAAGAACAGAATGCTCACCTACCACCTCGTGCATACATCTTCAGAGTATGAATGTTGGCAGGAAGTAGCTATTCCCTTTATTCTCTTAGTTGCTGAATGGTATAATACAGTCTTGTTTCCCTTCCAAAAAGTGTCCTTTGTTCTGACAGTGAATTTATATAGACCAAGTAGTGACACTTTTGTACAGGAGAGTCTTAACATTTGGGTAGCTCAGGGGCATGGCTGGAAAAATACAATTCCTGCTCAGTAAGCATTAGCCTTTTTCCACTTATTTCCTTCCTAAAATTTACGGTCACTTCTATCCACCTTTCATCTGCTCAAGGAAAAAAAAAAAAATAAGGAAAGAGCCTTTTCTTATGTTCTTCACTTAAACAAAACCAGGCTTTCACATTCAAAGAGATTCATACCCTACTACCGAGATAATAGGTGAGATGTGAGTCCAAGAGTCCCCTACTGTGTGCTTAGCATTCATGGGTGGTCAAAGCTGTAACTGAGCTACCTCACCATGGTGCTGCAAGAATTTAGAGATTTATTTTATGCAATTGGCATTCTATTTATACTTTTTGGTCTACTGTATCTCAGAGAGCATTACAGAATATTTGATCACAATGCACTCTACCTACAGCACAGTTCCACCACAGTCATTTAGCACATGAGAGGCAAAGGAGGGGAAGGAGATGGGAGAAAAGGGAAAAGAGGTGGTTTGGTTTTGTAAAATCTAATTCTCACATGATTAAAAAACAGTACAGTATTCTGGTCATCGTCTTCCTCCTTTTTCTAACTCCTCTGTCGAAGTCTTCTCATTGCACCTCTTCTCCTCAGCACCTCACTTCATGTTGTCTTAACCTTCTGAAAGAGAACTCTTGCTTTCCAATGACCAAATTCTTTAGCCATGACATAAATTCTCCACCCATCTTGCTTTCTCTTCACTGCCTAAATGCTTGATAACTGCTCTATCCTAATTTTAAACCACTGCAGCGTCAAGTATCTTCTTGGCTCACAGGCTGTATTGCTGCACCTTCTGAATGTTCAGCAGCTCTACTCTTGGCCATCAAGTGTAAATACTCCTCCTTTTTACCTTCCATGTTGCGCACAACTCTGTGCATATTGGACTTCTCTTCTGTAATATCCCAGTCTTCTACCTCTTTTCTCTAGTAATGCCAGTCCCTCCAGTACCCTCAGAGTTTCTTTCTACCGTTCTTCTCATTGGCTCTGTGGCCAGGCCTGTCTAGCTAGCAACCACACGGCCCCTGTACAAAGACCTGTTCTCTCTTAATGCAAACCATAACTCTTTTTGGAGAACACCAAGTTATAAGATTTTAAAAATATCCATGGTAGCTTCCTGTGCAATCTGTCTTTCTATTTTGGTCTGTAACCTAAACTGCAGCTCTCCAGAACAGGTAAAGCTTCCCTATCCGTGCCTTGTAGCATGCCAAGTCCATTGTCGGGACTTGACAAGTAATTGCTGCCTGCGCAGAGTATTCTTCCTACCTGACAGCTGATCACTGAAAAGTGCATATCCCCAGGAATTCAGCCCAGCAGCTAACCAGCAAAGTCCGGAAAAAGCAAATAAGCATTTTGAGGAAAGCTCATCTCTCTCTCAGCTGCTTCTGGAACCAGGAACAAAGACTAAAACAAAGGAGGAAAAAACATTAAAATAATTGCAACCAGCTTAAAGTCCTCATTCCTTCCACTCCTTATCTTGGCAAGTAAGAAGTACAGTAGCTTTGCCTCCCCTCCAGTTAGCTTGGCCTCGCTTTCAACCCATGGGTGTGGGGTCAGGGGTGAAGGAATATGTAGGCTACAAACCTGTAGTGGTGGTTTATTTAGTGCATTTCCATCAGGGCACTTCAGCTTTTCTCCTCTTTTCTGTAGGAATATTTTTTCATTTAATAGGCCCAAACATAACGACAAACGAATGCCTGATCAGGCGCATGAAAACTTATAAAAGCCGAAATTAAGAGAATCAAAAAAACCTAGTATGATTCACACAAAATGATTTGAGGTCATCAAGGAACAAAGTCTATTACTGCTAATCACTGGGTGCAAGTACAATTTCATACATGTATATTCCTCTTGTAGGGGGCGGATTTGTCCTTGTAGCACAAAAGAATGGTGTGCTGCATTCTTGGTTTTGTGGCCTCCTAACAATATTTTTTAAAAAGCAACACTTATTCTCAACTTTCAAGATTATGAAGTCCTCTTCTGAGCTTATACTGGAGCTCTTGCAAGAGAGAGATGCTCCTGCCCATGCTCTATAATCAGTACTGTGTTTTTCAAGAGGCTGGCTGTGTCCTACCCAGAGAGGAGCGTGTTGATGATTCGTGCAGCACGAACCAAACGCCAAGACTTTTCAACACACTGACACATCAGATTCCCCTGAATCGGGTTAGAATTCAGAGCAGCACTGCCGCAAAGCTTTCTTTACCCTCCCTCTGGATTTGATGAATGAGAAAAGAGTGGCCGATGCCAGTGCAGAGGGCTGGCGCAGCTGTGGAAGGACACGAAGGGTCAGGCACACTTAAAGCGCTGTTCATCTATGGGTTGCTCAGTGTCTTTGAACTCCCTGTTGTGTGGTAGAAGGGCAAGCTGCTTGTTTTCAATCAACAGCCAATGAGGGTATCCAATCACTGTAATGTACTTGCATTCTGAGCCATGTAATAGCAAAAAAAATCTATGAAACCAAAAGTATACAGAAAACTGACTGTTTCAATAGTTTGTATGGTTCCCCCAGTGAGAAGACCGTACATCTCGAAGACTTATTCACTGTGCCTGCTGTTTGGCCACACCATGGGCAGCTCCAACACATGCAATTCATGTGAAGAAGATGACTAGCACAAATGCTGCTGCCTTCTTGCTTTCTTTTCTGCTTGACTTGCTTGTTACTTATAGTGTGCATCAACAGACTTAAGAACCTTTTCAGTCTATCACCGATCACAATCATCATCACCGTTATTGTAATTACATCATCCCCAAAGGGAAAAAAAATCTTTTTAAAAAGTGTTTTTCTGGATAGAAAAAGCGATCCCAACTCACCAGCCCCGTGATTTGGTTACTATTGCACAATGGTCGATACAGAGATAACATTATGGACCTGAAAAACATGACCAGCTCCAAGTATCCCAAGTAAACATAAGTTGAGACCACTCACAAATCCTTACAGTTTGCAGAGTAAAGGGCAGTCAAAGCATTAAATCCATCTTCTCATCTTATTTATCCCAAAAAGAAAATTCAATATATATCTAACTTCTGTTCATTTCATTTTCTGATAATCAGGGAACGGCTGCACTGACTGTAAGCTGGGAGGAAGGAGCATGCAGTGTGTCAAATGCAACACAGCTTGAAAAGTTTTGTTTGGTGGAGATTGTTTCATACAACTGTATGTGGCTGAATTTCCCCAAATTTTCCAAAATTCGAGGGAAATGAGTTTGCATTCAGATACACTTGGCTCAGCAGCCTGTGGTTTAGCCCCATAGGTAAGCTCAGATTTGACACGGGTTAAAATAAAATAGTCCTTGGCGACCGGTCATGGTAGCTGAAATCTTACTCTTGGAGGACTGGCTAAGAGGGTCCGGATCCAATTCTTCCACAGTCACTGCAGCTGGAACAGAGCTGGTCTGTCAGTGCCCAGCTCCATCAATCCTCCGTGTCTGATCCGTCTGAGTTTCGCTAAGAAAACAGGGTAAGGGAGCCCTGAGACGCACAGACATAACATAAATAAAAAAATACATTCACATTTCCAACTGTCCACACATTCTCAAGAAAGTTGCACCTATGTTATATGACTCAGCATGTGGTTTCAATTGTGACAACAATGCGCATTTGTTCAACTGCACGCTGGCTGTGAACTGCACCCCTGGCCGGGTTTAAACACGGCGTGGCCTGTGACTGCCTTTCGGGGTCAAGTGTCTGGCATGTGCCTGCTACGTTATGGTCGGTATAATCTTAGAGATTACCCAGGCAGCAGCCCCGGGCTCTTTGATGTCATGAAGGCGTATTTATATACAGTACGCATATACTGTGTATTTTTCATCAGGTAGAAGGTCCGAGAAAGAGGGTGCTGGAGATAAAAAGCAAGCAGGGAAAAAAAAAAAAAAAGAGTATCTATCTAGGTCTTTCCGTTCCCTTTGCACTAGATTTACTAAATAAAATACATAATGCTTCTACACTGCTAAAACAGAATTGAAGTATTTTTCACTCAGTTTTACAAATGACTGCTCATGAAAGTTGCCTTGCCCTGCAGAACTGTTTGCACTGACTGTCACCGAGGAGCTTTTTCAGAAATACTTGCTATCATCAAGTTTTCTGATAAAACTTTAACATTGGTGGTTTCCATTTTTTTTATCCTTATGGATCTTGCCAACATTTTCACTAATAGCTGCTGGATCTTTATAGTGGGGAGACAAAGAGTAGAAGTCAACAGATCTCACTGGAAAGGTACATTCAATGTACAACTTCAGTGTAGAATTTAGCGACAGAGACGGACTGTATCACCAGCCTGCTGGGAAAGGAATTTAACCCATGTTTTCTGGGTGTGCTCTGCTCCTTTTTTTCTGCCATTCCAGGCTTTCCTAAGATAGGTAATTCTTTCTAATGAACTTTCTCCAGACACGTCATTATAAATACCAATTTAACTTACATATAATTTCTTGCAACTTGTGTTTTGAATGAAATCTTGCTGCTACGCATTTGTCTTCAAAAACCTCTTGACCTCACATTTTGGAATGAGGATCGGAAATTAAACAATGGGATGACCAACATATGTAACAGTATAATTAAAAACAGCACAATAATGCCTGCTCAGAAAAGGACCGAGTCAAAGCTCTGCCATCGCCCTCAACAGTGATACTTCCTAACATTTAAATGCTCAAAGTTGTAGTCTTTATAAAGTTATAAGCTTTGTATGGTAGAAAACAATTTTATAGGGGCCAGGAAGAGAGGATTATTTACAGAGTTAAACAGCATGAACTAGTAGTTCAGGGCTTCTTTTTAACCCTTTCAGTTCTGAAAACAACCTCTGAATGTATCTTTCTCCGACTGATGCATTGCAAAAAGTCAGCATGGAAAAAGTTTCTAATGCAATTACAATTTCAATGAAGCCATTAAAAGTTTCATAGAAAGAAACAAAACCAAACCAGAACAAAATACAAACCTATTTAAAGATTTTATGCCCATCTCTATTATAAAATATTCCACACTGTTCTTCTTACCCTGCAGGCTTTTGGGCTTTGTAAAGACAACCACAGCAGAGCCACAGTTTAAAACCTCACACCCTGGCTCTCCTGGTGCCACTTAAGGAGCTGTGTAGAGATGGTCACACACATGATGGTCAAGGGGCTCTGTTTTTATTTACACTGAAGCATTTCCAGTGAAAAGAAAAACATTTCCAGTGAAAGCCCCAGAAAAGGATTGGTTTAAAGATCTAGTCACCTCTAAAGAATGTTCTCTTTGTAACAAAGAGGGTTTTTTTCTTCAAGAGCCTTGGATATAGAGCCCAAACAGAACATAAGCTGTTATTTTGCTAACATTTTATATTCTTACATCTCAAGAGTAAGGAACTTGAATCGGGATGAAATATAAACTGTACCAACATGTGAGATTTTAAAACAAAGAGAAACAAAACCAAACCAAACCACACCCCAGCATTTTCTTACTGCTAGATTTCTCTTATTTTTACTCTGTTTATCTTTTTGACCTCAACCTGTCTTCTAGCAAGAAGCTCTGAAAGCTTACATAGGAGGTGGGGAGTTAGGAGAGAGCAGAGGGGAAAGAACCCAGATAAAGGTCCATTATTAATGCAAACGTGTCTGCTGGCTGGGACTACTCATTACAGAGAGACCCTCCAAGTGATGGCGGGTTAGTACATGCATACGGTGGGTGTTACTGTCGTCTTCTCAGATAACCAAAGATAACAGGGCACTCAGATTGCGCTTGCACTGGGTGAAGCGGCTGGTGGCAGAGTTAATATCCAGCCAGGGTGAAAAATTAATGACTAGTGATTATAGGAATCTAACTCTTTCTGTTATTCCTATTGCTTTAACAGATGAAAACAGTAGATATAAATTAACAGATCTTGGCATGTCCAGCAACACTGTTGTTCAGCCAAGCAGACAGAGCTTTAAACACCCCAGAGCTCTGTCCATGGATTTTTCTTTCTAGGTGGCTCATTACACACCACAGCCAGGCACTGCTGCATCTGAGTTTAAACAGGAGCTGTGGTGCACTCAGAAATTCTGAAAGTCAGGCTCGTTTCTGAGCACACAAAAAAAGGATTGAGGAGCTTGGGCTCAAAAAAGGATTGAGGAGTTTGGGCCACTATGTTTTTCGATCCTGATATAAATATCCATACAGACAAACAAAAGGGAAACAAACTTCTTATGGAGAACTGTGTTATTGCTTTTGAAGCTTGAAGGGAGATCGATGGCATGAGCACCTGAGGATGTGGTTCTGCACTGCACGTCTTTCAAGTGGCAAAACCACTTTAAGACACTTCTACCTCCGGGTATGCCAAGACACTCTAGAGAGATTACAGCTTCCTTAGTTGCAGCAGTTCAACTGGCTTTATGACTGGCCAAGATACCAGGTAACATGCTTTTGGTTTTATTCTTTTTCTGTCTTTTCAGCTACATTATTTCAAAGATGAGGATGTGGGTGGGGAATTGTAATAGCTTAAGCCACCACAAGACAGTACTGCTTTCCCAGTGGGTAGGCCACTCACTCGCCTCCTACCATATTCCCACATGCCCACTGTTGCTCTTGAATTTTCACTAGCAACAGTAAATCCAGAAAAAAAAAAATTAAAATCTGCACCAACAAGCAGTTATCAATCACCCAGTGGCTCACGCTGCAGCCCCAGTCACTAGTCCTAACCCAGTGTTATGGGCAGCAGGGAGGGAGAGAACAGCTAAGGGCCTCAGAGATGGTGAAATCACTCTTTCGGACAGCACAACATTTTTAGCTTGGCTTAAACTGATCTTACGTCTTTAGAGGACTGAAGCCCAATGGGCAAAACTGATGGGGGACATACTACCAGCAAGAGACAAGAACTGGGTGAACCAGGGCAGCTCAGTGAATTTGTAATGTGGAGTCCCAGCCTCCTGAAGGAAGTCCCATTTGTGAGGACATGCCCTGACAAAGAATAAAGACAAATGTTTGCTAATCTCAGAGGATCAGACTATTTAGGCCATCCAGCCAAGAGAGCTTTTATAGCACTTTGAAGAGCAGCCATGAGGAGTCAGCAAGAGTCACAACCTCTGGAAATGGCATAGATTGCATCTTTGTGTCATGCGATCATCACAGTCCAGCCAACACGCAAAGAGGCTTACGAGAGGCAGAGGAAGAAAAGAAGAGATGCAGAGGCAAAGGTGACAGAACAGAGATCAATGTTACATCAGGTTAACACAAGCAGGTTTATGTGGGTCTAATGGTTGGCAGAGTTGGTCCAGAGCCTGTAAAACCAGCATGTTTCTCCTTACTGGGAGGAAAACAAATCAAGCATCTGTGAAAAGTAAATATTGTGATTTGTCTGTTTACTTCCTGCACTAGTCTGTGGGTAGTCCTTTTCCTGTGCATATCAGCACCACTAACAAAACATATTTGATATTTTCTGTAGCACAAACTGACAAGAAGCAACAAGGGCAGTGTGATGTGGCAAAGAGTGCTTAGTGTCTCGAACAAAGAGGAGAGATGCAAGAATTTCAAGTGAACCGTGCATCTTTTCCCCATACAATTCTGTTCCTGAAAATCTGAAAGATGGATTTATCCCCTCCTCCAGCCTCAATAATAAATCGGCACTATACTCAGCCATGTCCGTCCCAATGCAAAGCCAAGACAACCTTAAGGAACAAACAAAACCACTATACAACACCTATTTGTCTCCAGACTAGAAGAGCTTACGATACTTTTTGGCTGTACAATATATTATCTAAGCATCTCCTGATAGAATTGGTCAATAAAGCTTGAACCGGGGTTGTTTTATTCAACATGTTGAGTAATAGCTCCGCCTTTGATTGTCCAGACAGCTACAGAGGTTTGTGTAGGTTTGGTTTTTGTCTTTTCACTTTCTGAGCAGTAAATTAGGAGTGATCACTCTCCACAAACAGAAAGTGCAAGGAAAATTAAATCTGTCTGTTTCTAACAAAATAAGGAATAAAATAATAAATCCAACAGAATATTTCATTTGCTAAATACTGCTTAGGCCCAGCACTGGTAGCCTTCCAGTGAAACTCTGGTTCAGAGCAGTGGCTCAGAGCAAACCAGCTGCCTTCCCACTATGACATCGCTGGCAGGCCGGCCAGAGGATCTCTTTTCCTTGGCCAGATGCCAGCTGACCACTTGCAGTTTGCACGTGTCGCATGGACCTTCCAATCCTCCTATCAGTGAAGAGCCAGACAGATCACAAATTTATTGATTCAAGCCAAATTACACTTTTACCAAATTAGAAATTTACTATGATTTAGCTTTTAAGCTGTAGCGCTGCTGTAGATACTAACGATACTGCCTCAGCTCATTTAAAACCACTCCTACTTTCACAGCTCCTAAATACAGTGTGCATCTCCAGCTTTTCCTCTGGATTTTTCTCATATCCGCCTGCTTGGTGCCTCCGTTTCCCTTTGGTAAGTCAAGAATTGCCTCAAGAGGATTTGCAAAACAGCAATGTTATGTTTATTGTGACCCTCACGGCAACATCCAGCAATAGTCTTCCCTGTCTTTGGCGTGTAAGCCTCTAGATTAGATGAAGCATTCCTAATAACTGAATCGTGTGTCTCAGCTACCTCTACTCTGACTGTTGACCGTAACTATCCCCATAACCCCACTCTACTGTGGTATCCCGAGGCTTTATTTCATAAAGATAATCTGAATTTTCCCAGATATCTAAGGTTAATGGACTTGCTGAGCACACAATACATGTAAAAGTTACATTTTTCATTTAATGATCATTTGGAGCATGATTGTTTTTTTCTGCTTGAAAAATTACAAGACAACCATTTCCTCTTATCTTCTGGTAAAAAGTACTACGATTTCATAGCCTTTTAAGCTTAAAGCCTATCAGATGAGATAGTAATTACAGAGTATTTGAGCATCCTTCCTCTGAAAGTACATGATGACAATTATACTGAGAGAGCGCAAAAATATATTTTATTTGAATAAAACTTATCACAGGTAATAAAACTTTACTTAGGTCATAATCTGCTCTTTCAGAGAGAATGCCCAATCTGTTTAAATACTGAATTAAGAATTCATCTTGAATAAAAGCTGAAACAATTCCACTAAGAGCTGAATCCAGAATGAATATCCTATGATATTTCTAATAACACACTACTTTTCTGTACCCGATACCATGCTATTGTAATATGCACAGATTTCTCTCTCCTGTAATCAGGAAACATTCTTAATTTCATGTTTCATTGTTGACGTGGATCTTTTTGCAGTACTTGATTTTTCACCGTGTTTATTTTTGTAGAAATGGTAGTTCAACTACTAGAATCACTTAAAACAGTGCAGTTTTCCCTTTTTTGAGTATAAGGAAATAAAAGCAATCCTTTCAGACGTGCTGTTCTCACAATGACTAAGGAGGATATTTTGGGTTTATCAGTCCACTTTTTAGAATTAAGTCACATCCCTAAAGGTTTTCTTATGTTTTGTGTATAGTTCATAAAAAACATCTTCTCCAGATTGATGTTCAAGATGAAATTTGTTTGGTTTCAGACTGAAAATATAAACCATCAACAAACAATGCAATATGGATGTTTGATATTAAACTGCCGTTCTAGTACACTATTTTCACCGACATGCTCAGTATATATATTTTTTAACTACTTTTAATAGTCTGTATCTCTAATCAGGATCCAACTATTCTCTGGATAGAGGGAGGAGTGACTATGTGACAATGCTCAAGTGCTGACTCTGCTTGCTCTCCATGTCTCTAAAAAGTTAAAAATAGTCATAAAATATCTGTTACTGCTCAGCCTTTGGAAAAATATCTAAAAGGCAGCACCACTGGTATGTAATCATTAAGTAACTGGTAGGAAGAGGAGATTTTTGAGGTTTCTGTCAAATCAATTTGAAGATATTTAAAACTTATTTGTTGCTTTATAGTTTTCTACGCACATAGTTGGAGGTCGACATTTGACCAAGTTGCAATTCCTAAATATTGCATTTATGACATTTTTAAGCACCCGCAGAGGAAGCTATCTCATCTGGGCAACTAAATAACTTTTTCTGCTCACAGATACAAGTTCTGAAAACAGGCACGTATCCATGACTTGTAAGAACACAGTAGTGAGTCCCACCTGATGATGCTTTTCTTTTTCCTACCGTAGAAAACTTCCACAAGTCTCTTTGGACGAAACAGCAGAGCAGATTACTTACTGCTCAAAAAGAATGCAGTAGCACCCAGGCAGTCTTTAGTGCTTTACACAATACCCAGAAAGAGACAAGCAGATCAGTCTTTGAAATATACAGAAAACAGAATACTGACAAAACTGTTACTAGTAAAATCTTTTTCTCCCTCAGCAGAAGTTATGGGTGGTCTTTGCTAAAAGCAAAAAAAAAAAGAAGGAAAGGTGAAAAAAACCTTGGCTGCAGCTAGCTCGCTGGCGAATGCAAAACCAAATATCTGGCACCAGGTGTGAAAGGAGTGAGGCACCCCGACCTCCCGGTCATTAGAATTTTGCAAGATTTCCAACTCAAGTAAGATTTCCTTGCTCACACCTCCTTCATCAGCCCTCATCGCACTGGCTGAAATTATCTTGGCACTGGGGATAATTATTCATCAGTTACAATAAGTGTTACAGATGTCTCTGAATCAAACGCAGTGTGCAGGCCGGATAGACGGCTTCGAGAACTCCCACTGTGTCTGTGAAAGCTCTCCTCCGGACGGGCTGGGACCTGCGCCTGCAGCCAGCAAAGGCCAGCAGCAGAAATGCTTTTCTGTGTTTATCATGAACGAGGATGCCCACTACAGCCATGTGACTTACCACCAACTCGCATCATCTTCTAGATGACTCAGTGACATAGACTCATGCAGAAACTTCATTTAAAGTCCTCATTTTCTTAAGAAAAAAAATCTAAACCACAGATTTGTAAGTAACCTTTCATCAGTCCCCACCGAGAAGATATAAGGTTGATCTCCAGCTCCCATGTCAGCAGTATTTATTTGCTTGTCCAGCCAGGTTTTTTTTCATTCCTCCTTGTATCAAGTGTCGCTTCAGCCCGCCATCTAGGTCCCCGTCCTTCACACAGACAGCACGTTGTCAGGAAATGTTTACTTTGCCATACGCCACCACGATCCTGGGATGAAGTATCAAATTACAGCCTTTCATCTGGGTGTAATTTATTCATTATATCACTGCTTGATTTTAAAGAAAACGCACCAGTGTGAAAGTATGGACGGAAAATACATTTTGGCTGTTGAATAACCTGGAAATTATTAAAGTTAAAAGCTCTTGAGTCAGACAGAGAAGCATCATATTATTAGAATAATATGTTAATATTTCACTCATGCAACCTCTGTGGGTCTTTTCAAACACCTGTGGAAATAAGTTTTGCACTACTACAATGCTAACAAATACACTGGGCCTAGTCGGTTTAATTGCTCAAAGTATCCGTATGACTGCGTTTTATGAGCTAATAAAGCACATCCTGATATAAATATAATAAATACTTTGTACAAAATACTATATTGAGACTATTTTCAACAACTCTTATTCTCTTTTTCTCCTCTGTTTTCCTGTTCCTCAGGTTGCATGCAGTACAGCTGCTACTCAGAAGACCCGTGATGTGCTTGTGGTAGGATGGAATCTGTGAGAGCACATCATCTACCGTGCAATGGAGAGTTCATCTTTAAAAATAAAAGATACTGCGGAACAGATTTAACTCTTTCCAAGGAAAACCTGTCAACGACTCCAGCTCCCTCTTTCGGCACAGAGGAAGAGACACCGTCTTTTGCTATCTCCCTTTCCCTTTGTTAGGCCAGCTCCATGTTCCCAAATGTCATCACACTTCAACTTCACCTACTGACTCTTTGCTTTTACTGCCTTCTCCGAGTGTTTTGTCATTGATAACAGAGTCTGGCAAACCATTTTCTTTACCTAGCATTAAAATCCCTGCTTTTATACTCATAATTGAGTCGTAAAAGTGAAAGATGGCAAAGTTGTGTGATGTCTAAACATGGGCCTGAGTGGCAAAATCTGCACATTAAGTGAAAATTTTCCCAACTTGGGAGGTGTAGGGTTTCAGGCTCTACACAACTTTTTCCCTGTTCTGAGTGGTTTCATGTTCTGCAACTTTCTTGTGAAGAGAGAGATATGAATATACTTAAGTATTTTCATTTTTAGTTTCTGATCACAGAAAAAAAGTGCAGCCATTAGAAGTAAGAAGGTTAAGATGGGATAGTTTAAACATTTCATTCAGGAACATAGAAAATGCTGGAAAACAAATCAGTCATTGCATTCATGAATTCATTCTGTATTTTTCATTTTAACTACAGTAATTTTGAAAGCTGATTGTCCACATCAGTAAGGGATAACTGATTACCAACTGGATGTGTACGAATTGAAATCATGCAGTATTTCTGAAATTGAAGAATTTATTACCAGATGAGTGATTGAGTAGATCCAAATGATGAAAAGAAGCAAGTCATTCAAAAGAACATGAGCAAACACCAGCCTAATTTAATCACAGGCTCAGAAAGGATTTATGATCCACACAATACAAAAAAAAAAAAATTCCTTCACACTCTTAAAGTCATATTTACAGCTATATGAATCTTTTTTCTGTTAAATAGAAAAGTAGGGCATATATGCAATATAAGAGTCTGTCAAGAATGTTTATTCAGCTTGATCAAAACATAATCACACAGCTTCTTTATCCCTCTGATTCTGTGTATTTCAACAGTTGTACATTACCAAAGTCATTCAGAAACTGCCCACTCTCTCCTGTGGTGCTCTAAAATAGCCACACTCGCCAGCTGATTATCCAATAAAAATGTGCCTCAAAGTAAAAATTCAGCACACAAAAGAAGCTCTCTTAGGAACCTTTTTGTGGTGGTTCAGGATGTGAAGAGCTCCAGCTCTCTGACCCACCCCTCTGCCAGACATTATGCCATCCAGAGCAGGAAGAGCAGAAGGGAACCATTCCTCACCTACACAAGTTCACAGCCAAATGGGACATTATCTTCAAACTAGGTCTCACCTGGCTATGGGATGGAGCAGCTGACTCTTCTTGCTCCATTCAGGTGGGCACCTTTCAGCAGAGAAATGCAGCAGACAGCCGTTGGTGGCCCTGTTTTGAAGCACTCCAGATAGATCTGCTGGAGATCTCCTGCCTGAACACATTAAAAAAAAAAGACAAAACAAAAATTGGCAACTTTTTAATGCTAACAGCAATGCAAAATAAATTCATCACTTAATAAGCAAGCCAGGGTGCCTTCCCCACTTTGGCACTAACAAATGTAGCATAAGATACCAAGAAAAAGGAAGAAAACCAAGAGAAAAAACCACAGTGAATCAACACTCTTGGTTATGTAAGATGATCATTAATATGTAAAAAGCTGCAAGTCTGAATTACAGGAAAAACATCTCCTGCTTAATAGCATGGTTCAACAGCTTTTATATATCTATCCATAACTATCTATCTGATTATACAGAAAAGTATAGGGTATTTTTCTAGACTGCTAAGTCTGCAGCTAAGACTAAGGCAGCAATTACAAGAAAGGGGATGTTCTTGTTCAGTCAGAAAGATGACGGTATTTTACAGTAGTTGTCCTAGAAATCTGCCTCCTAAATTCTCTTTAGAGAATTTAGACTTCACAGAGAAAGAAGCAACAGCAAATGCCTTCTATGGTAGAAATTTAGAAATTCTTTCACAACTGTAGTCTATATCATAATAATCTTAATGACTCACACTTCATTAATGAAAATTATTTTCTGAGCTTTTCTCCAGAGGTTGATGGGATGCTTAAGAAGCACACGTGGCATTTTACAGCCACATGCACTCTTTTGAGGAGACTGAAGCCATAACCACCAGCATCCAGTAATCCAGTACCTTTGTATTCACCTAGAAACACCAGAACTGATCTGAAATTGATGGCCCAGCACACATCGAAGGGGCTCTGCAGCTTGCGCAAAAATGAGTTCACGGAAGTTTTGCACTTATTTACAGGCTGAAGATAGAGATGCCATAGCCTCAGCAGGAATCAATATTATTAAAAAATTACAGCTAGGAACCAACACTTGAAACAGTAACTTCCTAAACAACTGAAACAATGACTTCCTAAACAAACAATTCCGAGAACCTTGGAACTGACCTAATGTCAACGAGAAGGTGACCGGCACTTTTGAAGCCAGACAACTTTCACCGCTTTTAATATGGTTTTAAAATAAAAACTTCCTGTGCAAATCATACTTGTGGTGACAGCAACGTTAGATCTCTTGAGCTCTGAATCATTTTCCATTCCTTTAAAATCATCTTATGCCTCCTGTTTTGTTTACTTGATAAAAATCTGTAAGGAACTGTGAATGCCAAGTCATTTTAATTAACATTAATATTATTATTATAAATAACTGGAACAAGAGCTGTGTGTATATATATAAGGGGTACAGATGTGTAGATACAGATAGATATGAAGATACTATCTTTTGAGTAGGTTGGGTTTTTTCTAATGAGGAAACCAGGCTGTCCATATAGCAGACTCAGGAATAATGTTTATTGGAGAATGCTATAAAATGNAAAGCAAATTCAGCCGCTTCTGCAAGAGACTTAAATGTAAAAGCATTATTGATTTAACAGAAATTCCTTGCATCGGGCTCCAGCATGGTGTTGTTTTTCCTTCCTTTTATACATATGTTAAAATAATCATGTAAAAGGATTCCCGTACTGTGTCTTCAAATCTTTCAGGGGATGATTCACTCTATTCATTTTCACTAGGCACCGTGCTGCTCAACTGAACATACCTTTTATATATTTAATGTGGATTCAGACCAATACGCAGAGACTGAATGACTCTTTGCTAATAATGCCAACAGACTGAAACAAAATACGCATGTAGGAAAGACAGCCTGGGTGCGAGGGAAGTGCTTGGCAGGAGGAAAGAAGCTTTTGGTGATTCGGTGGTATGTGAAAGGAACTGGGCAGCCTCACACTGAATTACATCTTTCCATCTGCCCTGTCCCCACTCATCAGCCTACTGGGCCCATACACTCCTCCCTTGGGTAAATCATTTGGAGAAGGAAAAATGCAGTAGCTCAGTCAGTACGAGTCAGGGGTTGGGAAGCAGGAAATTGCCTTGCAAAACTGGGACTCCATCTATAGAGAGGATGCCTCTATGTATGGAAGGGGTCTGCCTCGCCCATGGACAAATCCTCTCTCCCCAGATAGGGCAGGATTTTAGCAGGACAAGCTGCAAGCTACCCCTAAGCATACTGTGAAGGTCTGCAAAGGCTTTTGGTGAGAGTTAATCCTTCCATGAGTACCATTCAGTCAATGCCAGTCCCGCCTAAGCGTTGATTTCCTATCAATTTCCTAGTTTTAAGAGGCTCACAAGCAACACAATTGGCAATGAAAATCACAGAGCTTTACATTGCTTTGGTGTTGCCATCGGTCATTTTCCTCCTCTGAAGCTGTTTTAAAGCTGTCAGCAGGCCTGTACAATAACTGAGGCATATGGAGATGAAGTGGGTACACAAAGAATAGCTGAGCTTTAAATTGAAATCCAGATGTGTCTGTGCTGGGGGCTATTTTAGCTTATCTAATCTACACTAATTCCACATGGTATGGACACGGCAAATCTGTGCCTCATGTAACTCATCACACTCCAAGATTACACGCGAGACTCCCACGGCAATTGAAGGAGATGCAGCGATGAGGTTGGTGGACGTACAGATGATTTATTCGGTGCATGAAAAGCTCCCCAAACCATCTCTGCCAGCTGCCAGTTCCTATTTTTTAGGTCCCTTTAAACACATCACCTTCCTGTTCCACGCAAATCACAAAATCACAGAAGGGTGGCAGTTGGAAGGGACCTCTGAAGATCATCTAGTCCAACCCCAAAATCATCCAGCTGATTGCTGATACCACCTCGTCCTACAACTATATAAAGAAGATAATACTATTTCTTTGCAAACAAAACTTTGTGGAGATGAAAAGGGACAAATGAGACCCCAGACTACTAGTGAGCTAGACAATGACAGAATTGCCTCAAATCTCTGGCTGGCAAACCTCACTCATGCACCAGTTAACCAGCACTGGTAACCAGCCCAGCCCAGGTTTTGGCTATGCAATATAAGGAACAGGGAATCAACAGCATGTGGCCAGTATGGCTCCATCTGACATTTCAGACTAAAGATCAAATAAACTGTGTTATACCATCCTTACTAGAAAGCTTTCCTTCAGAACCAGTGTTCTCATTAGAAATCTCACATCCAGAGAAACTCAGGGAGAGACAGAAGCTTCTCTGCTGTGAGTAAAATCTTGCCTTGGCACTTTTTTGTTTCCCAATAGTGAGGCTACAGGCACTATGAAAGAGTATAAAACAAAGAGAAGACGTATTTGAATAGTGATTTCCCAGGTCACATCCTAAGGAATCAAGGAGACACTGGTTTATGTCAGAAAGATCAAATCATTTCCCTTTTATTTCTTAGGATGTACAAACAAACTTAAACCGGGAACACAGAGAAAAGGAGGACCTTTGCTTCTGCTAGGTGTTAAGTCGGAGACATCATGGATGGAAGTGTCTCAAAAAGCTCACCAATTTATTTTTGCAGCTCTCCCAGGTGTCTTCACACCTTTATTTGTGATCCAGATATTTACGTAACACTCTGGAATTCATCAGAGACCAGTCTGAAATATTGTCACGAGGCAGCCAAACCGTCTCGAGATGTCTCGCTAGAATTCAGATGTACACGCTGCACAGACACTTCTTCTAGCAGCTTTACAGAAGGGACTGGATAGAGCTGCCAAAGAAAATGGAATTTAACAGCCAGAAGTATGTGAAAATAACCCCCAGAAAGGTGCATTTTATCTCTACCGGGGAAACATTTTCTTTTCCTTTCCTTCTTAATTCAATTTACATTTATTTCCATTGTACTTTGGAAAGTCGTTTTGCACCAAATCATTATTATTTCTATCAAGTTTTAGACAGACTTATTTTTACTTCATTAAACCATGTAGCAAGAGCACTGACTTGAATCAAGGGACTTCAGCAATTTCATCTCTTAGTACAAGCAGCCAATGTCTCACCTCTTATAAAACACTCCAGCATCTCCTGGTTTGTATTTTTCTGTCATTGCTGTGATTACTGATAGTTTACACCACATAGACTGTACCAGTAATGATGGACTTGCAGTAGTCTTTACCTGTAAGGACTGCTTTTCAAACAGGTTTTCTATGAACGCTCCGAGGTAGAACACAATTGCCTGAATAATGAGAGAAATCCAACACAATGGGAACGAGAACAGCACTAAAAACAAGGTGTTCTTTTTTAAGACTGAGAAGAAAGCATGCAGAAATGTTCTTCTGTTCCCCAGAATCTAATTATCTGTACAGGGCAAGTTTAGAGACAGGTATTTATAGCTGTGGTTACTGTTGTTTCTGCTACCCAACAATCACATTTAGGAAATGCTGAATGTTTTTCCACCTTCTCTTGTCTTCTCACTAAGCCTATACTTGGAAGCATTACAGCCAACCACAAAGAGAACCACAATTCACAGACCCACTTCCTTTATCCTGACCTGCCATATTATTTTCTCTCTGTTGTAGAAAGAGTCCAGGGTATCTGCCAGTCCAACAAAGACTAAGACTAGTCTTCCTCTTTACCTTCTCTGCATTTGCATCAATATCGACACCCTCCTGGATTCACCTATAACTTTTTTTGCACACCATCCTCACAAAGAAGGCCACCATCCACTAATTTCTTACCCACAATATAGTCTTAACATTTTTTTCCATCAGTAAAGGAGAAGATTTACAGTGAACTTTACTGTTAGGTTCGGTTGAGGACTGCTTCTTAGTGTTCATTATGGACTGAAACGAACAGAAACCAGCTCCTGAGCCTATCTAAGAAAAGGAGAAATTGTTAGAATGACAACTCATCATACACACGCTCTTGTATCATAATAGTTCTTGTAGTCATGCCTGGATGATGAATAAATCTGAACAACACTGTTAAAAGTACCCAAATTTTTAATATGGTTAATTGTCTTCTTCTGTTAGTGGTGTGGCTTCTTACCTGGAGTGGTAAATGCTTGTATGCCTTTAGAACCTGGGGTTCTAAAATTACCCCCTTTCACTAGTAACACTGGCAAGCAAAGGAAGAATTATAGTCACACCTTGTTTTATTGGAGCTGTCCTAACTGGCTGCTCTATAAAATCCCTCAGTACTTTAAGCAATCATCTATGCTTGTCACTGGCACTTTGAAACGCTGGCCTTGAAGAGCTTCCAATGCCCATGACAGAGTCAAGCACTGGCTCACTGATGCACGCTCCTGGCTCACAACCTCTAATCAGCTCTCCGAGACATAATCAGAATTTACAGTGGAAACCACCGCACCAACCAGACAGCCAAAAATCTCCGTTAGCCTTAAAAAAAGCCCCCAAAATGGCTATCCCTGGCTCCCGAAAATTAACCACAGCTGTTGCTAAAAACTAGTCCAATTCCACAGGAAACCCACAGAACTGGCAACTTCAAAACAGTAACAAGCTTCCCCAAGCAACTTTTAATCATGAGCCCTCAAGTAGTGCGGAGCCAAAGCAGATTCATCATCCATTCTCAAGCAAACCTCATCAGAGTTCTCTTTGCTGGCCTCCTCCACTGTCTCTCACTCACAGGTCCCTCCAGCGTACGATGGTCAAAAAAGGAGTCAACGAAATTTTCCAATGTGATTTGCAAGAAAAACACATTTCAGCATACTTCAGGTACACGGCCCATGAACAAACGTCCAGCAGTTTATACACAAATACTCACCATTTTCCCAGAAACCTGGGGCCAAAATCTGAAGTAATTGGAACCTTATGCAACTGTTGACTCTTGAGGACAAACAGGTGTTACGTCAATTATCACAAATTATCTCAGTGAAATACCCCCGATTTGGGGTTGCTCTATGACAACTTTGTACAGCTGACATAAAAGTTCTTACAAACAACATAACCAGGCACAAGAGGCTCATCAATGTTAGAGGGCGGAGTAGCGTGCAATGAAAGGAAAGTAAAAATGGCCAAGGTTTCCTCCAATCCAGAAAATCCCAATGACTCTTATCTCCAAGGGGTATTTAACAACTTGCACAAGTTAGAGCAGGCATAAGACTGCTCTAATACAGGCCAAGTAAAGGGCTCAGTGCATGGCTGTGAAAAAAACTGCCTAATAAAACCTCTGTTATCCAAGGCGTTCTTTTCTTTCAGGAGGATTTGCTCTTTCTTTGCAAAAATAAAAGAAGTCATTGCTTCATGCTCACAAAAGCAAGTGAAACTACCTACATTGTACAAAATTACAGCGCGCCTTCCTTCAGCACTGAACAGGATTTCTAAGTTGTACTCACCAACTCCTACGTCCCACTCCATTTTCTAAAGGAACATTTACCTGCAGCGGCTGTCGCGCTGTGCTTGGCCTGCCAATTGGTGAAAAGTAGTTAGAATTCCTAGTTTTTAATATGCATGCACAGCTTTTATCCCTTTAGTAGTCAAAAAAAAAAGCTGAATCCATGCTTCCTTCTCCAGACTACAAAAGAAACATCAAGGAGTTCAGGATGTTCTGAGACACAAATGACATGGCTCGTTAATCAGCTACAAAGTATTCTTTGACTGATTATATTTACACTTAACCAGTTGTTTCGGTTAAAGATGATGCAGCTTAACAAATAAACCTATGGGACAGGAAGATGTAGCAAATTTAATTTACATCACTTGTGAGAGTTTAAGGGTGATTTCTACACCCTTTAGCTTTATAACATGACTCTTCACCGGGCAGAGGCAGTGGGAATTCAGCTTGATAGCCTATTTCCTGAGCACATATACAGATAAGTCTTTAATATTGTTTTGCCCATTTATCAGTTTGCTGAAGACATTTTTAGAGTACTTAACTTACCCATAATTCAGAACGAAAAGCTCCCTACTTACAGCTGAAACCATGTCAAACTTCTTGAAAATATTCAGGGAAATTTTCACACAGGCAGCACCAAATTCTGGCATCAGCTACTTACGTTATTTCTGAAGACCACCGGAGCTTCACAAATGGAGAGGTATCGTGGTAGTACCTGCCTTTGCATTTAACAGACGTGTGGCTAGCCGTATCATAGTGACAGGTATGTGGATATTTGACAGACAATTTAGCACTGGTAGCTGCTCCACATGCTTTTAGTCAGGCTAGCAGCACAGAAGTATGTATGCATATGACATAATCAGTCTGGGCCAATATTTAAAATACAATCATTACTTGTTCTTAAAACCAGATGCTATAATATACAGCTGTATTTGCAGCCTTTGGGTGCTGGCACGTGCGCTCGCTGGACTTCCTGCATACAGACAAGTGCTGGAAATGTTGCCTCGTTAGGAGAAACTCTTCCCGCGTGCTCTGGGACTGTTTGGAATTCCAGTTCTTGAGAGATTACCTCACTGTTAGGCATCACCTAATTTGAAACACAATCATGCCAGACATCTTTCCATTATCACTTGAAGAAAGTTTGCCAGCTCTTTCTGGGATTAATAGACAATAAAGGGAGTAGTTGCACCATGCTTCCCGAAGCCAAAAATGTTAATCCATGAGTAGAACCCTCTGATGTTCCATGACGCAGTGCCTGAAGTACCTGTGCAAATAATCACTCATGGATGGGCAGATGGACATCAGAACAAACTGATTACTAGAAGGCTTTCAATATCACGTTTCTTTGTATTTAAAAATAAAAACTATTGGCTTTTATCAAAAGCCTCTATTTTTTTCCACAATTCTATTTTTCTTTAAATATTTAAACTCAACATCAAATAAAAATAAAATAAAGACAAAAAAAAATCTCAGCTGTAACTACATTAAGCAGCCTGAAGAATTAAAATAGTGTCTAATTTAGCCCATTAAGTAAGGATGGGGAAAAAAAAGTAAATATATTTAATTAATGTGTACATTGGGTAACTGTATTTTAAGAAAATGAATCTTCCCTAGACTCTATTGAAAACTAGGAATGAAATTAATCCTTCAGGCAATTCTAGTTAGCCTGAAGGAGTTACACCTGCATGTTGCTGGTCCTGTATTTTTACTAGAATTACTTAACTGTACTATTAATATTGTTAGGCAATCATCCACAGAGCTTTTTCTAGGTGGCTTAAAATACATTTGGCTCAAATACAGCATATCAGATGTAACAATGAAGTGCATTCCCTTGTGATTTCATTCATGAAATTACACGCTAGAAGTTTATGGTGAAACAGAGATTCAAGGGAAACAGTTAAGACAAATTAAAACACTCCTCTATTACCTTATGCTTTCTCCCGGCACTATGGAAGCTGAACATAATGGAACCTAATACAGGTTCAATGCTCACCAAAATTTTATCTTACACAGGAAATATTTCCACATCGCTACCAGCTTGACCCAATTTTTTTTTTATACCGGACTCAGCAGGCTTCCACTTTTTAACAGCTCAGCATCCAGTCCATCACTCCCAACTTCTGAAATATCAAGCAAGAAATTAAAAATAGTTTCATGTATACCTGTATCAAATGTACACCCACTAAATATACACAGACACCCACTAAAATGTTGGTTATGTAAAACCAGATAGACATTTTTTTGTGAATTAATATGCAACAATAAAAAGCTCACTTCTGAAAGAGGTTTAGAAACTGATCCAAATGCAGTCAAACAGAACAAGAGTCTTTCTTTTACTTTCAGTAGTCTTTGGATCAGGCCCTGATTTATTTATCAGCATCTATTTATGAAGACCCTTAGGGTGCCATCCGACTCATTAGATTAAATATAGATCAACAAAAAATATCCTTGTGATTCTCATTTCCTCCATCGTGAGGAAACAGATTATCTTGAGCAAAATAATTAGTTGGTGAGTATAACTATTGATTTCTAAAGAATAACGTCTGGTTTTGAACATTTTTCTGCGTCTCCTGCCAAGCCCCATGGAGATATTTTATATAAAATATTATTCAAAAGCTTATGTCTGCTAAATTAAACATGGGGCTCTGGGGTCTTTGAAAATTAAGTGTGGCGAAATCAGAGACTTATACCTATACAACTTCATGAAAATAAGCAGCTACAAAGCACACTGCACTTCATTGTTTTGAGTTCTTCAGCCCATTACTAAATTTAAAGCCAGCACTTGGGTTTATAGCTTCTTTCCACAGATTTCACATTTCTCATCTTATTTTCAGTGCTGGTTACAACTGGAACCTTTTTCTGTCCCTTTTTCAAATGAGGACTAAGAATAGATTTCCTCCTAGCATGTTATTAATATTCCTGCATTGGTCAATGATAGTGATTTGTTTTTCTATGTCACTTTGAAGTTCAGTTCTGTTCATTAGCTTTTTGACAATCGCTTTGTTCTGCTTTCACCTCAAAGAAACTCCAGATACTTGAAAAGTTATTTGAGATAATGATATTTAGGTGAGTCATTTGTTCACCTTACTGTTGTTTTTAGTCTTTAGTACACACAGAGACCTCTGTGGTTAGATTCATTCAGAGCATAGTTCCATGAAGCAATCCGCTCTTCTTACTTATGAAAATAGTTCAACCAGGCTCTGCACTGATTTCATAGCCAATTACAGAGACACGTTTCCGAGCAAGTATCTCGGTCACCCCATTCTCAACTAGTTAATATTTTATTCCAATTCTTCTTTGAAGTTTTCTCTGGCTGAACTATTACATTTACTAACAGAGATACTTTACAATAGTTGTAAAATATGTCAGCAGAGGGCATCTTCACTGTGGCCTTTCTGTTTTTCAAAGACATGGTATCCTCTGGGCATTTAAAATAATTATAACACATTGTTTCTTTTGCTTTTTTTTTTTTTGTGGGAAAAAAAACCCCTTCTCTCTTGTGTATTAGTTCAAGGCTCAGACAGCACTTAAATCCCACTTAAGACCTCAGACCAGGGTAAATTTCATCCCTGAAGGCTGCACAGAGGGAACCGATTTCTTTCTTTTGACCCATTTTGGAAAAAGTCTTTCTACTTCATTCTGTATCTGGACTTTCTCCTCAAATGTAGTCTTCAAATCCCAGGTGGCCCCAGATTACCTCTGTCTGACAAGGCATGGATTCAGCTATAAAATAATGCAAAACAACAAAAAATCCCCAACAAACTGGAGATTCACTGGCTGAAGGAAAGAGTATCTGTTGGTACTTGGAATATGATCATATGGCAGATGGGCTGCAAGTTTACCTCTATAGTGCTGCTGTTTGCTATCAAATTTCTCACAGCTTTGTTATCTATCACAACTGTTACAAATGTCTGTGAGTACTAATAACCCTGGTCCAGGAAATGGTGTTTCTCCAGCACTTGTCCCGCCAGAGACATTTCCCTTTTGCTGTATCCCCTGTGTTGTACCCCAAATGAATACAAACCAAAAGCCTAGAAGAAGAGGAGTCAAGAAGAACAAGGTCTTGAGCTTGTCTCTAAAAAGCAGATAAGACTCATCTATAGTGGAATTTTACAATACGGGGCGTGTTCACCTGTTGTCCAGTGATGTGCAGGGATCTTCATCTTCATCTTACTGACTGGCGTTGAACTATTCAGTTAAACGGGAAAACTCAGGTTGCTGTGACATCCTGTTAGTCTTTTCTGGAAGATGAAGCCTGATGGCACAGATCTTACAACACAGGCAAGCATTGTTCTTCTTCCTTTTCTTCTTCATTTAATTTTCTTCTTAATTTGCATAGAACAGTTATCTAAATTGAAAAAAAAAAGTTATTCAATAATATAAGAAGTGCTGCTGATTAAAAAAAATAAATAATTCTATTACATCTGATGAAAATCAATGTATTTGTATTCTAACAACAAGAGAAACATCTAATGGTGTAGCAGAAGCTTATCCTAAAGTAAACAGTAAACATTCCATTTAGGTGGGTACCATATACTAACCACCGAAAAAGGAGAGGCTACAACATTAAGAACTGGAATGTCAGTTGTTTAAAAACAAAACATTTAGACTTGTGAAAAATGTTTCCCATTATTAGCCTGTCTTATAACATTAACAAGGGTGGTAAAAGAACTGTGTGTAATATAGCATATGCTGTATATCATGCATTTGCCTCTGCTTACATTAAGAATGTACATGTTATTTATGAACAGTGAAGTTGTAAGTTTAAAGACCCATTTTGGGGAACAAAGTTAGATTAGGCACACTCAATATAGGCCACATGGTTTTTCATCAGGTCTCATAACTCTGAACTACAGTACAGTGACTCGTGTCACAGGCAGCCACATTTCAGAACTGTTTACTGCACTCTGTGGCCTCTCTGTGTCAAGGGTGAGCAACATGGTACCAAATTTACATGGGCTTTTAACCAGCTTTCAGACTCAAATTTCAAAACATATGGGACTAATTTTGAAGCCAAAGTCAACCTTTAAATCAAGCGACATGAAAGACTGAATCATTTTAAACAAGATCTTTAACCATCACAATGGGAGAAGGCATCAGATAACCCAGGTTCAGTTGCTGGAGTGTGGTTTAGGTACATGTTGGCCAATAAAACTTCAAGCAACTTTACAGGAGATTAAGTATGTTCCCTCTGATTACACATATGCTTTATTTAACTTCACTTTCTTCACCCATCCCTCCCCACACACACACTAACCTCACAGAATTATCAGAAATAGTATCTCACAAATATCTGACTCCAGTAATACCTACCTAAAGCACCCAGGTCTGCACTAGGCTTACAGCTCTAAAGACTTGTACGATACATGTATTCAAAATGCTCAGAGGCTTAATACACTAGATATCAAAAAGCAAGCATCTAAAATCCATTTTTTAAGTTTTCAAATGCACCAACAGTAACACTTGTTCAGCCAGGGCAAACATCCCAGGTGTTTAAACCTCCTACCCCAGAGCTTTTTACTATAGACAGAATAAATTACTATACTACACAAAATGCATTAGAACAGGGCACAGGAACTGAAGCTGCTGTTCTGCACGCTATAATCAGGACATGGGAAATGAAAGGTGTACTGCCATGGCTTTGCAGAGACTAAATCAGGTAGCATCACCCCAGAGCAAGAGGCAGAGTCTTTGTGTGGCCCACCACGTCAGAGGAAGAAAAAGTACAGTAAGTTCATTAGATGTTGCAGCAGAACTCAATATCACCCGTACAGCAGAAACCGGTAACATACTGTTACTTACAAAAAAGTACCTACAACCAGACCTGATGATGGTCAGTGCAAGGAGAAAACAAGCAGTTGGAAGAACAAACACAGTTTGTCCTGTTGCCAAATATGAGCCTTATTTCCTCTTCTAATTCCAATTAAGTGTTCCAATTAAGTCTAGACCCTCCTTTAAAAGCTTTTCGTTCCGACTTTTCATTGCCAACGCTGCTAAAAGCAGCACACAAACAATGGGGCTATGCAGAACTGCAGATTTATCTATCTGCTGTATCTATGTTTCAAAATTAAGACTTCAAGAGATGTTGAATATTTTGGGGAGAATCTGCTTTAAAAGAAAGATGTAATGTGCCAATCATAATAGATTGAAAGATTAGAGTAAGTACTTCAGGAAAGTACTATAGGATTTTATATAACCAATGGACTTGATTGGAAAACGCAGCTACAACCAACGAGGCAGACACCAAAACAGCGAGCCCTTTTTTTTTTTCAGGAATAGCAAAGACGTTCCCCTGTTGTGACAACGGATATTAACAAAACTAATAGCCAGTGGGTATCATGGATTACACTGAATAAATTACTTGCTGCATGAATCTGAGCAAATCAAGCTTTCTGTCTCATTTTCTTCACTTCCAGATGTGTTACCATCATCTGCCTTGTGCGATGAGGAGTTATTTAATTTCTGTATGTGTAATGCTTGAGAACAGATTATTATTTTATCACAGTAAAACCTAAGAAATCCCATGAAGTGAAGGCCCAAAGAAGCATACAACCAGAGGTGAATGGTTGGAAACCTCTGCCTGTTATGAACAGAAAACAAGTTCTCCACTAGTGAAAGTTATCAGAGCTTAACTCAAGTTAATCTTGCTAAGAGAACTTAGCCCAAGAAGCAGAGAGATTAAAAGGGCAGAACTAGCTGTCTTTGGAAACTGTGAAGCAGCAAGAGGCTGACTGAAGTCCATGCCGCTTTTGGGTGAGCTCCAGTTCACATCCTGCTGTGCCGTGAATGAGGCTAGAGCTGAACAGATCAACAGGTATCTCAGCTTCAAGAGGAGCATGAATAGACTCAAAATTATCTCATATAAGTCTAGTATTTTTTATGAGAAACAAAGGCATCTTAGCAAATTTATTCTGGACTAAAGAATAAACATAGAAATGGCAAACAGAAAAATACATCTTAAATAAATGTTTTGAGCATGCATAACAAGAAATGCGCTAAGCAAGACAAACGACATGACGCTACCATCCCAGCAGTGGCATAGAAATCCTAGCAATGACGTAAAAACTGGAAACTGTTAAACATGGTAGTTCACAAAGCCCCATCTCACTAAAGCCCACCCAAGTGTAAAAGCCTAGAAGTAATTACTAAACAGATATACTTTTAAAAAAAAAGTAAAATAGCTAACCTATTCAGGAAACGATAAGCAAAACGTGATAGCATTATTGTCAAAACATGTCATCAAAATGTGATAAATAAGAATTTTAAATATTTGTATTTCATTTCATTTGTTCTGAAGTAGGTTGGAGGTTTTTTGGAAAGAGAATGTAGAAATTTTATTTACGACATGCAGTTAACAGCAATTGCTACATTTTTAGTTTGAACTATTTAAGATCAAGTTAAAAAAACACTAAAATAAGTTATATTTATCAGCATTTTTAAGAGAGTATGTTCAAAAGTCAATAAAAAGGAGTGAGAAATACTGTTATACTGTCACCTCCCTATTTCCTTTTTTTCTCTTTCAAATATTAAGACTAGGTAAATTCCACCATCACTTCCCCACTTCAGCTCTATCAGTTGCTCAACAGTCAACGGTCTTCATACGGAAGAGAACAGAGGAATAGGTTAATGGATCGCCATTATGAACAATAAGCAGGGAAGAAAAACTTCGTCAAATAAGTGACTCCATATACACAGTTAGGAAACTAATTATTTAAACTATCAGGAGAAAACAGGACAGAAGAAACAGGAAAGCTACGTATGGTTTGACCATTGTTAAACTGGACTTTCTCCTCAGTTAGTAAAAAAGAAAAACCAGAAGGCAACATTATTAAGCTTTAACCAGGTAGGTTGATACAGTATCTAACATGACAACTGCCAATAAATAATATGAGAAGCATATATAATATGAGTAGCGGTGCATGGCTGTGGCAGATGCAGCTTTTCATGCAAAAGGAGTAGATTTTCCAAAGGTAAATGGTATAAAGTTACACCCATCTGACGCAGTTCTCTGTTAACAAATTCCGCTTGTGACTGGTTTTGTATCAGTGCGATAAGACTACACGTGTAGGCTCATTACTGGTGAAGTTCTTCATTTAAGAATTGTGTTGATGTTAGCCTCTGTTGAAACATAGCAGCAGACTTCAGAGCCCGAAGGGCGTTGTAAACAGATGCAGAAAGTTAAAAGCAGAATATTCCCGGTACTGAAGGATGATGATAAATGAAAGGATCTGTTGCGTTATTTCTAAATTCTGTTTTCTGTAGAACAAAGCTTCTTCCATCGTTTGCGCTATAACGTAGAGCTCATTAGTGATCTCTTCTTTTCCAAGCCATTCTCTGGCAGAGGCATACTGCAGAAACAGCCTTCACGAAGGAGAGCAAGACACAGTTTTATCCCAGATGCTGTAATAAATCCTCGTACCAGAAATTAATTCAACGGCAGGTACGAGCCATACCTAGAAGAGCCAGCCCGTGACTGCCTTGTGCCCCAAAGCACAATATCAACTGCTACACAGATTTCACCCTACAGGATATTGCTATTGATTACAAATATGACTTTCATCCTTTTCTGAATTAATACCTTCACAAATACGGAATAGTGAGTTTTACAGCTTATGTACACACTTCGTGATTTTTAGTGTAGCTGCAGATACTTGTAAAACATAACATTCTTTTTTAGCACTGGTAAAATGTATTCATCATGCATTGTATCAAAAAATGTTATTGGCACTTTTAATGGGAGCAGAAATTAAAATCCATCTAAATTTTGCCGTAAGCAGGGTCACAGCAGGCTCAGGGAAAACCAAAATTCACAAGTAAAGGATATTAAGAAACACATCTTACAAATTCTTTGCAACTCTAAGTTATCAGGATACACTGAGCAGCTAAGAACTGCAAAAAATATTCTTCTCTATTAATTAATCGATGCCCAGGGCATTCCTGAAGTATCAAGAGGAATACATCCAATGGGTTTCTGTTTGTGCAAACAAAGCAAAATAAATTGCTTTATGGTTTTTACCCTATGTATTGTTTTCTGAAATAAATATACCATTTATTGCAGGGCAACAGCCAAATAGGCAGAATTTTTTGGAAAGAAGTCTACAGACTACCTACCAATCATTTCAAGTGAATTATAATTATTTTCTTTGGCACCTTGTGAAATGTGATGGATCGTATATGGGGTTTGGTGTCCTCAGGACTGGTGCTGTCATAGCCTGCTCGCAGTGCTGCTCCCATAAAAACACCCTCTGCCAAGACAAACAACGGCCTAGAATTTGGTGAGTTTTTCTGAGCAGAGATAATGAGGTGTGGTTGACTCCCATCAAGCTCAACCAGGCAAGTGCAACTGGGTTATTCCGGAGGCAGTGAGAAGGGCTGGCTGAAAACCAAACCCCACTTTATTTGCAGAAGAGGGAAAACAGCATTTTTAAAGAGCCTGAAGAGATCTCAAAATACCCACTGCAGCTGAGAATAAAGCAGAGAAGTCAGCAGGAGCTCATGGGGTTTATGAATTGTGATGGTCTTCCAGAAGTCTTCTGGATCACACTCATCCTCTTGCAAGCTCTCAGAGACAACCACTGGAAACTTCTTACTAAGTTATCTAAGTACTCAGGGAGGAAACCTGGCACTCCCAGGCTAATTTTAGTATCAGTCATCTTTCCCTTTCTTTCTTTCTTTCTACTTTCTCTAACCTGAGTACTTCTCCCTTTGCTGCTGCTATTGGGCTAGCTTTCTTATCCTCTTAGTGAAGACCAAAGCAAAAATCCTTTCTCCATTAAATTCTTTAACCTTGGTAGCATCTACTTGGAGCTTTTTGTCCTCGTTGAGCGAGCAGTGGACCGGTTCTATCCTTGGTCTTCCTCTTAACGTGTTTGCTGCGTGCCTTCTTGTTATCCACGGTGTACTTTCTTTCTATCTTATATCATGCCTTAGACTTTCTGATGGCATCCTTATGGATCCTTCTTATGATCTCCTTTTATACTTGTTCTCATTTCTATTTCCATACGAGTATTTTCACTGCCATGTCATTTCTATTCTATGGATAAAGGACTTCATTGTCACATTTGCTGATTCAGGCGATTTCATTAAAAAATTAGATCTGATATTTAGCAAAAAGAAGAGATCCCTTGCTCTTCATTACAACATTTTCTCCATCCTCACACTTTAAAATATTAATACAGGACTGTTGCAGTACCTAGATGTTTGCTTTTTGTTGTAGATTTTCAACATATGCAGAAGTATTTCTTATTATGGCCCACAACCTAGGAAGAGGAAAAAATGTGGACTCAGCAACCACCATTTGGACTAAAAGGAACTGAACTTTAACTGTGAGGCTTGCGCTCAGTTCCCTGAAGGAGTATGAGATGTATCTCTGCACTGATGGTATTTTGTCTGCAGTGTGTCGTATTAAATTAGCAGTAACACATTACCCATCTGTCCTGCTCGGTTCAAAGTCCTTATTCATTTAGCAAATATTTTTGCAAACAAGTGAATCATGAACAAGCCAAAAATGATGAATAATTATTAAAGAAAGAGCAATAATACAAAGTTCATATCACTATACATATTTACAAAATTCTAATTCTAATAATTCACAATGTTTTTCAGGGCAGAAGCTTGCTTTGTTGGGTCTGAGTCTGAAAAGATCTTTGCCAAGTATGACAAAATAGGATTCAGACATCTTATAAGTTACCAGATCACAATGTAGTTTAAGATGCTTTTCTTTTTACTCAGATAAAAAATGTCTGGGAGTTTTTTAAACCTCAAACTTGGCAGGTGATGTTGCTTTGAATAAAAAATCGGTTCATATTTAAAATCTGTTATTTGCACAATATTGCCATTGACATTGAAACCTTGTATCAGTAAGAAACATTCAGGTCAAAATGGCTGCCAAATATTACATCAAAGAAGTCACGGTCATTTTTACATTTAAAAAAGCTTCTTCATGCTAGTGACAAGCACCTTTCATCTGCTCTTCAATTGCACAACACAATTTTTAAGCACTGGAATTAACATTATGTGACAAAAAAATATACGTATCTCCACATATAGGAATGTTTACATCACTTAGAGGCCTCGCTTTCTTTTTTTATTTTCCTGGGTCAATATATTTGTCTTGGATAGTTATCTGCGAACTCAAAAGTACAGTTTACCTTAAGATGCAAATAGAAGCATATACATCATTTTGCTTTATTCTTTTCTAAATAATTGTTTCCATATTTTTGGCTGCCTTTGGAAGTACTGTCAAATTGTTTTGATGATTAGCTGATGAAAACGAGGAGACTTTCCTTCCGCTATGCTGCCATGCACATCTCACCTAATTCAAATTATTTCCTTTCATATCGTGACTCACAAGTGCTGTTTAGCCACTTCATTCAAAAAATAGATGTTGTTTCCCTTCTCGGGGTTATAAAGAGCCTCAGAAGTTCCAGTGCTCACATGTATAGCCAGAATCTTGCAGGCATAGAAACGTGAAATTATCTCAAGCATTGTACATGTAAAGCAGCAGATACCCCTCATGCTTCACACCTTTTTTGAATCTATAAACTAAATGTGTATTCTATTCAGGGAACAACTGTGGTAGAAGATGTCCTCCTTTCCCAGAAGCTGACATGTCCTTCAGTTTGAAAGCACGTCTTGCAACTGTTCTAGATGTTTTGCTTTGTTTTTCTGTCTAGGCAACTGTATCAAAGCTGTCATGATGGGTTTGTAATCTACAGTTCAGCACGGTTTTCTAAAGAATCTCACTATTCAGCTTTGTCCTGCATTTATCAGATATTTTGTGCAGAAGCAATTCTTCTCTGAAGTGAATGCAGCTAGATCAATTTGCAGCAACTGAGAAGCTGGCTCGCTCTTTTCTTTCATATTCTATTAATCTAAAGGATTTGTGACAAGAAAATTGAGTGGAACAAGCTTGCACAGCACTGACTTGCATGAAAGCTTGCAATTCTTGTTGACCTCAAGTAATTCACATTTATTGGATTGCCATTGATCTGATGGTAAGTAGAGAGTGGACACCAGTTATGTAAGACTTGACCTGAAGTGCTGTGGCTTCATAGTGGATTACATGAAGAAAGTACCTGAGGCATGATGAGATACAGAAAAGTTAAGGATTTATTTTCCATTTGGCACATGCATGTCCCAGTGAAAGATTCCAAGATGATTTTGTGTACTTAGGTAGATTAAGCACAAAACCTTCAGGCTAGAGTGTTTGCCTAAGACAAATTGTGTAACTATATACTCCTAAACTTCTAGGTTCTGGAGCGGGAAACCAGTTGAATGATTCAGAATGTGAATGAAAATCAAAATGGCAGAGATTCAAAAGTATTTTAATCACTGCCTCTACTGGACTGTTAATTATCCAAATCTACAAAACTTTTCAATGCTTGACACCCACATACAAGTCCGTAAAGCATTCAGTTCCATTTTTCTCAGGCTCAAATTGGAGCTGCGTGCACAGTGGCTTATGTAGAACAATATAGTTGACAACAGACATTTGTTGTGCCAGTAGAAAGCAACGGAGTTTTGACAGCAATTTCACTAGAGCACAGACAGGCTCTGGCTCACAGGTGTAACTTAATGCTCACTTTGGGAGATCAAACTTGAGAAGAAGGACTGAACTGAGGAGACTGTCTTATTAAGTTCTTAAGAGTCAGAGGGAATCCCTGATTTAGACTGGTTCAAGTGACAGTTGCCCAACAGGAATTTCTGGAGTGATTTCCTACAATATATAGATTTCCGTGGATTTTTCTATAACTGAGAAACAAATCCATATGTCATGTTGGGCACACGTACTCAAAACCCCCACCTCTAGCTACTTTGGCCTCCTCCTTTTGTGGTTTTGTAATCCACAAAACACCATAATACCTCACACAAATCATTTCAAGTGACGCATGGTTTACGGAGAGATCTACAGCCAGCTCAAGCAGACGTGATTTTCATTTCATTATTCATTTTTTCTTTTTACATCTCTGGTAGAGTGGTTCAGATTCTGTGTTCCATTGACGTCAATTGGAGTTACATATATAATACTCAAGAACTGGATTTATGTTCCAGCATATTACATCTGATTTTGAAAAGTTATATACACTACAGTCAGACTATGGTATGAATCAAGGAACATATGTTTAACCTGCTAATTCTAAGGTATTACATTACAGTGTATTCAAGACTATTTTTGTTAAGAATGCTTCCAAGTTTATTCCTTTATCTAAGCAGGAAACAGACTACCAAATTTTCAGCATTCTCCAAACCTATCATCCAAAATAGTCTGCATTTAGAAGAGGCCAAATACTATTATTTGCACTTCAAGCAGAAATTCCAAAATATAAGCCATGAACACAAAAGATATAACTCTGCTTTTTCTGATCCATGCCGGTCCATGATCTAGTCCCTTAAGTATTTCAGAAGGTATCAAAAGAGCATTTGTAGTGCACTGATATTAAATAAAGTACAATATAGGCTCCCAATCTAATGATGACAACGCCATTTGCTTTTATCTAGTGTTCAAAGCAGTAACAGACTCCAGGCCTTGTCCACTATTTTTGCCTTTAGCAGATCCTCACTAATCTTCAGATTTTGCAACGCTAAACCCCAGCCAGTTCACAAGCTTTTGACAAGGCAGAGAAGCAGATCAGTCATATCTTTCTAGCTGAACACAGAAGACAGAGATATTGGGTGAAAAATCTATCATGGGCTTTTCTCTCCTATAGTCCATTTAGTTGCTGATGATTTCTTAGTAACTTCTTAAATTTCTTAGCTGGAAAATATGGTATTTCTGTCACCAAAATTACCCATTCACCAGACAATGCGGCTCAGATAGCTCCTTCAGCTGCTTTGGTTGGAACAGAAATGGTCAGCACAATTATTTCTAATTGATCTGTCCACAAAAAGAGATGATTTAAGGAGTCTCAAAAGAGTAAAGGAAACATCTAAAAAGGAAGCTCAGAGAGAATTTGTACTTTCATCTTCAATTTCAGTAGCTTTTCTTCACCCTACCTCTCTCCAGCACAAGTCTTAAATCAGTTGAATCCCTTTGTATTTCCATAGCTTCCAGTGGTCTGACAGGAGGAATGAGTTTTGCCTTTTCATCTCAATGTAAATGTTTATGTCTAAATAGATACACTGGCCCCAATCCTGGGCTGTATTCCAGCACTTTCACTCCATAGAAACAAGATGAATGTCCCCAGTGGATAATTAATTCCTTCACTGGGGTGGAAGCCCAGAGGACACAAGCTTAGCAGAATGGTTGCACACTCTCCTCAAGTTCCACTGGGGGTAGTGAGGGGAGATGGCAAAGAAAAGGAGAGGAACTCAGAAGAGAGTGAAAAAAAGAGACTTTCATGAGGGCATGGGGAACAACTGTGGTAGACACTGACTGTTTATTTGTCCCTGATGCCACTGCAATGGTCCCTCTCCCAGACAGTTAAGTTCCCCAAACTGTCTTGCAGATGTTTGCAAAGATGGATAGCACAGACAAAATATTTGCCTGAAACCTTCTAAAAAGTAGTATTGATTAAATGACTGGGAAAATGGAAGGTTTTTGTTTCCATCACTGATTCCTCTTTTTGACACCTATACTCTTTTTCATACCAAGTAGGTTATCAAGCATTGTAACAGGCTGCCCAAGGAAGTGGTTGAGTCACCATCCCTGGAGATATTCAAAAGATGCATAGACATGGTGCTTAGGGACGTGGCTTACCGGTGG
Source organism: Eurystomus gularis (assembly GCA_013400335.1). Taxonomy (NCBI): domain Eukaryota; kingdom Metazoa; phylum Chordata; class Aves; order Coraciiformes; family Coraciidae; genus Eurystomus; species Eurystomus gularis. Next base: position 395,175 of record VZZY01024883.1, on the reverse strand, counting down.
ACTCAGTAGTTTAGGTCTACAGTTGGACTAGATGATCTTAAGGGTCTTTTCTAACCTAAATAATTCTATGATTCTGTGAAAACAAGAGTTCAGGATTTCAGATTCAGCATTCCTCTCTATAGAAGTGGGATCTTCATTGGGCAGCTTCTGCTACATAGCCAGCTAGCACCAGGAAACATTTTTCTTGCAATACAGAGCTCTGAACTTGCAAATCCTTGAATCAGTATATTTTACTCAGTTCAGAATAGCTGTTTGCTGCCATGAGCTTTCTTCCATGACTGGAATTGGCAAAACAGAAGTATGGGAAGAAGAACGGAGCAGAAAAGCTATCTTAAATGCATCCAAAGAGTTAAGAGTATCACTAGTTCCTGGGAAAAGGCGGCTACAAAACTGTAATCTATCCAGCAGGCTTATTCCACTTCCTACCCTCTCCTGCCTCCCAGCACATACGCTGCTCAGAAGAGGTCATGAATGAGGACTTCAGACACAACCATTTCTCACAATGGGCAAAGTCCAGGGAATTCACAGCAAAAGGAAAGGCTGTCTAAGGTGTCACTAGCTGTTTTAGGAAAACGTTACATACCAAAAGTGACAAATTTCAAGAGCTCTTTAAATACACGGTAGTTCCAGTAAGACTGAAAAGAGGCCTTGTTGTGGAGCGCTTAAAATAATCACCAACCTTCCCCCTTGAGCACAGCAACACCGAGTGCCCAACCACCAGCTGTGGCACTTGCTCTGAGCACCAGAGCATCCACGCTTTGGCCACATGTTCTCTGCTGCACCAAAAGATGATTGGGGTCTCCTAAGTGTTAATCCACATGTGGAGAAATGATAGGCTCTGGCAAAATGGATGGAAAATGGTCAATTTTGCACCAGCTATAAAAGGAGTTGAAAAAAAGAAATCATCTCTAAACTTTCTTGTTCTTGGGTCTGTCAGGAAAAGTTATATGTTTGACAAAGCACCCCACTGATTACAGAAATTTGGAGCAATAGACCATTACATGCTAAGAACTAAAAGAGCTCCTTTCTAACCAGTGCATGTTTTAGCAGGAAGCCTGGGAGGAATCTGTGGCCTCAGAGGATAACTGTCAGACTTGCAGCCACTATTCACAACAGCCTCTGCATTGTTTACATATTAAAAATGTTTTTAAGACTAATAATGTGTTTCATATTTTTCCTTTATCATGTTTTATAGCTTTTCCTTTTGTTTTATTCCCAAGGGGTTTTGTCTAGAGCTGCCTTGAATTCAGGGAGGTAATTAAATCATGCAATTTAACCTCCACAAAGAAAGCGTTGACCTGGGTTGATTTTGAAGGAGGGGGAGGAGGGAGATTATGTTCCATCCAGAGGCTCTAAGCCAAATAGATTTGAAATGGAGAAATGCCCGGATTTCTTCCAGCATGTACTCACTAAGCCATACTAACTCATTGTGTACTGCAGTACCACAGAATATATCAGATGCCTTGAGAACAGAAGTCTGAGGTTTTGAAGCCCTGTGACCCCACATGCAACACACGTGGTCTGTAGAACAGGGGGTCAGTGTTCCCGTGTCTGCACAGGTTGGTTGAGCTTCTCTTGGTTGCCAGGGGGAAAATGATATTCTGACACACATGTACTCCAGCTCCAGCTGTGCTCTTACCTCTTAAATACTATGCACATCAAAAAAAGTGTCTTGCTGGCAGTTTTCAATACCTCTCACCTCCATAATCATGGACCGTTACTGGCATTTAAAAAGTAACACTTTGGACTGGTGAAGAAACCAGACCCTGAAATAGCTGGCCTACACAGCTGTCTTTGCTTAGCTGTAAGCCTGTATGACTGCAAGCTCATCATGCGCTCGGGGACATACTCTTTATTGGGATTTTTCTCTCCCAGTGCTCCACTCATTCTGAAGAGGCCAGAAGACAATTTGTATTCCTACAGAAAGACAAAGCTGAGGTTTTCTGTAAATCAGTTGGAATATCAGTCTGACTTTTTCTCTGATATGCAGCCATTTTCAGAAAAGAGCAACCAACACATCTATTTTCCATCACACGGAAATTTTAATGTAACCCGGCAAGGTCCCAGTGATATAATTTTTTAGACACCTTTGGGATGGTTGCAGCAGAAACACAAACTAAGCTCATAGACAAAATTTGAGTCATTCCAAAGGTCACTCACAGGTTGCTCTGCATAAAATAAACATTAAACTGATCAAAGAAACAGTTCTGTCATGCATTTGATTGGCTGACAAAGGTGCAGAAGTGCCATATCATTGGTTGCAGAAGTTGACTTTTCCTATCATATCTATACATGAGAATTTCACCAAGCCTGTCATGCATCTTTTATCTTTCTGATACATTTCCTGCTCTTCTGATATAGGACCTTTTGTCACTAAACTGTCAATGTACAGATTCTTTATGGCTTCTTAGAAAATATTTGGAGAGCAAAATAGGAGAGGAATCATATATTACATTAGTGGACACAATGTTAACCAGGTATCCCACAATCATACGTCAGATATTTGTATAATAAGCAGGCACCGGCCAGAATATATGCTCTGCAGAGGTTAATTAAAAATTCGTTCTTCATTTCAAAGCCCAGGTAGTGTTGACATCACAGCACAGAAGGTCTGTGACAGCTTGTGTACCTGGAGTTCAACATTCACAGGATCAGAGGCATTCCAGAATCTGTTTGAAAAATTCCTTAGAAGGAACTTTTCCTATTCTGTAAAATCAGTCATTTGCTTGATCTACAAAATACTGTTATCTCTTTCACCAGGTCATTTTGAGAATGAATTATAATCTGTGAAGTGTTTTGATTGTGTGAATTTATGCACATAATAGCAGTTTAGTTACTAATCTAACATTGTGGTTTTAGCTATTAATCAAACTAAGTAATGCTATATAAAGTTCAGCAAGAGCAAATTTACAAAGTCCGGTGCTATATCATAGGCAATTTTAATCCAGTTGAGTATTTTAGGATAAAATCTAAAAAATGCTAGTGTCTTAATTTAAAACCAAATAAATACATGCATGTGTCTGCTGGAACTACACATGACCTCTTTATCTATCTGTAGTGATTCTCAGCAACTGCTCACATTCAGGTGGGTCATTTGATAATATCTTTCCATTTTATGGAAACAAAAAATTCTTTCTAGTTCAAAGAATATAAACATTAAACATTTTATCCTTAAAAAAAAGAAGAATTAATCCTCAACATGCATTTAAAAGAACACCTTGACTAGCTGAAGAAGCAAAAAGCATTTTTAAAGATTAGATTTGCATGCACCACCTCAAAAAAGTAATACCTCTCTTGGGAAGGGAGAGGCTTGCCTGTTTCGGGCAAAAACTTTTTTTTTTTCACTCTAGTGTCATCTTCTTTAAATATGGTTTCTGTAAGAATCAAGAAAAAGCTTTTCTTCTACATTCCCTGGCTTTGTTTCACAAATATTATCCTCCTTGGCATTGTCTCTGGCTTGAAAGACATATTTCATCAAAAATATTAGAATTGAATAATTAAATGATATACACATTGGTTATTGTGTTGTAGTGATGGATTAAATCAATAAAGGGTGGGAAGACAATTTATCTAGACATTTCCAAACAGTGTTTGACAGCTAATTTCATTGTATGAAGATAAACTGCCACAGAAAAGTGCAGGGATACAGAAGAGAAAGCTCAATGCTCGTAACAGTGAGGTTGTAAGACAGCAGCGTAACTTTTACCAAGAAAGGAAACTGCATGATGTAATGGGAGAGAGGAAGAAAAACAGAGAACATAGATGTCCTGTCCCTGTCTGTTTTGTTAAGCATTTCAGAGTTTAAATTTAAACATTTTATTTCCTTTTTGGAAACACACAAAACCCTAAAAAACATGAGGTACCTACCAGTAAAATCACTATAAGGATTTTCATCTTATAACTACAACCTGACATCCAAAAAGTTAGACTTAACTTTAAAAGATCTTGGTTCTCTTTGGTTTTGCACAGTGCTGAAGCTCGTTCTGTCTCCTACTTCTTCACCAAACTTTGAGCCAATCAGTAGATAAAACCCCAAAGCTCAAACTGCCCACACCTGGATTTGCTGGGAGCTCCAATACTCTTCAAGTGATGGATATGGCTGGATAAATCTGGTGAAAAGCAGAGGCAGTATTGAGGGGTCAAGGGCAGAGTTAGGAACCAGCAACAGATTGAGAACTGGGACAATCAGCAGAAAGGGGGCCTGGACTAAGTTCCAAAAAGGAGTTAATCCAGGGATTTGATGAGATACCACAGCACCACATCAGCATCGGATTTTAGTTACTGACAACTGTATCAAATGTTCCTGTGAAACTTGTGATCAAAGTGTAGTGTTTTGCATGTAACCCTTGCTTCTGGAACCAAGGGCTTACATCAAAATTTGGGGGGATTTTTAAACTAACCTTTGAGACCTTGGTAAGCCTGCTAAGAAAAAAAGACATAGTACTACAGAAATCAGAAAGCATTCCAATTAACATACAAAATTATTATCGCTACTTAGCCAATATAATGATTTTGGGACACTGTGACATTCTTTTTCTTTAAGTGTTTAAGGAGGAACAAATTGCATAATAACCAGTTCCAGCTTTACAGCTGCAAAAGGACAATAGGGAAAGGGGGAAAGAAAGGAGTTGAAGATTTCTGTATTTCTGCACACAGATACACAGAGTAGAATGTCAAAAAATAACTTAAACCTCAAAGGAAAACTGTTAGGTGAAAACAAAAATCAAATAAACAAAAAAAAGATTTGGAAAAGCTGCTCATGTTTGTAATAGTTTTAGTGTCCCTATTTTCTTTCACGTCCATGGTTTGGATTCCTCAGACAGATCAGATCTCTCATCACATACTGTAGTCCGGGACCCTCAGGATTAATTTATGTTGAGCACCACATATTTCTGATGGTGTTAAGCTGTACAATAGTTACACAATTTTGGTCCTGCTAATAACAAACTGGATGAAGCAATAGTTGGAGAGGATGTATAATGTTAGGGATACTGAGCAGTTAAACACAACAGCTTATGATACAGATTGACGCTGAAAGGGCAGATTATCATATCCCACTCCTCTTGCGCACCCACACTCCTCCTTCTGTAAGGTCCCTCCTTCACGGCTCCCCATTTCCTTGCTCTCAAGCCCCCTTACCTTGTTTTTGTTTCCCTATTGTATAGATTCCATATTCTATTTCATTTCCATAGGATACTATCCTGTCATTTCTGCTCAGCTGCACTAACTTCCAGACAATACAATTCCAGTCGTATCCCACTATACCCTGAGGTTTTCAACAGGAAAATGACTTATCATAGCAGATTCAGGTAACCAACACAATGATTTAGAACTGTAGACGTATCTAATTTCAAACTTGACAAACTCTGAAGGAACGTGTACCAGGAGCTTGTACAGACAAGACTGTCAGGAAGATGCAGTACTGGGCAATATTGGGGCCTCTGTTAAATAAAAGTTTTCAGGAAAGTCTGGGGAGAAGAGAGGAATGAAATAATGATCAGGATGTTTTTAAAGTACTTGTTGAAAGACCCAGCAGTTCATAGAAGAATGGGAAGGAGTGTCCCTGTTAAACCCACCAGTTCGGTGAGTACTTAAACTTTCACTGTGATGACAGATGCAGAGTTCTGATATTTCTAATTCACAGACATTTAATTGGGTTTCACCAAACAGTTTCAAGAATGGGCACCTCTCACAGGAGCTGAGGGATGAGAGGGAAATCCAGAAGGTTCCTTCAGGAATAAGAGCCACTAAATAGGCTGTGATGGCAGAGAGGCAGTTTGGTCAGTGTTCCCACCCAGACTAGCAGAACTAGTCAGCGGTCTGTGCCAAGCCAGCCTCATTTCCCGCTAGCACCTCTCTTTTTCAACAGCAGGTTTAAAAATTATGAAAACTTAACATTTTGTTAAGGCATTTAATAAAAAATCTAATTTATTAAACAGTGGCCCTTTAAGTGTCAAAACTTGCCTTAAAGAAAAATAAGAACCAGCACTGGTGGGAGCCATGGGAGCCTTCCACTTGCTTAAGTGAATAAATTTTAAAAATTGTAGTTCCAACAATTAAAAAGATTTTTATTAAAAGCGATTAATGCTCAGAGAATAATTCAAAGGCTTGGAAAGAAACTGTTTGAGATCTTGGCTACTGGAAAAGTCAAGTTTTTATAACTGACCCTCACGACTGTTAAGCAGCTGCGAAATCAACTGATTTTATATACTTTATTTCAAATATGATGGAATTTTCTTTAAAAGAACACAACTTCTAAAACTAAAAAATGGCTTTAAGGGAAAAATATAAATATGAATATATAGAAGTTATTTCAATCTTTTTCCGCAAGAAAAGCTCCAAGCCCTGATAATGTTAATTGTCTGAGATTTAAAGTCAAGGTGGGAAGCATCCCAGGAAGTGTCCACTAGGTTAAGTTTTCTCTGAAGCAGAGGAAGATACTGCTATTGCACACCTTAGCCCTAAGTCCATGTTCTTGCAAGGCTGAAGAGAAATATCTGATTGAAATACTCTGTACTTTTAGAATGACAGCAGCACCTCTGGAAGGCATATATTAACATAGAAATCACAGTTCAAAACCCCTGTAGTAGAATGAACATGACCCTGCTGTCAGAGAACTATGCAGCGACTTTGTGTATTTTTATTAGGTAAACGTTCTTTCTCCCATCTGTTTTATGTACATGAGTAATTTTAGAGGGACACAGGAAAGTAAGGTACAGGCTGTGAGTAATATCAAGTCTCAGGAAACAGTCAATCTGTGATTAATATGCAATGTGAGGCATAAGTTTGTAGTAGCATAACAAACAAAAAGTGAGGAAAGAAACCTTGAAGATTCTCAAAGATAAATAATTCTCAAAGAGTCTTAAAAGCTTGAGGCATCATTTTTCTATTGATATTCAAATTCCAGCTGAGAAGGATATTTCATTCCAAATACACACAAATAACCAGGAAGTAAAATATATTAATAAATAAAGCAAGGTCACTTATATCAGTTATCATCAAACCTTTATCAACCAAGTATAACTACACTGTTAACGCTGTAGGAGCTCGTTTTTGGAGAAAGAAAAAACCATGCTTAAGTGGACATGAAGGAGACTAAGTTGAGTTAGAACATTTCCCTGGACACAAGCTATCTTGGTTTTGGTACCTATATAGTACCTGACAGTTGCTGCTCAGAAAACTTGGGTTTTCTTCAACCACTTCAAATGAGTGGCTCCCTGAGTTTGAAAGTGATGCACCACAGGCAGACTTAGCTGGGACAGAGAGAGAGAGAGAAATAAGGCTACAGTTGCACTCAGCAACACCAGTTGAGGGATATCCCTTCTCCCACCCACAGCTGAGCATCCATGTCCCCTCACCAGCTCCTTCTCTGAAGGCATATGATGGCCTCTGCAGCTCTCCTATGGAGGTCCTCAGTGGTCCTATTGAGAAGGGCTACTACAGAGGGATGTAAAGCATAAATGCGTCCTGCTAGATGCTTTTAAAGCCCTGGCAGCTTAACAATATAACCAGGAAAAGAACATTGTTGGTTAAATTTAGATTCAAATTGGAAAATAATAATGGAGTTCTAAAACAAATTTTAAGTTTTTAGGTCCTGGTTCTGTTTTGAGCTCATAAGATAAGATCTCTTTTAAAAGCAATTCCTTCAGTAATGCCTGAATCAGACAAGCACTGGCTTCAGAAAACCTCCATTGGTTTTGTAGTACAGGCTTCCATTTATTAAGACATACATGTTTTTAAATTAAATTTCCCAAGAAAAACAGTGGTTTAAATTGAGGGATACTCTGCCTCACAAAAACTCTGTAATATTGTTGAAACCAAAAGCTTATTTGAGAAGACAGGAGTTTTCATAAAAATCCTAAACACATTCATTTCTCTATTTCTGAAGTTAAATAAATCAGCTGTAAACCCTTCATTAATTCCTCCTCAGGCTTACCCGTTTGGGTTTTACTGGGTGAAGGACCAGGAAGGGCAAATGATACAATGCAGTTCTTCACGGGTGTTTTCTCCAGCTGTGTGCTTCACCGCACTGGGGCAGCCCCAGAGAGCTGCAGAGCCAGCAGGCCTGTCTACGTTCAGGTTGCGGTGCAGGGTGTTCTGCAACATTCCCCATGACCCTGGTCCCCCGTGCCTCCCCCAGCCACCCAGAGAGGAGCCCAGGGCTCATTGTACCTCCCTGCTCCCCTGGGAAGCTAATGGAGGAGGTGAGGGAAAGGAACACATTTCCCTACCTCATCCTAACCTGGAGCTAGAACTTGACCTGATTGAGTACCTTCAGCCAGGAACTGTGAAGCTCTCGCAGGCATTGTAGTTGAAACCAAGCTGGTCAAAGCTCAGGAAAAGCCAAACAGAAGAGGAGCATAGGCAACCACCCCCTGCTCCATCAAGGGAATCACCACGTTCTACATCATGAACAGGCCGTGCACTTTGGTAAATGGCCTGACACGAGCCCTGGGACAAACACAGGCACCAAATCTCTAAGCATAGGCTTTGGAATTCCAGCTGTCCACAGCTGTTCGGAGCAAATGTGTCCAGTGAGGTCTCTGTCAAGAGAAAATAACTACCTCTACCTCCAGCTGAAAACAATTGCTAGGTCTAACTCCTCACACTTCCTTGATATAGCTCCCCAAGCAGCTCTCACATCTACACCATAGCCCAGCATTTACCTGCTTCTCACTCGCAGCAGCACAACCTCACTCATTCACATATAAACAAGTCAGCTTTACTTTACTCCTCCTTACTAAATAAATGTCTTTTTTTCTTCTTAGCATGTTCCAAATGTATTATATGCCATGTCTTGAATCAGTGATGTTTCTAGTGATAAACAACCAATTTCCAAGTTTGCTGCAGCAAAATCAGCACCTAATACTAGCACAGCACCGCTACAATGGCTTAAACTACTTGGCTCAGCTTGTTGGTTCTCAGCCCTGTACCCAATGTCTTTTATTTCTCAGGGAAATACATCACAAGGAAGCACCGTAAGTCCGAAGGCCTACAAAGTAGAAAGATACTTGTGGAACTGGACTCTACAGGATCATTTCCCTATATTCTGTGGTAGCAAAGGAGTGTTTAAGTACAAAGCGGAAAGTTATTTTGCTTCCATCTTCCACACAGTGTGGAAGCTACAGGTTTCTTTCACATACCAGGTCCTCCAAAGCAATGACTATTTGTGGGTCCTTGAGGTTTTAGATATTCTACCAACATACATCCAGGAGCCAACACAGGCAAGAATGCTGTGGGCATTTCAGCCCTCACGGAGAGCTACACAGGGCTGCTGTAAATTGTGTCCTTCACCGAGCAGCTCACTGGCAAAGGAGAAACACGCTTTCTGTTTCCAACTTCACAATACCTTCAATTTCAAGCTTAATACAAAAATGATATGCAACCATAAGGACTAGTGCACTTGATTATCTGTGTTCGACAACACATTGCTTAAGCCTATGTAAGCTGAACCATTTATTTTTCTTCTGTTGAATATAGATAAAATTTTCTTACGGTGATGTATGTATTGATCTGTGGGTTTTGTGCCTCTGTGTGTTCCATAATGCGGACTTTCCATGCAACAGCAATATGCTACAACAATTCTTCAACTCCTTTAAAACGCTGCTAAGCCAGGGCTGTGTTTCTACACCAAATATGGCTTTTTGGCAGCATGTAAAATTGTCTACTACCTCTCTCCCAGGTTCAGGAAGCTTAAACGTGGAATTAAAGTTCATTCGTACTTCCACAAGCATTTTAAGCCATCACAAATTGGATCTGCCACAGGAAAAAGCCACCTTGTCCCCTCCTGGACTGCTCTGTCCCTCAAGCCAGTACAAGTCTTTGGGCTGCAGCATGATTAACTGGATTAATCACATATTTACCAATGCACCAGGTAAACATGCACAGCGTTTCGCTGGGTTAGGTTTAACCCAGTTCAAAATTATGCTAGGTCAAAGTTTACATAAAACTACTATGGTAAAGTGCAAGCCATCTGTTGACAAAAAAATCCTTTGATATTTCAGTTTCACAACTTAAAAAGCAGTGCAGATATCTTGGGAAGAGAATGAACAGGTCCTGCAGGGCTGACTACCTTCTCAGGTAGCTCCATGTGAATTAGGCTAATGTTCTTCTAAATAGAGACATTTTTTCCCCACGTTTGGGGTTACCAATTTTTAACGCATACCTCTGCTGCACAAGGCAAGTATTTGTAAAGGGCTCAAAAGCCAAGAATGGAGTGTTGAATACAGTTACAGCTTTTTATTCAAAATGGGGGGAAGAGCTGTTTGTTTTCCAAGTTACTTTCTTCTGTTTATGTTACCTCCTTAAAATTACAGTATCAACTTCAAAACCCACATTTGGAAGTGAAGGGCAAAGAAATCAGGGCTTACTGCAGAAAAAAAAAATGCTTATTGTTTCATTAGTCTCTAGCGCAGGAAACCAAGATACAGCAGCAAGGCCAAAACTGCCAACGCACGTCCCAGACTAGGGAACGGTAAATCATCAGATATGGGAATGGTGAGGGTGAAAAGAGAAGAGAATGGAATTGTTTACTCCCTTATGGCTTTAATTGAATAACAACAACAACAACAAAGTCTAGTTATAGCAAGAAAAGAAAAAAACAACATCTTGGCTTCTGTCTGCAATGGCCGTAGGTTTTGGACAGAAGCAATGCTGTAATGTATAATTGTATAACTTACTTGAACAGTTGCTTTCCATATGGGAAGTAACAGATTTGCCCAGCTGCGTTTTGGCAAAGCCTGAATCTACCATTATTCAGGGTATAAGAATTTTGCTGAAATTTGGAAGTTTTACAAAGGTATCTACACGTTTCACTGATGGTCTTTGACACCGCTTCTCTTCCAAAGGATAATACATGGCTTCAGCTCTTTTTACAAGAGGTCCTGAGCCGTGTTTATCTCCCAGGATTGTCAGTATTACTGTGTTCTGACTGCAGATGACTACGATTGCGGTCCTTTCTTCCTGTGATGAAAGAAAGGACAGAGCTTCAGGAAGCATGAAAAAAAAAAAGCCTTTGCAAGTCTCATTTAAACATTTTGATCTTGTATAATCCTCTAAATATACAGATTTAGTTCAGCTGCTTTGTGACCTTTATCCCAGGTTACCCTGTGTCTTCTCTATCAATAACTGAAGAAGTGAAAAGCCACATAGTCTTCTGTAGCCTCACAATATGTGCTGCTTATTTCAGGAGCTCAGCTAGAACCACCGGGTTGATTGCACTTCTTACTATTTTAAAGAATAATATACTTTCAATATTTACAAACCTGAACTAGCAGTGGTTGGGGTTATTTTTTTCTCAAGAGTCCTTATCCAATAGAATCTAGAATCCTAACTGATCTCACCAGATCCCCTGTTGCCACGCTAGTGTCAAGAACTAGGAGATACTCAACACAAAGAAAAGTAATAGGCACAGATGTTTGGCGTGTATATATGGGATATAAGTTGTTGAGTGAGACTGAACAGAGAAGCTACAAAAACTGTCACTGTTTCAGAAGACTGATGCCAAAGTGACCTAGTTACCAGAATATCTGAGTCCTCAAGTGTGAGTCAAATACCTATCAATTGAAACATCTCTCAGCCAACCTTTCGAGTAATGTAGAGACATGACTCCTTCAAGAATACTTCACAGGTTTATTTCACCTAGTGTTGGTGAAAAAACAAGCGTCCAACACTAAAACAGACAATGCTGTGTGAATGAAGAGAGCACCAAGAAGTGGCTCCACAGATGCCCCTGTGGCCCCCTGAGGAACACTGCAGCCATATAGCCCATAACATTTTCAGCATCCCGCAGGGAAATTACCTCAGATTTCCTGTGCTCCCGCTTGTCTGACACATATTTTTATTACCTTCTATATCTTTAAGTGTTCTGTATTCCATGAAAACACTCCAAAAAGCAATTTACCACATGATATTACTTTCTGCTATCTTTATGTATCATCAGAATTCTGAGAAGTAAAACTACTGTGGTTTGGAGAACCCATGGAAGGCATCTGGCACAATTAGCAGAGCTCAAGAAGATACTTCATTTGTTGCCAGATGGTCCTCTGTATTTTGCACGAAACAGTCCTTGAATAAAAGACAGGAATAGGACTGGGACAAGGGAAAGAACTGAAGCATGTGGGTGAGAATTTTGAATTCTCACAAGGCAGAAAAAGGAACAGAACCAGTCTCCGTGCATGCTGGCCAGCAAACCACAAATGGCCAAAATGTCATCTCCAAAGACAGCAGTCCTAAGTGAAGGTCCTAGGTGGGTGGAGAAAAACCTCCTTGAAGTTTGAACCACATGATGGTCCAAATTTAGTATTCACCCTGTCTTGATCTTTACCCCACGCTAGTTCTAGGCAGCTCTGTGCTTAGCACAGTAGCTGGTTTGGATCCCAGTGTCTTCCTCAGTGCTTTGGATGCCCATTTAGAATACCAGCTATTAAGGTTGCCTCTGACGTTTAATTTGCAGCTGAGTTTTTAATTCAGGTCTTGACTATGACTTCTGGCTGCCAGTGAATACAGGGGAGGAGACCAACTTGGAGAAGGAGGCATGATATTTCTCAAAGGGTAAAAACACTGAATCATCCTGTGAAATAACAGCCTTCCCCACACTGTGTGTGGATCGGCCATGACAACAAAGCAGCAGCTCAGGACACAGGCTCTTCTGTAAGGAAGGAATAGAAAGTAGGGAAATAGACCACAATTTACGCCCTAAGGAACACCACTGAACATACTGTCTCATGGAGGCACAAAATACTTCCTCTACAGGGGTCCCACTGTACAATCATTTTCTCAAGCGCAGAATTTTGCTGACTTGACATTCCAGCAAGTGATCTGGAGTAGCTTACAAATGTTGCCATATTTATGCAGAGGGAATAACTTCAAACTGCCAGCCCTCCACAGACCACGAAAACACTCCTTTCCCCCCAGCCCCACAGTTCCTACTCAGTGTTTTCTGAACTTAAGGCACTGACAATCTATTTTAACCAGTTCCTGTACAAGTGATATTCTAACTTTCTGCCACTGACAAAAATTGCAATTCTCTGTGCTTCCAAAACAATTTAAAGAAAATGTCCTGTTAATTTGGCTGTATCCATTTGATACATATGAAGACAGATGCAAATACTCCTAATCACAAGTTTTGAAAAAAAATAAACCAAAGCATTGGAATATGCAAACCATACTCCAGCCAAGGACGGGTTAATGAAGTTCTCTGGGCTCTGCCCTCCTATGCGACTAATAAGAATCAGGCTTGTAGGGAAGGATTTCTTGGTGACTTGCCAGGAAGAGAGCCTATAATCTGCAAAAGATGGGATCTGGGGCTGAGTCAGAAATTGCCTGAGAGCCTTCTGCCTGTCAGAGCCTCACTGAGGGAAGCTAAGCCTGCATGCAACAACTGGGGATTTGTTACGGAGACCGTCTTTGTCGCGTAGGCAATGCTCTGCTTAAAGGGAGGAACAGCCAAATAAAGTGTGACATACGCTTCGGCTATGTGACTTTTGGCTGTGAGACTGTGGTGATCTTATTACAATCACTTCTCAAGTTACAGTGGTCAAAGGCACATGAAATGGGGACATTTCCTGATCACTTAGTCAACTCCAAACAATCAGCTGCCTTTGCTTAAATGACAGAGTGGTACTGGAATGATAAAACAGTGGAAGAAAAAAGCCAGAAGTTTTATTATTGGGGAATCTGGTAAGGTTCAACTCACAGAAGGCAAAAACACTGTTAGCAGAACTCTTCAGAGGGGTGCATACCTGGTCTAAAACCAGATGAAAGAATCTGGCTGAGAGAAATTGAGAAAGGCTATTAAAGGTTCAGTAACCTTTCTATTAGAAGAAACTAATTGTGATCAGCATTCAGCACATCACTAGCTCAGACAAAAATCATCCCTGTTGAAACTTACAGGAGCAAAAAGCACAAGGATGAACATTTCATGTACCCATTTCTCATCTCTCAGTTAAAACACTAGTTCTATAGAAGTGATAAGATGGCCAAATATGTATGGAGGCAAATCCTAAACACCATTCTCTGTCAACTCAGATAGGTGAGTTGACAGAGTGCTTTTTCAGTGAAGTAATCATGAAAACTTACTGGCACACATCTTTAAACAACAACAAGAAAAAAAACAACAAACAACTGTTGCTTATCTGCATTTCACTTCATAGAATTATCAGACTTAGTGTCAAGGATAGTATCAGATATACTAGAAAAGTCTTTTGCTTTCAAACCGTCTCCAAAAACTGTCAGAACAGACACATGGTGCATCTTCCCATTTTAACATTTTACAAACACCTTCCAAAAGCAGTGATATCACCTTTGTACGCAGTTAATGCCAAGACTTTAATAAGACTATTGATAGCAAGAAGATACCTATTTGTAATTTCTTCCACGAAAAATAAGTCAGCGTTTTGCCTCTTAAGCTTTTTTTATCAAAGTTGAAGGAAGAGCAACCAAAGAGCCAGAGTGCTCTCTAGTGGTCCTACAGCATGAGCATCACTTCATTTTAGAAAGTTCTTGTTTTTACCAGAAAAGAAAAAAAAAGCTGGGATGCTTGGGGGTTTTTTTCCTCTTTCCTGACTATTCTACACAGAAATCTATTAAGCTAACATTCCTAAATGTTCTCCTAACAAATATGTTTTTAAGGGCTAGACAACTAAATCTAGCTAGATTCAGACAGCCAAAAGTCACCCAAGTTAAATGAAATCCAGAAAAAAAAGCCCAGGCTTTCTCTGCACTAATTCCAGACCTCACAAAAAACTGAAATGCAAACCACAGTTTAGATAAATGTCTCAGCAGCTAACTTGGTTTGATAACCTAAGCACCACACTGGCACTACACAGAAGGGAGCAGAGGGCAGTAACCCTCTGCATTGAACAGCAGTAACTGTGGGGGTAAGAAAGTGAAGAGACTTCCAGAATTAATTCTGCTACAGCCAATACAGGGGACTGATTCCTTCCAGGAGCTCCCGCTCCCAGAGTTTAACATAAGTACGTATCTGCTAGGAGCCGGTTATCAGGGTGTGTTGTGGCGAGACCTTCAGTCACTGTGACCAGTTTCTGTCATCTCAGATGCGCTGCAGCTCCTGCAGCAACATGGCTAAGTGGGGAAGCAGCTCTGCGCTGAAGCTAATGTAGACTGGGCTGAATTACTCCCAGAGGGTTTTCACCCTGTGTTGCAAGGAGAAGGAAAGGATTTAGTCCTTCCATCTGTCCATCCCCCATCTGTTTCTTGGTTCCTCATGGGCTGACTCCACTTTTCACTCAGGGATGGCAACTTCCCCTACAGCAGTAAAAGGACAATTCAAAACTGAAAATGAAAGATTATTCCCCAGTTCAGACGAAGAACATCCTGCAAGCAATCAAAAGCAGATGGATATTTTAATGCTTTGCTGTAGTGAGTTGTCAGTCACATCATGACTGCCAGTCATGGTTGGACCCATGTCTGCTTTGTAAGCGTTGCCATTGTGGACAGAATACTAAAATATTCTGATAAAGTATATGAACTGAGCTGCTGATATGCTGCTGCTACATCGCCACGAGCACACTGATGGTATAAGAAGGAAATCTAGACTTGCAGAACTAATTCATAGATGGACAGTTAATACCAACATCAAAATCAACTAATTCAACATCCGCTCCCAAGAACAGTGCAGCAGATACTCACTTCAGATCTCTTTCCTAGGGATCTCAAACATTTTATCCTAAAGCTCCAATAAATGTTCAATTTAATTTTTTCTAATGTGTCTAATAACAAAACTAACACTGGCACTCATTTCTCAATGAGACTAAGAAACTAATTTTAAAACAAAGCAGAATTAGAGTTAAGCATACACATGTTCTACATATCAGATCTTTCTGTTGCAATAGCATTTTACCCTTGAACTATAAACCAATGATTTAATGCATTACCTACTGCCAAAGTTTCTCAAAGAGAGTAAAAATACCCTCTCTGGGCAATCTGTGTGCAAATGGAACAGCTTATTAAGTACGCCTTAATTGAGAACACAAACGAGGGTCTTAGGCACATCGAACCAATTTCTCGAGGCAAACTTCATGGTCTGATTTCCCAGAAATGCACTGGAAAGAGCAAAAGGGAATGTCTTTCGCTGCTTTGTTTTAAGTCACAGAAAACAATGCCGGGCCACACCCCCAAAGGGGCAGTTTGATTGCCCCTGGCACTAACACAACTATAACAATTAACACAGCTTCTAAAAAAGAAATAAAATTAAAAAAAAATCAGTTAAAAATCTCTGCTTAGCTGGTATTCCAGACTGGTATGTGACAGAGAGGCATCAATTCAATCGTCTGTCCTGAAAGCCTGTGGTGGTTTTTACATTCTCTATTGTTGTTGTAGGTTATCAGCATCATAATTATGCAAAATTTCCTGTTCCTTAGCTGAAAATCGTTGTCATAATGGTGACTGATTAGCACAACGCTGCCAACACACCCAGCCACACTTGCCAATGTCAACTGAAGCAAAAACGTGTAATACTAAGACAAATGGAAACAAACGTGCTTCCTCTCTGAAAAGCGGTTCTGTAAAATAAATAAGAATTATTTCTTGCTTAGTACGAACTGCTTTCTACTGCTGAAGTTGGATCTAGTCACACTAGCAACATCAACATCTTCACTGCTTTTTTTTCCTTTTACTAGAACAGATGCTGTGATCTGGAAATTTTATGTGGAGTGTGTATGTAAGTGTGCAGACACTTACAACCTATCAGTGCTCGCTAATTTTGAACATCCATTTTGGATTGCTAGATCAATGAAGAATTAGGCATTGTATTCCATAACTCTTATATTGCCTCAAGGAAAGACTTTTCTGATGGTACCACAAAGAGAAGTTTAGCACACTGCTTCCAAGTAGGAAACTTTGGAAAGGAACATTGAGGCAATTCACAACATATTCTGCTAAATGTTTCCTAACTGACACATTTAAATTAGCCAAATCTAATTCTAGTCATAGATATATAGAATTGCTGTCTGTCAGGGACAGCAAAATAGCTCTGATCCCTCTGCTTTGGAAAACCACCTGCTTGCGGGTGGCCTGACAAAGGGCTGGATTAAAGCATCCACAGTCACTTTTCACCAGGCAATCACTTTCCCCCAGTCTCTTCTTCTCTTTGGTAGTAGGAAATACAAATCCTTTACTCAAGTCCAGCAACTCAGCCTCTTTTCCCAACTGAAAAGGATCTTTATTTGCCAGCTCTGATAGGACTGAGGCTGAGACACAGCCTGACTGAGATGACCTGACTGAGAGGAAAACATAACAGATTACATAGACTGGATTTTCCAAAAGGAAGTATTCTAATAGCAAAGAACTTTCACGTACATAGCATATGATGGAATAAAAGCTCATATTGTTGGCATTATCACAAGAAAAAGGCACCAATGCTGGATTGAAAAAAAAAAAGCGAAACAAACAAAAAACCCCTAACACACACACATGCAGAGGATTTAAAGGGATCACCCTTTTCCTTTGAGTTCAGCTTTAGTGTAAAAAAGCTACTTTCTAGCTAGGAGGGGAAATGCTCCTCAAACCTGATGAGCCATTAGAGAAAATAGCAAGAGGTTGTCATGGTGGGCTGTTCTTATGCAAAAAAATGTAAAATGCATTTATATGTGACATTTAAGCCCTTGAGGCCACCTAGAACTTTAACATGGAAAAATGTGCAGCACAAACAGAGAAAATAATAAAAAGAAAATATGTCCACCCTTGAAAAAGTCTTAAATCATGACAAAAAACTATTATTAGCAGAAAAGGGGTTATTTCTTATTCCCTGTAATTGTTAATGCTTACTCAAAAGCTCTTATTTTTCCGTAGTTCCACTTAAAACACTGCTATTTGAGAGCAGACTGAATTGAAGATGTTATAATTATTACAGCATGAAAATTATATTCATCTGAAGTAGCCTCCAAGTTAATTTTCTTACCAGTAGAAAAAGAGGGGACATCAATGAGATTAATTCAGCTAGGAGAGCTACTTGGACAAATGGGGTTTTAAATCTGCTTTAACAAGCAATAAAAATAATAAAATTCCCTGAGTAAATAAAGATAAAATTTTGCAGTTAGCTGCCTGTTTTCTGACTACATACCTCCTCTGTTCCCAAAGCTGAGCATTCTTAAAGTTGCAGGCTAGCTCAAACACATGAAAGCCACTGAGTAAGATACTCTCTAGGACACAGAAGAGTTTAGAAACATATCTGGTCTAAGAGGTACTGCTTAAACTACCAATAAATGCATCCAAATCAAACCCAAACACCATCAGTTAAAAGAGCTTCATTGCTTCACTTCTAGCTCATCACTTAAATCTTAGCCTCTGCAAGTATTTTCATGTCTTTGGATTATAAAAATATATTAAGTGGTCTAGACTTGAACGCACATACCCAGTTCCCTCTTGAAAAGGTATTTCTAGATTGCTTTGTCCTCCACTATCACTGAACTCTTCCTCACCATCACAATGAAACACTAATAATGACAGCATAGCCGTGTCTCTTTTGCATCCTCTCTCACTCTGTTGCATAAAGCCATTGAAGACTACAAATCATAATCAATGTTCTTGCAGCATTATCAAGATATGTTCAACTTGCAGTAAGATCAGTAGTGTGCACTTCAGAACCTTGAATGTTAAGGATTAAGAGAACATGTCACTGACAAGAGATTCTACACCAGCACTCCAATTTCTTTTTTTTTGCTTAAATCAGTATTTACTGAAAAAGGAAAAACCTTTGATGGACTGTCTTGTTACATGGAGTATTTCTAACCCCTCCTGAACCATCAGTAAAGTTTTCTATATAATCTTGCACCAAGTTATTTGACCTACCTATGCCTCAATAAAACCAGCTGGAGAAATGTGTAGAAGTGTGCTATAAACCTGGTAATGCATCCGAGCCGAGTTCAGGGCAAGAGAACTGCAAAAGCAAGGAAAAGGTCTGAGTGCTGCTGGAGGCAGCTGCGTGCTGTGCTACTCCTGGGAAGCCCAGGATGCGAACGAAGACTGCAGCCAGACCCCTGAGTTTGGGTGTCAGGCAGATAGAAATTCATTGGCACGTGGCAATGTCAGAAAACACAGTAGCAGTCAGTAAAGACTCATTTTGTCGCAGTAGTTCCACACCTAATCATGAAGTTATTTGCAAATTAACTATCAGTCTTCACCTAGTGTAGGCAAGAGCTCATGTAGAAAATACAAATCCTGGGCTTTACATACCAAGGACAGCAAGGTTCCTTCTCATTTGAGGTTCACAAGTACTGAACTATTGGCAAATGTTCTGTTCAACCATGATTTACAAAAGTTGCTTTAAAACTATTTCATCTTTAGGATCTTCCAGGGTGTTTTTGATTGGCTCAGTGAAATTTTAAACTAGATGCATTTCTGGGCAATACAGACATCCAGTTGAAATTTATAGAGCTAAGCATCCTGTTGTGGCTGCATAGCACAGGAAATTCACCCTCTTAGTTTTCCAGACTTCCAGAAACATGGACTGAGACTTTGTGAGAATCCCAGCTCTTTTGAATGCACTTGAAGGAGAACAAGAGTGCACAGATGTGTGCATTGTGGGGAAAGGGGGAATTATCCCTCTTATGTAAGTAAAACGGCCTCAAGTCGGCTCTAATTTCAAAAGCCATTCTGCTAGGCGAGGATCATAAGATAGCAGTAGTTTTATGACTTTTGCACATTGTGCTGCTGAGTCAGGAGACCAGAACCAGGTGGTGTAGGAACAACAGACTTGATCTACATCTCTGAGAAATTCAGCCTCAGAAGGACAATTCTCGACTGCCTGAGAAATTCAAACAGACAGAGGCAGGAGAAAGATTTAGTCTTTTCAAGATCTTTATAGTCAAACTAGCTGTTCAAAGCCATAAAAATCACGTTCTTTGAGTAGTTTCACATAAAAGATACTGCACAATGATATTTTGCTATGGAAAGGCTTTTTAAAGCCTTTTAAAAGGCAAGAATAATAAACCGGACAAGTATAAGGGTGTCTTTCCTCCCAGTTTTAAGTTTTAATTCCAGTTTCAATCAATTTGGGAAGAATTTTGCAGGCTTACAGCTTTATAATAAAAATAATATTGATCCAATTTAGGTTATTACAAGATGTTGACTTGTATTTCAGAACTTCAGTGACATGTTTAGGTGCCAAGAGGAGGCACATCTCTTTCCCTCTGCCTGCGCTTCAGCCAAGCGCTTTCTGGGCATATTGGCTTCGCTTCCTTGATCTAACTCGAGCCCACAGCTTTAACTCAATTTTTCTGACCTTCTCATGTTTGGTCCACATTAGTCTGAGTTGTCTTGTAAGGCAAAGTCTAATTCCTTTATGTACTCATCGACATATTAACACCTCACCAACTTCTCAGCCTGCATGCATGAATGTTTCTCCTCAGCTCCGTTCCAGTCCAAAGATCAATAGGTTATCTTAAGATATATGTGCTTTTATCTGATGCCTTTGATTTGAAGGTGAAATAGAGTAAGAACCAGGCATTGTCCTCAGACTTCGTCCTGATCACTGGCCACACAGCAAGTAGAATTGCTCAGGCTTTCCTGAGACTGCTGTCCTTACCATTGCCCTCACAGGCTGATGCCCAGAGCTACAAAGTTTGTTTAAATTATATACAAGTTAGAACTCAAATACAAGCTCTGAAAGTGCTTTATGCATTGAGATCTAATGCATAAGCAACTTCATAAGTGAGACAGGAAGTTGGTGGAGAAGGACAAAGTTAAATTTCTTTGATATTGATATCACCTCTGTCTCTTTGCTTGAGCCTATTACCATCGACCTCAAGAGAAGGATGATGGTCCTAGTGAGTACAAGATTGTTGGTCATGAGACTGTAAGCAGAGTCTCTATAGACTTAGCTTTAAAGTATTTCAGAGTAGCACTGGATGAAAGCCACTGACTTTAATGTAATTTTTTATTTGTTCTGCACTTTATTTTTTTACTTGCTGCTAATAATAAGCAGCAAAAAGGAGAGAATTACCATGGAATACGTGTTATCACACTAACATAAGAAGAAATATTTACTAAGGCTTCGTGGCCCTCTTGTAGCATGTCTAATTTGTTAGTTTAAACTTAGTAATCTGAAAATAAAAGAAAAAAAGAAAGTGAAAACTGTTAGCTATTTTCTGCCATCCTCCTGTTACTGTTATGTGGATTTCTAGGTCTAAAGTTTATTTTTTCACCAACAGGTGGAGCCATCAATTCTGAATTAATGACAGAGAATGCTCTCTCTGATCTAAAATAACCTAAATATTTAGTAAACAGTAAAAGAAAACATGTTTCACATCCTGGCTGATATGAAAGCAAGAAAACCTACACAGAGTAAAAAGGACTATTACAGAGACGGGAAGATTAGATAAATAGAGGAGCGTGCCAAACAGAAATAGTGTTTCAGTACCGTCATGTTAAGTACTCGAAAATATAGACTATTTTAGATCTGAGATGTACTAAAAGACTTTCCTTTAACTGATTTTTCTGGTACAAAATTTGCTATAGCCAGTAAGAACAATTTCTAAAAATGGCTAAAGTAGCATAAAGTTTAATTACAGAAAAGGTAACCAAGACAGACACGTTTCCGAAGTTTGCACACAGGGATCACACTGGAAGAAGTGTTTGGCTTTTTCTCAACTACAGCACTAAAATTTCTAAAGTTTGGACCATTTATTAAATTTTAGGGCTGAATTCTACTTCTGGATAAGTGGAGCTTCCATTAACTTCTTAAAATAACCATTCCCCAAGAAGGACAGATGAGAACATTCCCAAGGCACCTCAAATTCATCATGCCATTATTTCAGTCTACTTTAATAACAAACTTTCTCTCTGCTGAAGTATCAAATTAAGACTTCCATACTGGAACACATTAAGCCTGAATGATACTTCACATACAAATGAGCGGAAATCATTTACTTGCTGAGGTTTTGGCTTTACTTCTGTTTATAAACTGAGTAAAATAACCACCCTTTAGGCAACACTTAAGGGAAAAACATGAATAATTACTCCTTACAGTATTGCATAAGCCAAACATTCCTCACACCATTTATAGTGCTCAGAGGAGCAAAATATTGAAGTTTCTTCCTTGGTGCAAACCAGCTGGTAGATGTGTAGACATTCACAGTCAATAGTGCTTTGCTGGGCAGGGACCAAAAGAAGTGGGTACTAAGAGAAAGGAGATTTTATCAAGTATAGCAACATAGCTAGCAGCTTGACGGAGAGGGGAAAAAAGGGTCATATCCTCATTTAAGTAAATCAGCAGTGTCTCACCAATATTCAGCTGATGTCGTTGGAGACAGACTGAGAATTTAGGAAGAGCAAGATACAGAGAAGACACATGCAGGCTGTGTTCCAAGAACTCGACTCATACATCAAATTTCTCTGCAGTAAACTCCAGTCTCACTGATGACTAAAAATCTGAAATCCAATACTACAATCTCCTTTGCCTAAAATTTCTGTAATAAAGTGACAGCACTATCATTCTTTGAAGTATTTGTTACTCTTACAAACAATCCCCATTTACTTCAAAGCAAATACATTCATCAGTGAGAAATGAAGGATCAGGCCACACAAAAAAACCTTGCTATTTCACACTGAAAAGCAGTTATGTGAACCGTTCTGAAATCCCTCTGTTCGGGCCATCAGCACTTTCCTACTGTAAAGAACTCTTCATCTGTTTTCTGAATAGGGTCAGATGAGTTGACTTAGTGATGCATCCACACCAGAAAACCAGCATAGATTGTGTTGTAGTCAAGTTTCAATCACAGCACCTCTGGAAGTGGTAGCAGAGCTGCAGTAATACGCTAGACCCACATTTTATGCATTAACACCACGGCAGGTACAAGTCTGTGCTAGACTATGCAGCTTTCCCTCCGGTGAGCCATCAGGCTTGGGTTCAAAGAGCTCTGCGTTATTATTTAGCAATTTTGCCACTTGCCATTCTATTGCAAGTACCCTGTTTCAGAGACAGAGCAAATACCTCTGGGAAAAAAAAAAGAAATCATCACAGTGGAACCTCTGACACTGGTCTGTATTTCAGCTGAGTTACCACACTGGTTTTATCATACAGTTTCTCCATTTAAAAATGAAAATGGAAGTAAGAAGCTTTTGATGCTCCTGATCAAGAAGAGCATTGTAGCAGTATGGAGACAAGCTCGCTTTTAACTGTTCTGTAGCACAGGCACTAGTACACAGTAATTATAATTAACAAAGGTTTTTCATCTTTCATGTGTTCTCTTCGCTTTCCAGTTTTCCAATGCTCTTAGATTAGGGATAACAAAGCACCTAAAAATAAAGAATATTCTGTATTTGTATATAGGAATTCTAATTTTTTTGTATTCTTGGCAGCTCTCATATACAATAAAAGAGCAAAAAGTCTCTTTATTGGAACAGATTTTAAAGACTGGCAACACCCTTCCTGCAGAAGGATGCAGTGTCTTTAAAGGCCCCTTCCAACCCAAACTATTCTATGATTCTATAATCTTGTTTTGAAAATTTATGATACAAATTGGAGCACTTACCTACTCTGTGGAAAACAAAAAAATGAAACACTTTCTGCATGGCTTCACTACATGGGAAGCCATGTGACAGCATAGTCATGACCGTACTGGGTGGGTCAGAGTGAAAATGAGAATTTGGCTGGCACCAAGGTCACTGAGAAAACATCTTTATATATTCTCACTTTGGGAATTCAAAAAACACTCATAGCAAAAGGGATTATAAGGATACAGACAGGATACAATTTATCATATCATTTGTGTCAAAAGCAGACAAATGGAATAATTACAATATAAGTTGAACTGAAGTCAAACCCTTTGATGATTTTATATGCGACAAAGAGTGGGGATATTGGAACAGCCCATTTTCTTCCTC